>CM076581.1:1250359243-1250860211 GCA_034641835.2 Pinus albicaulis | reverse complement strand
ACTATCTTGATATGAGTGCCAAGCCTTCGGAAGACCAAGGAGAGCCAGGTCGACCATGTCCTTGTCTTCGACAGTCACCCCCACACTTCCCAGCTCATCTCTGCATTGAGTGAACTTTGTGAGGTATTTGGCGATACTGTCGCCTTTCTCCATCTTGATGTTCCTGAGCTTATCTTTGAGCGTGAGCTTCCTTTGGTCGCTCTTACTTTGGAATAGATCCGTCAAAGCTTTCCACTTTAAATATGGAGAAGCCTTTCCATGCAGGCTGGATACAATATGATCCTTGAAGCCCTCCAACAGGATCCTTCGACACTTCGCCATCTTCTTTTGCTATGCTTCGACTTCAGCAGGATCAGTGGGCTTTTGGACATCCGTATCTACGAACTCCTTCAGACCATTATCTTCTAATACTGCCCCCATGCGATCCTTCCATGCAACGTAATTCGAACTGCCTTCAAGAGCATATTCGAGTCGCAAACCGTTGAAAGACATTTTCAACACTGGCATCAAGAAAACAAAACTGCTGCAAAATTCGAATTCCACCTCAAAGATCAACCGCTCTAGATCTGTGAGAACAAATTATTTCTAGCACAGAGATTGACTGCAAGGGGCGTTTACTAGATATATCACCTTTCAAAGAAAGGATGGATCCAGAGGCTACCTGGCCCGCATGCAGAATCTGTCTACCGAAATAAGTTTGTAATCACTGTGATGATCAATCTCTACTTCAATAGCTCCGATACCATGTAGAAATTCGCTGAATAATGATTAATTATCCACCGAGACTATCCTGATCACATACAATTCGAATTTATATGCAACACATAATCTCTTCCACTCAGATCATCACACATGCGGAAATAAAACAAGCAATAACACATCAATTCATCATACACATTAACACAGTATGTATGGGGAAAGCTTATAGCTGAAAACCCTGCAGCTATTGTGTATATTATAATGGAGAAAACATGTAACAAAATCAGTACAATACTCCTCACAAGTACTGAGTACTATCTCATGAAGTTACACACAAACTAGCTTGGTTTTTGTAGAAATTTGCTGAATAATGATTAATTATCCACCGAGACTATCTTGATCACATAAAATTCGAATTTGTATGCAACAGATAACCTCTTCCACTCAGATCATCAAACATGTGGAAATAAAATCAAGCGATAACACATCAAATCATCATACACATTAACACAGTATGTATGGGGAAAGCTTATAGCTGAAAACCCCGCAGCTATTGTGTATATTATAATGGAGAAATCAAGTAACAAACTCAGTATAATACTCCTCACAAGTACTCAGTACTTTCTCATACAGTTACCCACAATCTAGCTCAGTTTTGAACAGGTTACTGGTTCAAAACTCACCGCCAATTGCCTTGCCTCTATTGCGCAATCCAGGCCTGTCTATATAGAGATCCAAGGTTCGAATCTCCTTGGCTTGATAGCGCAATCATCATGGGCAATTCCTCCAAGTGTGGTGCAAAACTCATGCACAACTGATGTCGCCACTGATAGCTAACTCCACCCTTTCATCTACCTCTTTCACTGGTCTCCACTGAACTGATCATGCACTATAGTGAACTGATGTGTTCTTGAGTTGAATAATGAGTTACTAATTACTGAATTAAATAATATTTAATTCACTCCACTCATAACTAATTGACTAGCTAGTTAAACTAATCTCAACTAGTTCAACTAAAATAAACAGAACACAACTCCACTCTCTGTCTCATTAACTCCACCAAACTTCTGCCACTGAAGTCCTAACTGAAGTCAACCATGCATGATGCCATCAAACCCTTGGGAACCATGTGATTCCTCTGTCAAATGCATGAGCCACTTCTGTAGCTCGAACTGAAGTGCTCCAAGAGACTAAACTGATGTTTATAGTCTAAATATTATTAAGGGTAAATAATATTTGACTTCCCTATTTTTAGGAGAGGCAGTCTAAAAATAGCCTTCGACCTCTTTGACCTAAAAAATAGAGTCTCATATATTTTTACCAACATGACCAATGCTCCAAGAATCTCAAACTGGAATCCCCGAACCATGCTCCATATGTCTAAAAATAGACATAGTCTAAAAATAGACTTTGCGCCAGAATTTGCCTGCGGGCCCACTTAGTGAAGGCGATTTCATTTCACTAAGCTCCATCATCTTGCTGCATTCTCAACACTCCCTCTCAGCAAGATATGGATTATCTGCAACCCCTATCCTGCCTCTGTGGAATTCGAACTTGCTCCTGGTGAGCGCCTTCGTCAGGATGTCGGCATCCCGATCCTCCGTGGGAACATATGAAAGCATCATGATTCTCCACTGAACACAATCTCTGATATGATGGTACCTGATGTCGATGTGTTTGGACCTATCATGAAATACTGTATTAGCCGAGAGTTTAATGCAACTCTGGTTATCACAGTAGATCACTGTAGGCTCCAAATGCAACCTGAACAATCCTGCGAGGATCTTCCTCATCCAAATAGCCTCGCATGCAGCCAAGCTAGTTGCCATGTACTCGGCCTCTGCTGAACTGAGTGCCACGGATCTCTGCTTCCTGCTGTACCAGAAAACTGCTGTCGACCCAATGCTGAAAACTCCTCCAGAAGTGCTCTTCCGGTCCGTTGGACTCCCTGCCCAATCTGCATCAGTGAAGCCAGAAAGCTTCGCTCCATCCTCCTATCTGTACCATAGACCATATCCCGATGTGCCTCTAATATAGCGCAATACATGCTTGCCTACCTTCCAAAAGAGCTTGGTAGGCTTAACCATAGCTTGCGAAATCTGGTTAACAGCATAGCATATATCGGGTTGTGTATTGACCAGATACATAAGCGACCCCACCAACTGTCGATAGACAGTGGCATCCACTACCTCCGCTGAAGTAGCATCCTCCTTCCTCCAACCACCATGAAGAGGAGTGTCAACAGGCTTGTAGCCTTGCATGTTGAACCTCTCCAGAATCTCCCGGGCATACTTGCCCTGAGAAACAAACAGTCCTCCGCTGCGCTGCCAAATCTCCAATCCCAGGAAATAATGAAGGATGCCCAGGTCCTTCATCTCAAACTCTCGTGTAAGATCCTCCTTGCATGAAAGTATCAACTGCTCATCGCCAGTCAAAATCAGATCATCTACATATAGTACGATGATCAATAGCTTCCCCTCCACCACAATCTGGTACAGGTTTGGATCTGCCTCACTCTTGGAGAATCCAAGCCCGGTGAAGTAGCTGTCTATCCGAGTGTACCAAGCACGAGGTGCTTGCTTCAGCCCGTACAGTGCTCTCTTGAGTCCGCACACATGCGACTCACTGCTGAAGATCTCAAAACCTTCAGGCTGCTCTATGTACACCTCTTCCTCAATAACTCCATTGAGGAACGCAGTCTTCACATCCATCTGATGAATGTGCCACCCCATCTGCGCTGAGAGAGCAAGGATCGTCCGTATGGAAGAGTACCTTGCGACAAGTGCAAAGGTCTCCTCATAGTCAATCCCCTCGATCTGTGAAAAGCCACGGGCGACAAATCTCGCCTTGTACTTCTCCACACTCCCGTCAGCCGCCTGCTTCACTTTGTAGATCCATCGCGAACCCACCACTGATTTTCCCACCGGTCCTGGGACAATCTCCCATGCACTGTTCCTGACGATCGAATCATATTCTTCGATCATGGCATCAACCCATGCGGGTTCCTCCACAGCTTCCTCAAAAGAGGATGGCTCCGTCACAACACATTGACTCACAAGAGCGATGTATCCAGTGTACCGATCCGGTGACTGCCTCTGTCTGCGCTGTGCTGTAGGTGGTCCTGCAACCTTCTCTGCATCCCGAGCCAGTCGCTCACCTTCTGTAGTGCGCATGCGCCCTCTGATGGTTGGCGCTACATGGGTGGTTTCTTCCACCTCCTGAACCTCCTCTTATGGCTGATCCACATCCGGAAGCTCCTCCTTAGGAACTAACAGCTCCTCATCTGCATGCAAGTGTAGCTCCCTCTCAAGCGAACACTGCATGGCTTTCTCCTCCTGAAATTTTATATTCCGTTACACAACAGTCTTTCGACTGTCTCACAAATACACTTGGTAGTTGTGAGGTGTATCAGTGTACCCCACAAATATTCCAACCTCAGCAGTTGGATCCAGCTTCCTTCTCGCATCCTTCGTCACATGCATGTAGACAGGTGAACCAAAAATCCGCAAATGGGAAATATCAGGCCTCTTGCCAGAATAAGCCTCCTCCAGTGTACTCATGCCAAGAACCTTGTGAGGACAACGGTTCTGCACATACACTGCTGTATTGCATGCCTCAGCCCACAAGTGAAGGGGTAGGCCCCGATCATGCAACATCGCCCGTGCAGCACCCACGATCGTTCTGTTCTTCCGCTCAGCCACCCCGTTCTGCTGTGGGTTATGGGGTGCGATGAGCTCTCTCCGAATCCCTTCTGCGCTGCAGAACTCCTTGAATTCAGCCTAGATGAATTCACCACCATTATCACTCCTTAGAGCAATCACCTTCTTTCCCGACTCCTTCTCGACCAGTGCTTTAAACTCACAGAACTTCGCGAATGTATCGCTCTTCTTCGGCATGAAGAAGATCCAGCACTTTCGAGAGAAATCACCAACAAAGATCACATAATACTTGTGCTTTGCTGTCGAAGCAACTGAGAAAGGACCACACACGTCTGTGTGAACTCTCTCAAGGATCGTCGTGGCGCGACTATCCTTCTCGTGAAAGGTAGCTTTCACATACTTCCCTAAAGTACACCCCTTGCACTGATCTGACTGCGCAAGAGTGCCCTTAGGAAGCCCAGTAGAAATCTGCTGCAGAATCTTCAAAGCTCCATGGTGAAGGTGGCCCAATCTCCCGTGCCACAGTTCGCCCTCATCATCCCGGCTCACCACTTCTCCCGCTTTGCATGCCATAGCTGCGCAGCCATCTACCTGCAACTGATAAAGGTTCTTGGTCCGAACCCCTATCTTCCGGGTCTCTCCAGTAGTCTTACCGCGCAGGAAGGCTTTTCCTTCGCTGAAGACCACATCATACCCCTTATCCTCCAACATCGCCACAGAGATCAAGTTCTTCTTCAATCCAGGTACATGCATGACATCCTTCAATACAAAGGGTTTACCAGACTCCCTCTGAAAGGATATGGTACCGATACGAGTCGCACTGTATCTACCATCATCGCCCATCTCGATGTGCACACCCAAATCTTTGTCCTCCAGATCTGAGAACAACTCCCGATCTCCCGTCATATGAAATGACGCACCGCTGTCAAAGAACCACACCGATCCCATCACACTTGAAACCAAGCATGCAATCAGTGAAAAGTCAAGCTCGAACTGTGAAGCCAAAGCTTCTCCATCTGCAGATCTTCCCGCTTGCTTGTTCTTCTTCTTCTTTGGAAAATTGGTAGCATAATTTCCGTGATCATGGCAGTGAAAACACTTCACTTTCGCCATATCCTGCTTCTTTCCCTTTGCACCGGAATGAGAAGTTTTCTTACCCTTCCCCTTCTTTTCTTTGGCCACCAAAGCACAATTTTCTTCATAAGCTCCCTTTGATGAAGATCCATCACGAGTAGTCCTCCTTATCTCCTCCTGCATGAGATCCACCCAAAGGCGCTCCCATCCCGGCAGCTTCTCCCGACCATTGACACTATCTTGATATGAGTGCCAAGCCTTCGGAAGACCAAGGAGAGCCAGGTCGACCATATCCTCTTCATCGACAGTAACCCCCACACTTCCCAGTTCATCTCCGCATTGAGTGAACTTCGTGAGGTATTTGGCGATACTGTCGCCCTTCTCCATCTTGATGTTCCTGAGCTTATCTTTGAGCGCCAGCTTCCTTTGGTCACTCTTACTCTGGAATAGATCCGTTAAAGCTTTCCACATTAAATATGGAGTAGCCTTTCCATGCAGGCTGGATACAATATGATCCTTGACGCCCTCCAACAGGATCCTTCGACATTTCGCCATCTTCTTTTGCCATGCATCGACTTCAGCAGGATCAGTGGGCTTTTGGACATCCATATCTACGAACTCCTCCAGACCATTATCTTCTAATACTGCCTCCATGCGATCCTTCCATGCAACATAATTCGAACTGCCTTCAAGAGCATATTCGAGTCGCAAACCGTTCAAAGACATTTTCAATACCGGCACCAAGAAAACAAAAGTGCTGCAAAATTTCGAATTCCACCTCAAAGCTCAACCGCTCTAAATCTGTGAGAACAAATTATTTCTACCACAGAGATTGACTGCAAGGGGCATTTACCAGACCTTTCACTTTCCGAAGAAAGATGAATCTGGAGGCTACCTGGCACGCATGCAGACTCTGTCTACCGAAATAAGTTTGTAATCACTGTGATGATCAATCTCTGCTTCAATAGCTCTGATACCATGTAGAAATTTGTTGAATAATGATTAATTATCCACCGAGACTATCCTGATCACATACAATTCGAATTTTTATGCAACACATAATCTCTTCCACTCAGATCATCAAACATGTGGAAATAAAATCAAGCGATAACACATCAAATCATCATACACATTAAAACAGTATGTATGGGGAAAGCTTAGATCTGAAAACCCCGCAGCTATTGTGTATATTATAATGGAGAAATCATGTAACAAACTCAGTAAAATACTCCTCACAAGTACTCAGTACTTTCTCATGAAGTTACACACAAACTAGCTCAGTTTTGAACAAGTTACTGGTTCAAAACTCACCGCCAATTGCCTTGCCTCTATTGCGCAATCTAGGCCTGTCTATCCTTCTCGTGAAAGGTGGCTTTCACATACTTCCCTAAAGTACACCCCTTGCATTGATCTGACTGCGCAAGAGTGCCCTTAGGAAGCCCAGTAGAAATCTGCTGCAGAATCTTCAAAGCTCCATGGTGAAGGTGGCCCAATCTCCTGTGCCACAGCTCGCCCTCATCATCCCGGCTCACCACTTCTCCCGCCTTGCATGCCATAGCTGCGCAGCCATATACCTGCAACTGATAAAGGTTCTTGGTTCGAACCCCTATCTTCCGGGTCTCTCCAGTAGTCTTACTGCGCAGGAAGGCTTTTCCTTCGCTGAAGACCACATCATACCCCTTATCGTCCAACATCGCCACAAAGATCAAGTTCTTCTTCAATCCAGGTACATGCATGACATCCCTTAATACAAAGGGTTTACCAGACTCCCTCTGAAAGGATATGGTACCGATACCAGTCGCACTGTATCTACCATCATCGCCCATCTCGATGTGCACACCCAAATCTTTGTCCTCCAGTTATGAGAACAAATCCCGATCTCCCGTCATATGAAATGACGCACCGCTGTCAAAGAACCATACTGATCCCAGCACACTTGAAACCAAGCATGCAATCAGTGAAAATTCAAGCTCGAACTGTGAATCCAAGGCTTCTTCATCTGCAGATCTTCCCGCTTGCTTGTTCTTCTTATTCTTTGGACAATTGGTAGCATAATTTCCATGATCATGGTAGTGAAAACACTTCACTTTCACCATATCCTGCTTCTTGCCCTTTGCACTGGAATGAGAAGGTTTCTTACCTTTCCCTTTCTTTGATTTGGCCACCAAAGCGCAATTTTCTTCATCAGCTCCCTTTGATGAAGATCCATCTCGAGTAGTCCTCCTTATCTCCTCCTGCATGAGATCCACCCAAAGGCTCTCCCATCCCGGCAGCTTCTCCCGACCATTGACACTATCTTGATATGAGTGCCAAGCCTTCGGAAGACCAAGGAGAGCCAGGTCGACCATGTCCTCGTCTTCGACAGTCACCCCCACACTTCCCAGCTCATCTCTGCACTGAGTGAACTTCGTGAGGTATTTGGCGATACTGTCGCCTTTCTCCATCTTGATGTTCCTAAGCTTATCTTTGAGCGCTAGCTTCCTTTTTAATTCGCTCTTTGAGATATCTCTTCGCTCAAGCACCACATTAAATACATCTGGAGTAGCCTTTCCATGCAGGCTGGATACAATATGATCCTTGACGCCCTCCAACAGGATCCTTCGACATTTCGCCATCTTCTTTTGCCATGCATCGACTTCAGCAGGATCAGTGGGCTTTTGGACATCCATATCTACGAACTCCTCCAGACCATTATCTTCTAATACTGCCTCCATGCGATCCTTCCATGCAACATAATTCGAACTGCCTTCAAGAGCATATTCGAGTCGCAAACCGTTCAAAGACATTTTCAATACCGGCACCAAGAAAACAAAAGTGCTGCAAAATTTCGAATTCCACCTCAAAGCTCAACCGCTCTAAATCTGTGAGAACAAATTATTTCTACCACAGAGATTGACTGCAAGGGGCATTTACCAGACCTTTCACTTTCCGAAGAAAGATGAATCTGGAGGCTACCTGGCACGCATGCAGACTCTGTCTACCGAAATATCCCATAGTGAAAGGAGTCAACTATGGGGGCACTCATAAGTTGACCTGTGTGTGGAAAGTACCCGCGGGTGGAAAAGAAGGGAAAACAATGCGAGCCGTTGGATCGGGGAGATGGATGGCTGCGATTAAATCGGAGGCTCGACAATTGGCAAGGAAGAGTTTTGGGAGGTGAGAGTTAGAAAGTGCAATGCAACGATGCCGATGGGAAAACAAAAAACGTCCGATCTGGGGAAGGATGAATGGTCGAGATTAAATCAGGACTTCGCATATCAACGGTGAAAAGGGCCAGGGGACAAGGAAACTGAGAGTGTCGAGGAGCGATGTGCCGATGCGATGGAGGGGTGCGATGGCCGTCAGATCTCAGGGAAATGGACAGCTGAGATTGAATCAAGGGATCAGCAATCGGTGGAGAAGAGGGTCCGGAAAGAGGAAAATACGATAGCCGACTGAGTGCATATCGTCCAATCGGGAACGAGATCAACGATGGAGACCAAATTGGGGGATCGCATCGACGGAGAAAAGGAAGGCGGAAGGGAAAAAGGATGAAACCCGATGCGATGGAGTGAGCGCAGACCATCCGATTTGGGGAAGAATGAAGGGTCCAAATGGAATCGGGACTTCGCATCAGTGGTGAACACTTTTTGCAAGGAAAAAGGGTCGCGAGGACCGGCGAAAAGCCAAAATTCCAATGGAGCGAGGCGCTTGGTCACAGGCGTGGTCTTATTGTGGGAAAAAGTGGCTTGGGCTTAGCTGAAAGGCGCTTGAGGCCTATTTATATGAAAAGTTGGAAAATAGGCCAAAAAGTGGGTTTTTAGCCTTTTTTTAGGAGTTTCGGTAGGTGTAAAAAAGGGGTTTTAAACCTTATAAGAGAGATTTTACATGGTTTAAAGGGATTTTTGAGGAAATGAGGGATAAATGAGGGATTTTCAAAGGGAAAAAAGATGGAAAATGACTCTGAAAACAATTTTCTTCATGATAACAGCAGGGCTTTTGTGAAGACATCAGTGAGATGGATCCTTTTGACAAATAGACACAACAAGGCTTCAAGAAGTCACAGATTTGCTCCAAATTTGTTTCTTGAAGACTAATAGACCCATTTTAGCCATCATAGTATATGAAAAATTTATAGCTGGCTAACATCGGCTCCAACTTGGGGATGCAAGCTCCTTGAGGTGTCAAGAACCTCAGAAATGATCCCTGGAATGTAGACCAGTGTATTGATGCTTTGCTACACTTTGACAACCTATTTATTCTTTGATCATGCTTCTTGAAAAGATTATCAATCATTACATCAATACAAATCAACTTTCCCCAAACAACTACCTACACAACCTACTTTCCTAACATTTTCTTCATAAGGTGCACTTGGGCTTGCAAACCTTTTGACATCAACATTTTATTCTTTTTGGAAATAGGAAAAACTAATCTAAATCTACCGTTATAACTTCCATGAGTCCAGATTAAACAGTTGGACTCAAAAATTCTTTACCTAATCTACTATCTGCCAGGATTAAGCTGTCTGACAGATCTGCATTCTCTACATTCTAAAATAGAACTTGAAAACATAGTTAAACCATGATTAAGATGTCTGATTTGCTGTGATGGCCATGAAATAAAAAACAAACTGCACATAGACCTTTATTTGCAAAATGTAAAACAAAATTTGGAAGGCTTAAGATCTGAAAACAATGAGAGTCCTTCATTCTTTCTTTTAGCTCTGATTTTGATCTCTTTGAGCTTTATTCTTCTTCTTTACCTGGTTCAAATTTTCAACATGTTAGAACCAGTCTTCTTTGTATCTTTGGCTCAGGTTTTGATCTGATTAGAGCCATTATTTTCTTTTGATTTTTTGTTTTAGATTTTGAGCATGTTTGAACCATTATTTTATATCCTAATATAATCTACTGATAAGCCAAGATTAAGAAGTTTGGAAATCTATCAACAGTAAATTGAAATCTATCTAGTGATGATTAGATTGTATCAATAAATAGCAGTGCTCTTTCAAGTAGTGGCATTTAAGCTTTCACACTTTCAGATTTTCCTTTATTTTTTGGTATGGGGCTGTACCTTTCTTCTTTCATATTTTCCCTCTTTTCTTTTTCTATTGTTTTTGTATTCTTTTTTCTTTTTTCAATTTCAAAGAAGAAAACAGAAAACTAACTAAATTATCAGAAGCTAAGCTTTATTGACATTCCTACCTACCCTAATCTAACTTGGAAATCTCTACTATTTTATATGATACAATAGTGCCAGTGCAGCCAGTTAAGCAGTAACAAAAAAGGGTAGAAAATTTGACTGTTTCTCAGAGATAACCATAGGGTACTTTGAATGTGGGTCTTCAAAACCAAGGCCAAAACTAGTGGTGACCACTCTTGATGTATCTATATCTTGAAAAGGATTAATGCTCTGTAACTTGAGCCAATCAGGGCCTCCATGTACTTTGTTACAAGATCAATAAGAACATTATGTAAACTTTATTGTTTTAGGCCTTCCATAACTGGTAGATTATCTGCATCCTTGATAGCTTTTTTCACTGCATCTTCAGTGTGGCTCTTGAAAGCATAATCATCCTTTTCCTGCACATCAAAAGGCAGTGAAATTTCTTCTTCCTTTTGGGGAGGGAGACTTCCCAAAAAAGCTCTAGGGTCCCCGAATTGATGTGATTCTTCTTGTGAATTCATCATTTTAATTTCTGTTTCATATCTTTCCACTACCAATTCTAGAAAAAAATTTAGGACCTCAGGGTTCCTATTTTTTGTCCTTGAAATGAGGAGAATAACCATTGGAAGGTCATAATTTTTCCACTCTGATAATGTTTTTGACGTCTCATAGCGAAGTACTACTCTTACTTTTGGCTGCATGTTTATAAAGTGTTCAAAGTTTTCTATTAGTGGAGTGGTTTGGTCTTTGCTATGTTGGGATGTGGAGAGGTCACTATGTTGAGTATGAAAGTGTTGAATGGCTTCCAACAGACCTTCAGGATGCATGTTTATTAAATCCTCATCATTGTCTATAAGGTATTGAATGATATTCTGAGATTGATCACAACAGTTTTCAACCCATGGTAAATATGGAGAGTTTTCTTTATATTTTTCATAAAATACTTGGTGCATGTATTTTAAATAAAACAAGCTCTTAGGTTCTAACCATTCATACCAATCCCTTGCCTTTCCTTCTAATGTTTACATGAAAATTTTCATAAGGAAATGTTCATGCCATTCAGTCTTTATCTTCCATACATGTATATGAAATTTGATGAGATGTAACAATGGGTCATCCAAATTTTCACCCTGAAAAACAGGAAGGTTATCATCCCAAAGCACCTGGGGCATCTTATGTGGGAACCTAGGGATATGATCTCTACTCATTGGGGCATATCTTCGTTGTATCCTTGGAATCATGTTTGTGAGTCAGGAAAAAGGTCACTGTGTCTATTCAACCAGTTCAAGGTATTCTACCATTGGAGTCATTTGTGAAACCAGGGGTGATTAGCAGGCCTCCTAATCACCAGTGGAGTATTTTGGTCTTCTTAGGAGTTGTGGAGTCGCCAGGTGGATGATTTCAAATCTTATAAGATAAGTCACTGTCCACCATCAGTAATTAACTACCAATTTAAGGATGTTGTGGGATTTCTGAGTTCTAAAGGATGTATAAGATGTAATTCACTCAGAAGTCCCCAGTGGAGTCACCATTATGTTTGGGTCCTATGATCTGGCAGATTTTCATACCAAATGACAAGGCAACATTGCAACCACTTTGGAATCCTAGGATCTAGCCCTCCCGGATTCAGAGAGGGATCTCTCTATATATTTTTTTTTAAATGATATGCTTTAAGGCTTATGATATGGTATTAGGCTAGTTATGAAGTACAAGGGGTTTGATTGTTTTTTGGTTGGGAATCATCAAATGAGGAGGTCATGTGAAGTGAAGGAGGGAATAAGTGGAAGGATGTTTCAGCATGGGAAGATAGGTCAAAAAATAGTGCTAAACCATTGGACTATGGAGTCATAAAAGGGTTTACTTACACAACCATTATTCAAAGTTTTTCATAGGGCAAGCCATCTATATTAGAATATATTTTAAGTTGATTTTGTGGTATGGAACATTAAGAAGTGAGGTGAAAGAATCAACCATATATAAAACAAAGGGTAGCCTAAGATCAGGTAAGGACTTTGAACCTATCCTACGTTTGGCATACTCTCAAGGGAAAACATTCAAGATAAAAATAAAAAGTAGCCTAAGATCAGGTAAGTTCTTTGAACCTATCATGCTTTTTGGCATACTCTTAAGGGAAATCTTCAAAACAACTATTTAAGAATAAAAAAGGGACAAGGCTAACCATAAACTTCCTTGATTAGGATTATACTTAGCATGCAATGAAAATAACATTCAAGAACAACATCTCAAGTTCTAGTCAACAAGACATGGGCTCACCAACATTCCTTGACTGGTAATACTCTATTGAAATCTTTCCCAAACACACATTTAGAAGAAAACATATAGATAAAGCTTATCAGTTAGAATTAGGGTACTTTAGAAGTAAATCCTAATCTATATTTTCTACTCTTTATCAGAGAATATGAACAAAGTGAAAAACATAAGGAGAAGAACAATTACAGTAATAATAACATCAACAATGATTTAGATCAGGATCCAGTGAATCTGCTTGTTTATTGATGTGCAAAACTAGCCACATACTTTGAGTCCAATGCCTTTCTACAGTTCAATTCTTCTCTTCCCAGCCTACTATATTACAACTACTCACCAACTCTTACTCAATAATAGTTCAAGAAATTAACAATTTTCCAACCCTTTACAATGAATTTTCTATGAATACATATAGGTGAAAAAAGAAGAGTGTTGCAGAAACGGTAATAAATATTAATTAAGACAGAGTGGGAGAGGTATTCGAATTCCAATTCTACTTAATAATCATAGCATTAATTTTTTGTACCACTTCAGCTATTTTTAGTTGAATCTGAAACCGATTATCAGGCTAGTAATAACTCTGAGGCTTGTCCTTTGAAGATAACTTGGTCTGAAGTACCTTGTTTGACCTCTGGGACAAGCAAATTGTCATTTTTGGATTTTGTAGCCCCATGTTTGTTTAATAACTGTTCTGATAGTTTTAAAGATATTTTGTCAGCAGGATGGCTGTCACTGTGTCTTTGAAAGGTAAAGCGGACTACAGGTGTCCTTTTTTATTTCTAGAGGAGTAAATAGGTTCTGTAGATGTGGCATTCGAGACCTTTCTTTTGCCGATCTATCTTGTTTTAGCCCTTTAAACACTGATATTTAGCTTTACATTGTGTTTTTAAGGTTGTATTAGACCCTCTCTGGTCATCTTCTATCTTTAAACTGGGTCTTTGTCTTTATCCTTAACTTGTTGGTTAAGCCTTTCATCTTCGGATTTATGCTCTAACCTTTAACTTTCACTGATCTTCTTTGTTATCCTTGTGTACAGGTAACTTGGCTTCCTTATGCAATGGAGGGTTTTGCTATTCACCAGTGTTCGTGAGACACTAATAAACAATATATATTAACCATGAATATCCCTTTTGTAATTTATTATGGCCTGAATATCATCACCTTTGGCCCTCTGTCACCTTTAGTGACTGTGGGACGACTTTAAACATTTAAATACCATGAAACCTACACAAACAACCAACATGTTATATGAAATCCTGCGCTGGGGATAAAACTACTTCAGAGGGTTTAGCAAAGGTGGAGGGGCGTTTGCAGAGGTAGTGTATGCAGCAGAGGTGAAAACCATGGTTTAAATTAAAATATGGCACAGAAATGGAGATAAGTGGTTTCAGAAAACTGGCAGCAATTTTTGCATGAGGTTTAGGCGATAAGTGGTTTGGAGCTGGGGGAATGCGATACAGGCCGGTGGTTGATGCATTTCCATGGGAAAACCACCTATTTCTTGTCGAAAATGGGGTTTAGACCGTTATGGAGAAACTATCACGAAGATGTCTTTGGGCCGTTGGATCTGGGGAGGAGCCAGATCAACAGTGGAGATCTAAAGGAAACAAGGTGGAAGGCCCTAGGATGGTCAGGTGGGACCAACGAGATCATATGGAAAATCGAAATAAAATATGTATAGTGGGGGCATTTGAGGTACGAAAGAATCTGCAGGCCGGGTGCCTCCGCAGTAAATCTGGACCATTGGATGAATATCTCCCATAGTCAAAGGAGTCAATTGCGGGGGCACTCATATAGTTGACCTGTGTGTGGAAAGTTCCCGCAGGTGGAAAAGAAGGGAAAGAAATGTGAGCCGTTGGATCAGAGAGATGGATGGCTGTGATTAAATCAAAGGATCGGAAATCAGAGGGAAGAGTTATGGGAGGTGAGAGCTAGAAAGTGCGATGTGCCGATGCCGATGGGAGAGCACAGGCCATCTGATCTGGGGAAGGATGAACAATCGAGATTAAATCGATACTTCGCATATCGGCGGTGCAAAGGGTTAGGGGACAAGGGAACTGAGAGCGTTGAGGAGTGATGCACTGATGCGATGAAGGGGTGCGATGGCCATTGGATCTCGGGGAAATTGATCACTGAGATTTAATTGGGGGATCAGCAATTGGTGGAGAAGAGGGTCCGAGAAGGAGGAAAATTCGATAGATGATTGAGTGTGGACCGTCCGATTGGGAACGAGATCAATGGTGGAGATCAAATCGAGGGATCGCATCGGCAGAGAAAAGGAAGGCGAAAGAGAAAAAGGATGAAACTAGATGTGACGCATCGATGTGATGGAGAGAGTGCAGACCATCCGATTTGGGGAAGAATGAACGATCCAGATGGAATCGAGACTTTGCATCGGCGGCGAACAGTTTTTGTAGGGAAAAAAGGTTGTGGGGACCAGCGAAAAGCCAAAATGTTGATGGAGTGAGGCGCTTGGTCACAGGTGCGATCTTATGGTAGGAAAAAGGGGCTCGGGCTTAGCCGAAAGGCGCTTGAGGCCTATTTCTATGAAAAGTTGGAAAATAGGCCAAAAAGTGGGTTTTTAGCCTTTTTTGAGGAGTTTTGATAGGTGTAAAAAAGGGGTTTTAAACCTATAAGAGGGATTTTACATGGTTTAAAGGGATTTTTGAGGAAATGAGGGATAAATGAGGGATTTTCAAAGGGAAAAAAAATGGAAAGTGAGGGATTAATCTCTTGATAATAGCAGGGCTTTTGTGAAGACATCAGTGAGATGGATCCTTTTGACAAATAGACACAATAAGGCTTCAAGAAGTCATAGATTTGCTCCAAATTTGTTTCTTGAAGACTAATAGACTTGTTTTAGCCATCATAGTATATGAAAAATTTATAGGGAGTTAACACAAAAAATACATTAGAGCAGACATATTGTCTCCTTTAGATTTTCAGGTCTCTGGAGGATAGTTACGCATTGGTGTGTTTGGTGGTGAGGAGGTCCAATGTCTCTCACTTATCATTTCCACCATTTTGCACAACACCAGTGACAGGAAATGCATTAATTTATAGCTTTTATATTATGTTGATTCTTTACTACAACAGCCATGACTTGTCAGGTGGTCTGCCATTTTTTATGGCACCAGACAAAAGATTAGATAGATGTCGTGCTCAGGCACAAGGGAGGTCAACTCTCCCTTTTGATACAAAGCTTTTTTGTTTATTTTTTGAGAGGTTTCCCAGACATGAAACCTTCTTCTCTTCGGGTAGCCTCCTAGGCTCGACGACCGAGGCAATATGTATATGTGGGGGCAGAGATGCCCCAAGAGGGAGGAGACTCTATTTCCACGAGGAGGACAAATGATGCACTAGGTCATGAAGGTTTTTTTTAACATCCCTTCATTATGGTCCCCCGTCCTAATGCGGTGTAGGTTGATTTGTAGGTGTGCGCATCCTCTTCACAAACATGATGAGCCGCCAGATGATAGAGGTAATATTATTGTTTTATTTAAATTTATTCTAACATTTTATTTAACTTTGTTTTATTAAATTGTGTAATGAAATTGTCTAATTATTGTTGTGTACTTGTATATATTTTGCAGAGATTGCCCTTATGATGTAGGAGATGGCGTCGCCACCACCACCTAATCCAGCTTGTGGTTCTCGATGATCTTGATGCGAGGATCGCAGGTCGCGTGTAGATGATCGCAGGATCTGCATTTTTGTTGGTGCGTCGTCTCAGCCGACGTATGAGCAATGGTGTAGATACGAGATGGAGTTGAGCTGCACTAACCCATTCTTCTATTGTCATTTTTATGTGGCATTCAGCTCTAATGATTTTACAACATAAGAGAGGCTAATGATAGGTTTCACAGATGTAGAGAGGCATGTTGTGTGACATGTACAATCCTGATGTGGCATGTCGTAGGAGTTGTTTTACAACTTTTACGCAATCGTACGAGGATCGGCCGCACGTTACGAGTGATCCATAGCACATGATGGACAATCTACGAGTCATAGCCAGACCATCGACATCTCATGATCCTTCATAGCATCGCGTCGTTAACGTATTTGCATGCGTAGCCACCAAGAATAAAATTCGTAATCATCATGGAGATGAGGCTCGACTACCCATCAATCCATGACATTTATATTGTGTTGTATATTTTTTACCATTATTCAGCTTATATATATATATATATATATATATATATATATATATATATATATATATATATATATATATGATATGGTCCATGTATTTTTTATGTTCAGCTTATAAAGGTACTTAATTTATATGTTGGTGATCATCATTATGTGTATGTTGTTAGGTCATGTTAGATATGTTCATTTAACATGTAGTTTGTAGACAGATGTGTATGTGATAGCATGAGATGAAGGTTTGATGTTTGTACAGACGATGTTGTTAATATATAATGTTAATTGTGTTTTTTTAGATGATCATGATCACAATGATGTAGTATGCGATTTTGAATGTGTTTTTTAGTCAAATATGATGTTTGTACAATGCTTATCATGAACATGATGTTGATTAGTTAATTTATAAATACAAAATGATCATGATATTGTAAATTTTTAATATTTGCATTTGTAATTGTATTTAAAATTTTAAAATTTTAATTGTAATGATATATTTGTATATTTCTAAAATTGTAATTGTAATTGTATATATGTAAAATTCTAAAATTGTTATTGTACATGAAATTGTAAAATTGTAATTGTAATTCTAATAATTCGAATTCTAATTCTAATTGTAATTGTAATTGTATGTAAAATATTTGTAAAATTTTAATCAGATAATGTGAAAATGAATTTTTTAAAATTTGTAACTGTAAATTTTAAATAATTGTAAATAATAAATATAGAATAATATGATTTATTGTAACATAAGGAAATTTAGAAAATAATGAAAATAAATCGCTCGTACTTAATTAGAATTATCATTATTTTATTATGATCTTAGATAAAAATATAATTAATTTATAATAAAGGTAAATTGTTTTCGAGATCAAGTACATAATAACAATTATCAAGTGAATTATTGATTTTAAACATTAACACAATGCAAATTACCAATTAATTCAAATTAATACATATTACATTAATATTTCGAAAAATTCATCTTAAAAAGTATAAATATTGATGAAATAACACGTATTGTACCATATCACTCTCGATTCTCATGATCACCCTGATTATCTTCTAGCTAGCATGGCATGATAACACTATTGTTCTCAAAAATATGTTTTGATCTAGGTTCATGTGTCAATACGAACCACCAATCCCTATCCAACACATCGTGGTAGTAAACACTCAAGGTAAGGTTTAGGGAAAACATAGGGGCTCTCTTAGCTTCCATCCCACATCTTTCTAGAGTTGATACATATCAGCCTACTAATACGATATTCCTTTACATTGTCTTTGATCAAAGGTGTCCCACCACTTGCACCTAAAAATAACACATTGGAAAGAAGAAAATCCACTTCAATGATCTCTCAGATCTCTTTCCCCGACGTAACCTAATGTCCTCTTAATAGTTGTTGATCACTAGGTGGCTATATCGACTAGATTGATCAACTCAACTTCCACTCCACATTCTCGTGTGATGTTTCCAAAGATCAACATTTTATGTGCAAAAAAGGTATCCATATGCCCACAGATGGGAACAAATGCACCTATTATAAAAAAGTTTAAAAAATCATATAAGTGTCATGTGTCTTATAAATAATAATCCAACAAGAAATATGAAATGTAGATGTGTTAATATAAGTTTCAAATCTACATATAAAGTATTACCGAGTTGCCGCACCTTAATCCCTACGTTTAGCGCATCCTCTTAAGCACGCGGATAACGACCAAGAAAGATCGCATTTTCCTCCGACTCGCCGCAACCCAACTCTGCTGGGACATATTTTTTATATATTATCCTTTAAATGATTGGAATAAGGCATGATTCTACCATTCAACCATCCGAATTCTTTCCTTCGTCACTATCCCATTTCATTCTTTTTTTCTTCGTACAATGCAACCCATGATCGTGGGTTACCAATTGTAAAGAATGAATTTATTGATTTCTTCACCTCGCATTCGCTGATGAAATCAAACCAACATTATATAGTAATTAGAGATCAAAATATACATTATATCGAAGTTCAACATGAATATAATTAATTGCTCTTTGTAAATTTGAAAAATTATAAGTCACTTACTCTTTATCAAGGGCTTTCTTCCACTTGTTTGGAGCAACTATCCTTCCCCTTTTTCTTCATCCAATTCATCACTCCAAATCACCACAATTGGTATGTTTTTGATATGCTTGATGTACTCACTGGCATATTAGAAAGAGTCATATGATATGTACCCCTCTGCCATAGACCCCTCTGGTTTTTCCCTTCGTCGAACAAAACCTTTCAATTTTTTCATGTACCTATCTAAGAAGAACATCCAATGACAAGAAACAACCCCAACTAATTCAACCTCATCTACCAAGTGGATTAGATGTATAACTCCAGAGTCCATGAAACTTGTCACAATTCTCTTCAAACATGGCAACAATCTCAACTATTTCTTGACGCCACCGTGGAATGCTAGACACATGAATATCTCGACGTGATCCAGGAATGTACAAAATGGATAATTTAGATACACTGGGCTCTAGGTCTTGAGGGAATTCATGTTTCACACACCAATTCACAAACAAAGGATAATGACACTACAGTTATAAAAACATGCAATAATATACAAATAATAGGCTTTTATAGACCGCCTGCATGATGTACTTATTAATATAACAAATAATAAAATCATGCTTTTGGAAATTTATAAGTAATTTTTAGAATATTCAAATGGTCACAATTTCAATCCTCGAAAATGGTCTTCCACGTGATGCAAATACGTAGTGAAGACCCATATGAAGTTGGCACCTCACATGATAACTTCCTTTGAAAATATATACCATCTTTTTAAATCCATGGGACATCACCTTCTTTGAAAAACCATGAATTAGAGGTACCAAATACGCTCTGAACATCCCATACTTTCTAATCGTCTCGTCAATATTTATTTTTAGTTTTTGAAGTAATAAGATCTTTCCTAACTACCAATGTGTCACTTTGCTTCGATGATATGTGCCTCCATAAAGAAGATGAAACATTTTTAAATATATGCATGGATCTAGCAAGTGGGTACAATCTTATGATGCCCCAATATGGGAGGTCATAAAAGATGTATTTCCTTTCATCCCAATGGGAAATTTCTCAACATAGGTGTTAAAGAAATTTGTATTCACTAACTTAGGCTCCCCATTTGAATCGAACATTTATGTGAACTCCTCTTCTCCTTCTCTCTCTCATATGTCGAAGGCCATTCAGTCATGTCATTATTAGAGGCCTTTGGGTTCTTTCGTTTATCAAATCTGGAGGCCGTTTTCCGTACGGGTGTTTTTCTCGTAGGAATATCCTGGAGCAATCATACACTGGCTTTCGTAGGTCCTTGGATCATCTAGCTTTCAGAGAAGGTCCACAACATTTACATCCAAAATACCCTTTTGTTACAAGATCCACGAGATTATATTTGTATAAATTAATTAGTATGCATGGCATGTTAAATACTATCATGAAGATCAGAACAAATAATATTACAACGAATTAAATAACTAATATGTGAAAGAATATTGTTACATTATATATAAAAAAATCAATAAATTAAACATGAAATTTACAAGAGCAAACTCCTAAGCCTGGATAATCATGTGCTTTGTAAGCACATATGCCATACAAAGTAAACTCTCCTCTCAGGCTGCAATGGGTCTTATACATCATATACATTTATCCCATCCCATACGTCTTCAGCTCATCTACCAACCTGGTCAGGCAGACATCGATATTCTTCACTTGTCTTCTACCGTGGACCATGAGAGCCAACATAAGATGTTCATTCTTCACGAAAACCATGGGGGGATGTTGTTATTAATCACTACTTTCGTGCCAAATAGAATAGTTGGTGTGCTTTGGAGGGAATATGGGCCACGCCATTCGTGGCTATGTCGAGTCGTAGACTTCGTACTTCATTCTTCAATTTTTTGGGCCATGTATCCTCTTATATGCTTCATGGCTATTGAATCAGTTGGTATTCACATAACTCCCAACTCACTTCGTGTGAGGCATGCCATCCCCCGCAACATAGCTAATTCTTTCGCAACCAAAGATCCTTTGAATCTCGGGATTATAGGCATGTGCCTCAATATATTAAAAGGAGGACCAAGTGATTTGATTTACCCTTCTTTTTTTGATTTATCATACTTGTCATGCCCACATTTCTGACACATCTTTGTATCCGCATATTCTCCTCATATAGAATACAATCATTGACATGCATGACATGATATGTACTCAACATCCAACATTTTCATCAATTCTTTTGCCTCCTTTCAGCCTACCGGCAAGACATTATCATCTTTAAGAATCTTATCTTCGAATAACCGAAAGTTGGTATCGAAACTATATTATTAAATGTACATTAATGTCAAGATAATTATTAATGCTCATAAATTCTAACATTTGTAATGTTCATCACAGTTGTACCGATTATATTTCAAATTTATATATAAGGCTAGAAGTACTTTATAGTAACTTTACTCCTGTAATTTCTGAGAAACATGCATTCACAAGCCAAAATTTGCTTTCAAGTTGTACAAGAACATCATTGTCCTCAACTGGTAGACTTTGACCGAACATCAAGTCCAAAGAGAGGGGTGGTGGAAGCAAATTTAAGGCTTTCGAAAAGGTGTCATGATATGAGCATCATCCTCAAATGGGATCATCATTTTGGGGCCATTTAACAACGTTGTCTCCATCCTGCCGTATCCCTTAAGTAATCATCCATACCAACCTCTATTTGATTGTTCCATTAAGTAAATTGTGAAGAACTACTATTGGTCGTAGCTATTCCTAATTAGTGAACTTGGATGTAGCGAGAATTGAATCCTGGTTGATTCAATCTATTATTGGTATCGTTCCTCTCCGATTTTTTCTTAATTCAAAATTTTATCTCGATTTTATATTGTCCCTTGCAAAAAAAGATGTAGGTAGGTCTTTCATCATCGTTTAATCCTAATAATTTTAAAAAAAATTTGAACATGATTAGTACAAAATATTATGATATCAATTAGTAACCACGCTGACAATATACACAGATTATAAATCGTTTGACATTGAAATAATTATATATTAATCAATATATATATACCAAACAATTATAATTATAATTACCATCATTGTCCTTGGATTTCACGCGGAAGATTTGGGTTATTGTTACAATTGGCAGGTGAAGCGGATGTCCATTTTCATCTACCAAATGTGTTCATAGATTCAAATTTTGATAAGAACTTTGATGTTTTGAGAAGTGCTTTGAATATAATTTTGTGCATCTAAACTCGATGATGAATCCGCATGAACTCGAAAAAATTGTATACATTATAAATTTAATTAAGTTGTGCATGATTGACTCCATGGATAAAAACATACATAAATTAATTAGATAGTGAAAATAAAACAAATATGAAGTAAATATTACGTCACATGGATAGGAGAACCTTCAACCCGACTTTAGTAAACATTATGGAACGAGCTCGGATTTTGAAGAATTGTCCATTTCATATAATATATGATATTTTCTCCCCGCATTTGAGCCAAACAACAATAAAATTTGGTGTAAAAACCTAAATGTAATTCCAAGTATGCGACGTTCGTATTAACCACACCGATCAGCTTCCGTATTCTCATGCGTTCGTGCGCTAAAAGTAGCACCGATGCATGAATTAAAAGACGAATCGGGTAAACAAATAACTGCAATAAAAAAAAATGCAACCCTATTTTCTTTAAGTGAAAAAAAAGAAGTAAATTGAAAATTGGGCGGAAAAATATTTTTGAAAATCTAATTTCATAAAACATTTCTTTAAATACTAAACACTTTTCATTATCTCACTGTTTTTGCAAAAAAATTCAGCGAGAGATTTGTAGGATACATACCTAGAGCACGACAGCACTGTGGAGTAGGGAAATATTTTTGAATAGAAGTATTCAGACAATCTAAATTCCAAACCTCTGGTAATTCAAACTCTGTACCATAGAATTTTAAACGACGTGAGTAAAGTTTATTGTTTTTTTGTACTTTTTTCTGCAGTTTTTTTATGCAGTGAAATAAGAAATCAAAGTCTATTGTTTTATTTTATTTTTTCTCTAGTTTTTTATGAAGTAAAATACAAAATCAAATCTTATTGTTTTTTTAATTTTTTGTTTATGCAGTTTTTAGAAACAAAAAAAAAAAAAAAAATTAATTTTCACAAACAAAACCCTAGATTCTTTTTGTTTCGCTCCATTTTTTCTCCCTATATCTTTTCAATTTAGATTTATAGGGTTTCTCTACTCATAAGAAATCCAACCCATAGGACGAATTGCATAGTTGGATCCCAATCCATGTTGTTCCTTGTGTCAATCTAAAAATATGCTTACATTCGTGCACTCGCGTAATGTTATGCACTAGTGCGCTTTGTTAAGGGACAAGCGCAGACCGCGCACATCGGTATATATATATATATATATATATATATATATATATATATATATATATATATATATATATATATATATATATATATATATATATATATATATGTTTTCATCAATACGCCATAGGTAACATATGAAAATCGGTGCACTATTACATTATGGCGCACCGCACAACATGTTGTTTTAGAAAAAACCATTTTACAAACATACCCTACATTATTTTTGTTTCTCGCCTCATTATTCTCCCACTTATTGAGATTATAGAATTAAGGTTTTTCAATTTATATTTATAGGGTTTGTATTGCTAAATATGAGCCTAAGACATGCAACTGAATGAGGATCTCGCATAGTCGTATCTCATCCATGTCGGCCCTTGCGTAATATATATATATATATATATATATATATATATATATATATATATATATATATATATATATATATATATATATATATATATATCGATGCGCCCCGTCCGACAAAGTGCATCGGCCGATTGGTTATCGTAGCCGCACCGCGCAGTAATTGCCATAAAAAATTAAAAAATCCACCTGTGCGCTATTTCATTATGACACACCGCAAATACCCGCTTTGAAAAAAAATCTTTCAAAAAATGAAAACCTTAATTTCTTTTTGTTTCTCCTTTCATTTTCTTCTTCTGTAATCTTAATTAGGAATTTTCAACTTAGATTTATAGGGTTTGTATTGCTAAATACAAAATTCAAGACATGCAACCGACGGACGATTAAGATAGTCGGTGATTCAATTCATGTTCGCCTCGAATGATTTAAAAAATAAAAAAGATTTTTTACTATGGTGCCCATGTTGTAGTGCACCGTGCTCTTATTTTTTACAAGAGCACGAGATAAGTAATGTGAAAATAATATTTTTTAACGGTGCACCATATGTAAAATATAACACCGATTTATGCTAAAACTAACACTAGATGATTTTTATTATTTTTATGATAGTTAACTATGTGTCATTAACATGTAATGCACCGTGGTTTTTCTCGAAATAGAGCACTGTATGGTGTATTATACTATTTTTTCGGTGCATGGGAAAGTCATGAATGCACCGAAGGTGGTGCGAACTATGAAGGCGACTCAAATTTTTTGAGATTTTTTTAATTCAGAAAATTACGCTTTATTTAAAAATATATTATTGATCGATATGATACAAGTTTTATATTATTAAATAAATGACTAATAAGAGATCAAGTAACAAAAAGTACTATAACACATCAAGAAAAGAAAAAAAGGAAAGTTTTTTGTAATTTTTTTACAATTTTTTTTTTTAAACTATATGTAAGTTTAAATAATATGTACCGTTTAATATGTATCATGGTGAGCTACAAAATGACGAAGCTCGATAAGATTATTTTTGACATAGGAATTTAATAATGTATAAGATTGATGGAAAATTTGCAAAAGAATGAATCAAAGTACTAAATGAAAAACATTATCGATCCAATATGAGTTTATTTAGTTTTCATTAATAATATAATTAAAATTATTAGATAAATATGTGTGAAAAATTATATTAATTCAAATTACACAAGTTTTACAAAGTGGACCAACAAATCCGTAAAAGGAATGTTGTTCTCAAGAAAAGAAAAACAATAGAACATGCAAATGAAAATGAAATGCTCAGTCAACTGAGTGGTGTGCTGAGGTTAACAAAAGGGGGAAAAACTTTTACAAATGTTTGAGGGATCTAGTGGAACGAATGTATAGACGTTCTTTCCACTTACAATACAAAAACCAAACTGATTCCAAGAACCAGATTTTATGTAAACAACAAGAAGAGTTTCCATAGAATTGGTCAATGAGACATGTCAGACTTTTAATAGAAAAAACATACAACAAAAAAAAAAGGAATGAAAAAGTAATATTCCTTTAGATGTTTGTCTAGAATTATTTATAAGTATCACTTTTTTTACACTTACTTTTCATATATCAACATAAAAATTAAATAGTTTATTGTCATGTTACATTTTTAGAAAGATCATGAAATCTCAAAAGATGAACGAGTCAGTTACCGAATATGCGTAGGAAGTCCCAAAAATGTGTAAGCAAAGAGATGGTCAAAGAAAATGGACAAAATTGCATCGCGGGAGGAGCCATTCAACAAAACGTGCTTCAAATGTAATATGTAATCATTGAATTTTTTTATCATTAGGTAAAATAAATAAACAATTTAGCATTAAATATTATTTCAAGTATTTTCCCGTAGAAAATAGGAAAGAAATGGAACCCATTCAAAAGACACAAAAATAGGATGACAAGGAAGAAAAAGGATTGATATCTAAGTTTCAGGAGTAATTGTTACTTCCTTATAACAACTTAACTAGATTTCATTTTGTATTTTTAAATTTTTTACAAAAATCATCGTCATTGAATGTCTCCAAATAGGTGCTAACATACAAAGAAGAACCATCAGAATTGATTGAAATTGGTTTGGGTATGGTCAGGCGTATATGTTGGAATATCAGAACTTAACTGTGGAATTTGTAAGCATCTATTCATCTTGTTTTACTTAGATATGTCTATAATTAATAGAAAAAATAAAATCTTTTATATTAAATATATGATTTCTTATGGGGTGTAAAACTCGTTATGAAATCGTAAAGTATGGCACTGCCAGCCAATGTATCACCAAAGATGGCATGTTACATGGTTTTGAAAGAATGTATAGTTTATGAGTCAATTATTGCATTGGTATGTCTACTTCTTTCGATTTACATTGATGTATATTATTTAATATTTCAATTTTCGCTTTTCATTCTCATAAATGTATGTACACTCATTACAATTTATTTTTATGTTTGTAGATGGAAGAAGGTGAAGAAGAAAAACAATCAACGTCAAGGAACAAAACATTTTTTGAAAAAAATAACCCAAGTCATGGGAAGTAGCTCTAGCAAGATAGCTAGCTCGCTTAAGAATGATGATCACTATGTTTGGATATAAAAGCAAGTATGCTAGGACTTCATTTTTGGAAAAATGTCTATGAAATCAAACATTTTCTTTAACGTAATGGACATAGTGTCCCAATTTAAAGATAAAGGGATACCAATAACTGTCCCATTCTATATGACAAAGAATGTATGTATATATATATATATATATATAGCAGTTCAAGCGAAGAATGATGATCACTATGTTTGGATATAAAAGCAAGGCGTTGTACTATTTTTGGAAAAATGTCTATGAAATCAGACATTTTCTTTAACGTAATGGACATAGTGTCCCAATTTAAAGATAAAGGGATACCAATAACTGTCCCATTCTATATGACAAAGAATGTATGTATATATATATATATATATATTGATATATATATATATATATATATATATATATATATAATAAAAAATGTTTTAATTTATTCTATTGCATTCTCTACTATCACTATGCATGCTTCCATTGTCGTTCTCAAATGCGCAATAAAAATTTAATTCATATGAATATTGTTATAACATAGATATGTGTTGAATTTTGATGAATAATGAATTTTAAAAAACCACAATAATTATGATATGATATAGCAAATTAATCTAAACATCATATTCAAATCCATTAATAAAAATTTAATTAATATGAATATTGTTATAATATGTGTCGACTTTTGATGAATAATGAATTTTAAAAAATCACACAATTGCAATCGCCATAGGTCGATGTTTTTAAAAATAGCAAATGAAAACTAATGCGCTTGTATTATTAAGTGCACTGCGTACGTATACTACCTATCGGGACCGGCATAAATACTAAAACCCGCATAAAAATATTGGAGTATGCTTGTGCTATATGAAGCCAGCATTTATGTGTCTATACGCGTTCTGTTTTACCGCCTATGAGCACTGCACGAATACCAGTACCAATTGTAACTTACGGTGCGTCTGTGTGACACTATGCATTGGGGCATTTTTCTGTCTATACGCATCGGTGCATTTAGATGACCAATAAGCACTGCATGAATATCGATACCATTTACAAATCTCGGTGCATTTGTGTGATTGTACGCACTGGGGCGTTTATGTGTCGATAAGCGCTGATGCATTTGTATGACATATTTCCAGCCCTTTTCGTTACTGTAAATTACCGATATACTGTAAACTCGCTGAATTTGTGTATATTGAGCACCAAGGAGTTTATATAAGAATATGCACCGGCGCGTTTATACAACATATGGGCACCACTCAAATCCCAAGACCAATTATAACGGCCACGTGCATTGTATCACCAACACCAGACCTCGCGTCGTTTTTTTTGCTTAATGGCTCCTAAGGTATCTTTGTTCGACCGCCCATGGCGTCTACCAATACGCACTCGGTGCGTTAAAACTCGATAAGAGCGCCAATGAAAAAAAATCCATAATTAACCTCCGACGCCCTTTTTTTGTGTTGAATTTCCACTGAAGTTCGCCAAAACTCGCTACGTAAAACGAATGTGGTAGCATATGCTTTTTCGACAATTCTTGGGCTAATTTTATAACACTAAAAACTCTTTATAACCTCCTCTTAGAGGGTCTCTTTCCTCGTAGTGAAGGACACCCACAATTAGAATTGTTAGTGGTTATACATAAAAAAAATTCATTGTAATCAATGGGAAAGAAAAACATTAATAATACACTTTGAACAATAGAGAAAACTAAGAAAAATGAGAAATAAACTAAACACAAGAGAAGAGAAAAAGATCCTCTTTATTGGTTTATTATAGAGGTACAATATGGTAGGTATGACAACAATTCAAAAGTTTATGGTAATAAATGGTTCTCCCAAACTCTTAGCGAGGAGTTTCATTTCTCCAATCCTTTTGCAAAGCACCTCCCTCTCAAAGAATATTGTATAAAAACTCTAAAAATGGGGACTTTCTGCAAGGTATCCTAATTGCTTGAGAACATTTTGTAGTATAGCAATGCATTCACTTCTATTGTTTTCGCTCTCCTTTCCTTTGTTTTTATACATGTAAAATCAATTCATAATTCCACCTTTCCCATTAATGAGATGGGATTTTTCTAGGAGATATGTTCTTTATTAATTTAAGGCTTTAGAGGCTTGAAAATGGACAACTAATATTGACCTATCATATAATTTTGATTCATTAATCAGATGTGATCTATAGACTAACCATTTGTCACTTCCTTGGGTCCATACAACTCTTAGAGAAGGCGGGGGCTATGTAAAAATTACTTTATACACTCACGTTAATTGATTTTTTAAATGAACCTTTGACAACTTTCATTTTTCTCAATCCAAGGGATTTTTCAAGAGAAATTAATATACATGTACATGTTCTTTTTCGATGGTGAGAACAGTTTTGGATTATACAACTATGTGTACAAATATCTCATAATATTAGTCGCCTAATATGTATGAGCTTGGAAGAAAATGTATACTGAAATACATTACATTCTGTTCTACCTGGTGATGATTCCTACTAACTTCTCAAGAGAGTGTGTGCCTTTTGAGGAAAGGACCAAAGAAACCATTACTAATAAATTAAAGAAATATATGCTAATATAATTTTTATATAGAAAAGTGTTTGTATGAGTTGGGCATGTCCCATTCTCCTGATCATGACTTTTATTATAGTACTACAAGTACAAAGAAAGAAATATTGTCAAAGAATTGCTAGGGAAGTCAATGTGTTGAAGTGTCAAGGAAGATAATTTCTCCACCTTCAGGAGCATCTTTGAAAAAAATGTTATAATGAGTTCCCTCATGCATTATCCAAAATGCACTATCAAGGGAGTGCACACTAAGGGCATGGGTTCGACTAGTTCAAAAAAAATTCATTTTTCATAAAGTGTTGTACATTGATGATGAAATCCATGATGAAGCTGGAATATTGTAGTGGACCGATGAAATCAATCGGCGATGATGTTTCCCATCGTTTCACCCAAGGTTAACCCCATAAGAGGTGGGACAACCAACGCACTACTTTGTGGGCGAGCCCCGGTATTGCACCAAGAGGTTGCACCTCCCAAGGGATAATCATCTTTACTTATCAACCCTAGGTTCATACAAACTTAGAGTTGCAATGATATATGCACAACAAATGGATTCTATTCATGCCACCCTCAACTAGGTCTTCTGCTCAGTAGTACTTCTAGCTAATTCCTTCAACTTGATTAACATGAAACTAGCTAGTGTAATATAGGGAATTGATTCTAATCTAAGAAAAAGAGAATGTCTACCAAACTTCTACTTGTGATTGGAAGTGAAAGAAAGGCATAAATAATTAACCTAGTTGTAGAAAAAGGAAACTATGCTATGGGAAATAATTCATCTAGATATCTACTCATTTGCAGCAAAATAACTATTCTATAATCACACACTTTATCAAATCATAAATAAAATCATATCTGTTGTTTCATTCAACTCGTACTTGCGTTTAAAATTAAATCTAATCGTGAAATGAAATAAAACCCTGATGCCTACTCTATTTTTGTAGAAAGGAAGGGAGGAGATTTGGAGTGGCCTAATATTCTTTTCTAACCATGAATTCAAAGTTAGGGGTCAAATGCATCCTATTCTAGGGTCAAAAGAAAAAAAAGGAACTAAAATAGAAAGAAGAGGTGACCTACAACTCTGCTACAAGATGTCCTTTAATTGCTACAGGATGTCCTGAAGTGCTCAAATGGGTGAGGGCTTTAAGGTCAAGGAGGTGAAAGTGGGAAGGTGTGGAAAGGTGGGAGAAGGTGGAATGACGTGAGGGAGAGGTGGAAATCGCTTCTATCCAAAATCGAACCCTTGGGAGGTTTGTCACTTGGAAGGCTACTCATGGTGGTGGAAGGTAGTTTTAGAAAACAAGGTCTTGGTGGCATTTGGATGTTGGAGAGAAGAAGTGATGTGAATGAGATGAAAAATTATCCTTTTCCCTATAGCTACGTACATCCCCGAAATCACTACAATACATTCATGCATTGATTATTGATAAACTAACATCTTAACAATTGGAAAATATGAGTTCAATGGAAACGATACTTAATCTATGGGAAAATATTGTATCAAGTACCAATCCAACTTAAATTATAGTAATATTATGAACATGAAAATAACACTATATAACTTTCCAATAAATCATAAACAAACTACTTTTTGATTCGTGGATGGAGATTCATCTCTCAAGCTCCCATGAGAGAGGTGAGAAAGAGTCAGATAGAAGCCCCCATTTTTGGATTTGTGTTGCTACTAGAATGAATGAGATCAAAAAAAAACATAAACATAAAAAGAAAATATAAATACACAAGAGGGACCTAGCCAATGGATCAAGCCCTAACCCAGTGCTACCTACTCCTCTAAGAATAAATTAGTGATGGAACAAGAAACTTCTCGTTATCATTGCATAAAAATGCTTAGTACATCATATGAAAGTAAAAAAATACTCGCAAATGAGAGCTCAAGATCCACCGATATGAATACAAAGTTCGAATCCTAATGAGCTCAGGATATTCTTATTTATACAAATGGGTAGCTACCAACAACTCCCTAAAAGTAGGAATAAGTCCTCCTTCATCTCGATAAGGGTGGAACTTGGCTCTCATAATCAAGCCACTTTTCTTGGATTCCTTTTTCCTTCAAGCCATTGGGGATATATCTCAATGTGGTGAATAAGTTGATTGAGAGATTTAAGGAGGTGGAAAAAACTCCTACAATCTCTCCTTTTTATCTACTCCAAGCCCTTAGGTGGAAAATATCTCAAAAATGGCCTAATTTCATTAATTTAGATTAGGAAAAAATACATGACAAACATCATACACCCTTCTCATTATGCATAATATGAAAGAAAATGTAAATAAATGTGAGAGAGATGTAACTTAATAGTTGAAGTATGGAATTTTAACCCGTTAAAATATATGTAATGATGGACTCATCATCGACCCCCTATTTAAATGGTTTTCTATCCTCTAGAACTCATTCTCCTTGTTGATCTCTTTCAAATCCCCGATGGCCTCTATGACATCACAAGGAAGGAAAGAGGGAGTTCTTCCGGTGGGTGAAATCTTTATTCCTTTTTGCCCTTCAACCCACTCCTTTGTTCCTCTATCCGAAATATTCCTTCATACGTACCTAACAATAAAAGGTGGGTTTAGCTTCAAGCATATCCAATGTATATTCATTCTTCGTATAGCCTTTGCTTTGTAGAAGGGTTATATTTATAATGTGTTCCTCATTATATGAGGAGAATTATACTCCCTCGAGTATAGGCTAAGTGGTATTATGTGTCATCTTCTTTGGCATCTTTGCAAACTCTCTTCTCCTAGTAACCTGGATATGACATAAAAGTGTGCAATGGCCTGACCTTGTGTCTCAATGTATCTAGTGTGAGTACATCATCATCTGAGATCAATTGATGATTATTAATTATCCCCCTGTGTCTTATTTATTCATGTTTGATATGTATATGTTCTCTTTCTTCTCTTGCAATGAATCTTTTAATCTCTACTGCTCTCTTTTATTTAAGTGCTAGACAGGATTCTAGAGCCATTAATTTCATATAACCAAACCTGGAATTTGGTTCCCAATTATTCATATAAGTGAAAATGAGGTTGTGCATGTAGACTTCGGCCATTCTATCCCTCTCTCCTCCACTACACTATTTTCGTAAAATAAATGAATTGTCTAAAGGTTTGAAAGGGTAGGGAGCCATGCTAAGCTAATGTTATGATTTGGATATATAACCATGGATACTTTAGGTAAACTACATAATACTTTGAAGGTTTTTTATATTGCATGCAATCCATTCAAAGCTTACCATGGTGGAAATTTGGTTGTTCTTTTCCTATAGCTACCCATGCAGCCTCATGTTCTATTATTGTACTACTTAAAATTTCTCTTTCAACACTTATTTTTTGAGCCTTACATTAGTCAACTATTTTCCCATTTCAACGAGCCTTTCTTCCATAAACCCCACATCCTAAACATCCTTTCATTTGGCTATCTCCATCCGTCAGGTGCGCCTCTTTCTACATACAACTCATGGTAGGATTTGTGAATTTCGTGGATTAGTGTTATTGACTAATGTTCCATAATCTAATCCAAAATTAGGCTAAGTGGGGTGGGTTCCCGAATGTTATGATTTTCCTTTTCAAAGGGCTTGGGGAGGCTACTATCTTGGAGTTGGTTTTAATATTGTACCCCCTTTCACCTCTTGTCCTTCCATTTGTGGACTCTTCCCTTCAATTTCCGTGTTTCCTTTGTTCTTAATGCTTCCCATCCTTCTCTTCCGTATCATCTTATGCTTTTCCATTAACATGCTCTATTTTCCGTATCAAGCACTCGTTTTTCCTGCATAGTATTGCTTCTTTTCGGCTTCTCTCTTTGGATGCCAAAGGAATGATTAGTGCTTGCTCAAGGTGATGCTTACAGTGGTGTACATACTTACATAGGGCATGGGAGCCTGAGATTTGGATTTGGGAAGTCACCTCCTCAATATTGCCCTCAACTCGGCCCTACCTCATATTTTTTACTCGCTAATTTCTCAATGGTAATTTGAACTTTGTCAGAGTCTTGGGTATGCCTTTCTCTTCTTATAGTGATTTTCCTTATTTTAAAGTAGATAAGGTTTTTTTGGGCCTTTCCTTCTTGGATTTTCAGAGTTCTCGTAGGTAGCTGTGTTGGAACCACCTCATCCTCAAGTAGTTCCCTAGTGACAAACTAGTTTCCCGAGGGAATATCTCACTTTTGGCTCGCTGGTTTGTTTAGGACTAAGGCCTCTCTTCTTATAAGTTTTCTTCCTCTCTTCTCCCTCATCATATCCTTCTTCTTTCTCTATCTCTCTTTCTATATATTTTCATCTATTTCCATTTCTGCCTTCTCTATCTCTTCTTCCTCTAACCTAGTGTCTTTACCCCCAATGCTAGATATAGGGGTTTCACTAGGAGTAATGATATGGGTTCCTATTAGTGCCTCTCTATCTATATATCTTAAATTGGACCATGGGATATGAATTCTTAAGTGGTTCAGGGAACCCTCCACTATCAGCTTTAATAATTCCATGATGGGCTATGTTTATGCTTCCCTTCTCTCAATTTATGGCTCATACACCTTATGGAATGGAGGAGGAACTAAGGTACATTCAATATTTTGTTAAGAGGAAAATTTTCTCGGTATATGAGCTCATGAAACAACCTAAAGTAATATCCATACATTCACTTAATCTCTCCTTCACAGAAATGTATCTTAAGATGCAAAGGCTACCTCTATCCTAAGGTAGTAAGTTTATCTCCTTATCTCCCTTGACCTAAAGAAATTCTGCTTTATAGTGGAACTAGTGGCCCTGTCTTCCCTATTCCATTTGATGCCTAGGGGCAATGTGGTTACTTTGTTGATCACTTCAAGGCTTATGGTAATGGCTAACCCTCTTATTAAAGTTGTGTCACTGACATCTGAATGGGAATTTGAAGCCATAACAAACTGAAACAAAACTTCATGATCATATCATTTTAATAATTCAAAGAATCCTAACCGTTGCTATCTCCTAGAAATTTCTACTATAGGAGGGTGAAAATGAATCATTCTGGTGTTTATAGGCTCTCTCTTGTTGAACCCACCCCCCATCATTTATTTACTGCTCATGACTAGGTGAAGGAAAGGTGTTTCTTATTGCCTCAATGTGGAATTCAATGGTAGAAGGAAGAGGGGTCACAATCTTCTCGCTCCAAAAATATATATTGCCTCTCTATCTCCTTCACACATACCCTTCAATTTCATAATTTTAATACTATTGACCAGAATTTTCTAGATAATTTCCAGGAAATTAGTTTATGACAGTGAGGTGATGGAAACTTACTTTTGAGTCAATGCTTTGAGATGAAAATGGGAGTTTCCCCTCAAATACTTGGGCTCTCGTTGCATGAATATATCTCTCTTATGCCCCCCCGTAGCACTCCTGGCTCTTCCTATAGTAGTCAAAGATTTCTTGTAAAGTGCTTAGAGGAATTTCGTAGCATTTTCCGATAGGTGGAAATGGCTCGAGGTTTGAATCTCTCGATGACTTGAAAGATTTTTCCTTTTCGAATCGTTGCTCTTGAAAGGAAAACATGTGATGGGAAGCATGCACAAGTACGTTAGATGTTATTTTGAGTTGGCTTGGAGCATTGTCCTAATCACACCCGCATGATGTTTCCTACTTATCAAAGGGGGACACTCAAATATATAATTCTCTTATCCCTCTTAATCAACACCCACTCCTCGTGATCATACTTTAACTAATTTGAAAACAGCACATTGCATGCAGACTCCACCATTCACTTTTTGTTTAATTGGTCGAGGCTGGCCACGTTAACTGGACACCTTTAGGTTATTAAAGTTTTCCCTCTTTGACATTCATTCATTTAGTCACTTATGCATAAGGAGAAGATGAAATAGTGTCATACCTGAGCCTTACCTCCTTGTTGACTTTTTGCAGGATCATGCATGCTAGAGCTAGAAGATTGGTGATCTAGGTGGCTTCAGACACACTGAAAGAGGGATTACACACAAACTGTAGTTCAAGGACGTACTTACTGTAAGAGGCTCAGAACAATTTTCTGCTGCAATTATTCCAAATCTGCAAATGAAGCTCCAATCCGAGTTCATATGAAGAAGTTAGAGCTAGTCAAAGTTATGGTCAAAGTGCAGAGCAGGCCAAGCTTGCTGTGGTTCTACAAATTAACCGACACAAGGGAGTGAAACTTGTCCTGAGAGTGGGATAATTTTTGTGATTATTAATTTTTCTAATATCCCTAATTTCTAAAAAATTAGAAAGGCCCATGACCTTATAAAAATAATTAAAAACATGGGGGGTAAGGCCATAACCCCCGCCACACCCCGCCTTCTCCATTATATTATATTTAAAATAAACGTTGGGTGGTGGGTTGTTTGAGGGAGAATTTCATGCAGAAAAAGAATAGTCCATGTACATCATTATCATTTCTAGCATTATATGAAGCAACCTCCACTCTCTTGAGACCGGGCCCGAAGACGTATCCCACACTAGGTGAAATCTATTATTAAATGTCTCTTGTTTTTGAGTTTCTGATTATCGTCATGTTTCCTCTTTTTAAAGCATGAAAATATGGTTCTATGTGCTCTTTTAAATGCAATTCTAACAACATCATAGAAGTAAAATATCTTGGATAGTTCCAACATTGAAGCAACTTGGATCAATTCAAGTGACATCAACTGAGTTTGTATTGCTGCTTGAGATTTTGTTGAGTGTCTTCTTCATTGAGGCATTTGGTCATGATTTTTTTAGCATGGGTACATGTACCTTGCTGAATCTTCAAGTGCATGCTTGTTGGTGGAGGATCCTCTTAGAGTGCCATTCCAATCTTCAAAATCATCTATAAGTCTCTTATTTTCCATGTAGGAGGATCAAAACCATCTTAAGGGCTTTTTGTGCCTGCATGGGCTTTCTGCTGCAGTTGCATGCTCTCGCTACTACATGTTCAAGGCTAAGGATCGTGGACCGGAAGCTGCTGAGGCTCCCAATTACATTTACTTCCCCGCCGATTTTGTAGGTGAACTTGTCTTATACATGGGTTTTTGTATACTTTTAGGCCTATAACCATTGAAAAGTAGATGATCCTCTCCTCATCAATGGTTTTGATTTAAACATCCCCATTTTCATGGAATTTCTATTAGGTATGGTCCTAACTATCTTGTCATCAAATTCCCTTTTAAATTCTCGAATCCTGAGTCATATAGCAAATCCCAATCTCTCCTTCCCGGAATAATTTCTCCGATGTGTCTATCATGACAAATCTTCCTCTGCAATTATATGAATTCAGTGTGGAGGAGGTTTTTCATTCTAAATTCATATAATCCATTTAGCTGAAGAAATATTTATTTATGTTCCCTTGTGATATATAAATCCAATTGGGTTTCCATTTTGATAGTGTTATATTCAAATTCAATAAAAGACAAATATTCTTCCCATAAACTAGATCATATGTAGTGAACATAGTGGTTGTATTTCAAGAGGTATTATAGGCACAAGTTGCCTCCACTAATTTCTCTCCAAGTTATCTTAGTGAGTATACTTTTATGCTTCATTGCAACTTCTACTTTCCTATTTGTTTGGAGGGTGATAGGTAGTAGAGATACTATGTGCTTGATGCTATGCTACCTTAGGAGATTCTCAATCAAGTTTCGACGTGAACCTAGCTCTTTCATCAATGAATATCCTTTGATATCAAAAATTGTAGAAAAATTTTCTCCCTAAGAATTAAACCACTTTTTTCTTATGTTGTTTCCATATCCCTTTGTCTTACCACTTTTTTAAATAATCAATTCATACTATGATGTATTTATTTTTCTCTCAAATGGTGGATAACTGGCCCAATGAACTTACGTTCCATTTGGTTGTACTTGCTCTAGGCCACTTGAGGTTGTATGTGAATTTCATCGTCGGATGTATACCATCCCCAGCACCTGCCACACGTGCATACCTTCTAGCATCTCTGCAGTAGAGTAGGCCAATAGTGGCTAGCTTGAAAGGCCTTGAAATTTGTCCTCTAGTAGCAAACCGATCGCTATAGGCACACTCTCATGCATATTATTTTATCGTGATTTCAAAGACTTTCCTCTCAACACATCTCCCTTAGAACGATCTAGTCCTGTACTTTGAAAATATATCTACCAAATAAGGCACTCTTTCTCACAATTTTTCTCTTTTCCCTGGATGACATATTTCGAGGAAATATCCCAACAACCAGCTAGTTGGCTATGTTAGAAAACTAGGTAGAGAGTACTACAATAGCAAATAAGTGATCATACGGAAGATGATCATCAATAATCTCTTCATTATCTACACAAAAAGTGAATCTACACAAAAAATGTGCAACTAAATTTTCTTTCATATGCTTATGAATGATAGTTAAATGAAACTGTTACAAAAATAATAACCATCCACTAATTCTAGCATTCACATCAGGTTTGTTCATCAAGTATTTAATTCTTGCATGTTAATTATGCACAAAAGTTTGGTAATATAATGTATGAATTTATTCAAGGAATGTAGAAACAACTAAAAATCTCTTCGATATTGTGTAGTTCAATTCAGCCTTAGACGTATTATTACCAACGAAATAAATGGTACAAGTAAAATTATCATCCATTAGTCCCAAAGATACCCCCACAACTTTATATGATGCATCAATATGGATATGCAAAGGTAGATCCCAGCTTGGGACCTCAGTGCATAAGGGTCAACTCTTCCCTTTATCATTTTAAAGTGCTTCTTGACATGGACTTGACCAAAATAATTCTCACCTTCCCCCAAGCAATCCAAATAGTATGGGCCACCGTTAAAAAATCCTTTGATGAATATCTCATAGCAACCAAACAATCCCAAGAAACTCCTAACATATATCTTTTCTCGAGGATTAGGTACCTACTTTTATGAAGAATCATGTTTAGTCTACTTGTATCCCCGTCTCTGAGATATGAGTGTCCAAGACACCCCCCGCTCTCAAGAATTATACCTTGTAAGGACCCACAAAGAGAGATGCATCAATGCATATCCTAGACTTTACCTATGTTAGAGAGGGCCTCTTGGAAATCATACCTATAGAGTTAGGATCATCCATGTAGATTTACAGAATTTGGACAAGCTCGTAAAATGTGCTCATGATCGCTCTTTGAAAAGTGGCATTGGCATTACATAGGCCAAATGGAAGAAATATATAAGAAAAGGTTCTCAAGCAATAGGTAAGTGTAGTATTTGCTCTTGGTTTCATTGTGGCTGTTTCATGGATATGATTGTAACAAGTGAACCCATCCCCGGAAAGAGAATAACTTCTTTTCCTTGCAAGACCATCCAAGAGTTATCCAAATAAAGGAAAAAGGGAAATGGTACTTCTTATGACTTGTTAAACTCTATAATCAACAGCAGATCCTCCAATCTTTCACACTTATTTGGGACTAAGACTAGAGGACATTAATTCATTCAAATGTCTGACATGGGAAGTAAGGAACTTTATGGACTAAAAAAATTCTTAAATTCATCCTTGGCTATGTCCTCTGCTGATAGTTCATTCTCCTTGGTGGTGGCCAATCTATTTGATTTATTTGTAATCCCAAGAAAAGAATCAAGTTCTCTTTTAGTAGTGGCATAATCATTCTTCCTCTTTTAAGCCAAGAGAAGCAATGATATTTAGGTCTGGTGATGGGCAAAATTTTTGGAAATCTTACCGTGCTCCGGTAGGAGATCATTAACCGAGCATAGCTTATTCCAAGAACTTTTTTCCAGACATCTCACAAGTTCATCCGGGTGGAATGGTAGTGGGGGGCTGTCAGAAGGATATGGTCAACAGAGGTCACATTCATAGGCTATCCCTTTCTATAACAACATCTATGCACAAACAGTATGGTGTTGATCTATATTTATGCGTAAACACAACAAAATATGAGTATAAACATAAATACAAAGATGCAAACAGTAAAATAACACTTCATTTCATTAATATCAAGAATTGGAAATATGCTAGTCATATGAATGGAAAGAAATCAGCTAAGCATAGCTAGTAACTTATACGAGAAGATATGTGGTGAATACATGCCTCTAAATTGTGTTAAAATGAGGCTCAAAGGCCTATTTATCATTTAGAAACAATGGAAAACCCTAAATATCCAAAAACCTAACCCTAGGAGTTCAAGTGCCAAAAACTATGGCACCTGCTTTCAAGAATTGGTACATCAACTTCCCTGGTGGATGACCTCAAGACAACATATTTTTTTGACATTCACAATACCTCGCTAGAAATATCTACGCGAGGAATAAAAATTCTGAGTGAGAAAACATTCTATTTAACCACATTTTTCTCCACCTTTCCCAAAAAACATCGTTGAGGGACTCAAAATGTAGCCTTCCGGGAAGTTCGTATCTAAAAATTACTAAAACACAACAAAGCAATTAAGTAAAATGAAAAGCTAAAAGAAAAAATCCCGGGGGGTAACGGTTGAACACAGTGGTGTCACCAATATACACCCGAATCATTCATCCCCTTCAAAGAAATAAGTCCCATTGTGCTGAGTTCCTCCATGAGATGAGGAAAATTTTGCTGAACTTGGTCCTTAGTGAGCCACTTACCTTGGTGAAGGAGTTGTCCTAATTTGACAACTAGATATATTTGGATCCTTTTTTGTCAGGTTTTATTGATCTATGTATCCATGATATAATTAATGGTGGCTTGTTCCATGTAGTTTGGTTTAACTCTATTGGTGTGAGTTGTTATGCCATGTCGGATGTTTCTAGTAGAGGTGGAAAGTAGGGTCGAAGGTGGTCCACATTGTGTTGGCAATATGATGCAAGTGTTGTCCTTGATGGCAACCTAATTAATGAAGGACTTGAAGGTGCAATTAGAAGCAGCACTGTGACTTGGAAGGTTGATATATATTATATAGCAGACAGAGTGACATAAGGAGATTGTTGGAATATTGTCTTGATATCAATATCATAGGGAAGAACAGAAGTGCATTTACAGTAGAAGCAGTATCAGTCTAGGCCGAATATTTGGGTTCCTGTGGACATTTGGAAAATCCTCTGTTATCGACAGATGAGATTAATGGTGCTCTGGTTCTGTACGGTCGACAGCATATACAAACTGGTAAACAGTGGAGTTATATATATTCATTGAATATATGATATGAACCTCGCCGTTGAACCCACAGTGGAACACAAATTGACTATGAAAAATGTATGAGCCGTGTAATTAGATTTATTATGCTTTGGCGTAGGTTTGGAATAAATTAACCCCTGAATGCTCATAGTATGGAAGGTCTAAAGTTGCAGTGTTATTGATTATTCTACGAGTCTCGGCTTTGACTGTGTAATAGAACCATTTTTATACGCAAACGAAACCTGGAGTATGGAGCGGAAATTGGATTACTGTTTAAAAACTACGAATGAATAGTGAAGGTGGTATCCGGGTTTCTTCGTACCACCTTTCGACGATACGAGGTATTTCTTGAATAAGGAGCGATTCCGTATAGGTGTTGACACGCGTCCCTGCAAAAACCACCAAGCGCACGATAACGATTGTCCATCGCACGTTAACAATCAACCCAGGACGGCCAGCGAAATTGCTTTTGCGTCGTCGATCTGAAAAGAAGCTATCGGACGGTGATCGTTCGATGAAGAAGCGTGGACGATAATTAAGATGTACGAAGAATAACATGCCATCGCACTTTATTTCCCATGCAAGTTGCCCAAGCGATATCCGTCAATTTTGAAAGCTCGTGATCCAACGGTGATCGGGCAATGGACTTGTGCGAAGTTTATTTTGGACGAAGGGGTGCATATGTGGGCCAGGGGTCAAAGTTTTATTGAAAATATTAAAACTATTTGAAAGCATTGGATATTGTTTATAAAGTCCGAAGAAGGGTTTAAAACTTTGTAAATATATTTATTTATCAATTTCTTCAAATTGATAAATAAATTAAAAATAAATCAAAGAGGTACTTAAGGGTGCTAAAGGAAATACCGTCCAAGAATACCATTAGTAGTTAAATGGTTTTGACCCATGGTTTTAATAAGGGTGAAAACTATATAAAGTGATGAGAAATATGAAGAAGGGTGTGTAATGGATGAATAATAAAAAATAAATCTACTTTGGAGATATCTATAGTAATAAACCGTGATATATCTGAATCGACGGTGCACGTGAAAATATAATGATCAGATCGACTAACAAAAGGATGAAGAACATGTGCATGCTTAAGGGTGATGAATGAATGAAGCTCTCGAAGGAATATCTGGATGGGGGAACTCAATTCTTAACTGTAAAAACTAAATGAATCTCTGGTCTTAAATGATGAACGAAGTCATGAAGAACTGGCGCTTGTCTGGTACAAGAACACATATGAATCCGGGTAAGTTTTTGTAGATCCGGCCTGCTCTGCAAACATATTATTATTACAGGTCCATACAATAACAGCACGTATATATATATATGCGAGTCATTTACATTGAAAGTGCATATGACAGTTGGGGTTTCTGAAGATTAATATACACAGAAGGATACACAGGATGTTGAATGCATATATTCTCTAAAGTCTGGATTACTTCTGATGTATAGGTTACAGTGGTCGCGCTATGAAGAATTAGGGAAAATAAGTTTGTTGATAATTGAATAAAGGGTTGCATTGAAACTGTTTGAACCTGTGTGAAAATTGATGAAAAGTGGTCTGCAGTGGATCAGACGGTTGAAGCCTTCTGTATATAGAAGCTGATGTTATGATCAGGGGGTTGTAGCTCCCTTCCAGGAGAGGCTAGTAAATGAGAGAAGGTTGCAGCCTTCTGCAGGTGGGTGCCTGCGTGCTGGTATAAGTCTGCACCAGCACAGAAATTGTAATATGTTTTATTTGTAATAAAAGATTGAAGACAGAGACTTCAGCAGCGGTGGTTTTCTCCCGAATTGGGTTTCCACCTTAAATCCTGGTGTTCATATGTGTTGCTAGTTTTTTCTATTCATGCTTGCTACTTATCTAATGAATAAATGATGCAATGATATAAGTAAAGACATGATAAAATATCTGGACATACAAGTTGGATGTAGTAATGTAACATATGTTTTTAAGAGAAAGGAAAACTAAAAATTTGTCAGTCAGATCTAAATACTGATTCACCCCCCCTCTCAGTATTTTTCCTAACAATTGGTTTCAGATCAGGTCCTTCTGAAAATCTTAGCCGCTAGAAGGAAGATCAATCAAGATGAGCAATCAAGATGGAACAGCTTCTATCAGGCCTCCACTCTTCAACGGAAACAACTTAATCTTTTGGAAAACAAGGATGAGGTCCTATCTTTAGTCTCTGGGAGCAGATGTATGGGCTATTGTTTAAGGATGATATCAATATCCAGCCACAGTACCAACAGATCCAACGGAAAGAAAGAATTATGAAACAAATACAAAGGCAGTCAATGCTCTATTGGGAAGTCTAACTGAAGCAGAATTTGTCAAAGTCATGCAGTTGAATACAACAAAGGAAATATGGGACAAAATAATTCTAAGCTATGAAGGTGATGCAAAGGTAAAAAGTGTTAAACTTCAAACTCTCAGAATTCAATATGAGAATCTAAAAATGCTTAATGAAGAAAGCATTGCAAATTTCTTTCTACGTCTTGATGATATTGTAAATCGCATGAGAAATCTGGGAGAAACAATAACTGAATCTACTTTGGTTGAGAAAATTTTAAGATCTCTAACATCAAAATTTGAGTCAAAAGTTTCAGCTCTTGAAGAAAAGCAGGATCTTCAAAATATTACTGTGGTACAACTTCATGGCATACTAACTGCATATGAAATGAGAAGAGGAGGACCATCTGAAGTCAAAGAAGCAGTCTTTAGAACTTATACAAAAGGGAAGGAAGTACAAATAACAGAAGGATCAGGATATATCTCAGAGGAAGATGAGATAAACTTCATAAAGAAACTTCAACTTGGCACAGGACGGTTCAGAGGTAAGCTTCCTTTCAAATGTTTTGATTGTGGAAGAGTTGGTCATTATGCTGCTAAGTGTCCTTATAAAGAAACACATAAAAAGGGGAAGGAAGTAGCAAGAAGGAATAAAAATCATTTTAGCTCTAGAAAGAGTTTCTATACTCATGAAGATAGTGATGGGTTATCTGATAGCGAAGAATAATGTGAACAAGATCTTAGAATTCTCATGGCATTTGAAAAAGAATCTAGAGAAGAAAAGGATACTTTTGTGGATGCTCTAGAAGACAGTGATTTTTTTGATGAAAACAATAAACTTAAAATCTGCCTAGAAGAGAGTAAAATAATCATAGAAACTCTGAACAATCAGCTTGAAGAGAAGGAGAAGCACAATGAGAAATTAGAGTGTGAAGTAGTAAGTCTAAGAAAAGAAATTGAGAAAGTAAAGACTCTGAATCTTATATTTGCTAAAGGATCTGAAACCTTAGATGAAATTATCAAGGTACAACGTTCTCCTCTTATAAAGACAAGACTTGGATATACCGGAGAATCTTCTCAGCCTTTAGCACCAAATTATCTAAAAACAGTTACAGCTAGTTTACAATATGCTGCCACTCAGCAAGGGAATAAAGAATCTTTACAAGTAAAGCATGATCATCTCAATTCAAAGAACACTAACAGGAATGTCTTTCATGGAAACACCAATCAACAAGTAAATTCATATAGAAGATTTTATGATCACAGAAATTTCTTCTTCAATGGACAATGCTTCTCATGTCACAATTTTGGTCATAAAGCTGTTCAATGTGTTGCATATAAAACCATCATGACAAGAGAAGCAAGAAAGAAAAGGATTGATATTGAAACAAAGAAGAATACTTATAACAACTTTTCTCCTCTTCAAAATGAAGTTGAATGTGCTCACTGCAATAACTTTGGCCATGAAGAATCTAAATGCAGGAGCAAAGTGCAGCTAAAAGAACATGTTCCATCAAGCTCCAAAGTATGGAAAAAGAAGGAATTACAGGTTGAAAATTGTGGCATAGCGTTATTTGTAGAAGATGAAGAAAACCAATGGTACATTGATAGTGGATTCTCAAGACACATGACAGGTGATAAAGACAAACTTCTTGCATATAGTGCTCTAGAAAAAGAAAAGAAGGTTACATTTGGAAATGATACTCCTGCGGTCATTAAAGGAAAAGGGTCTGTTTTTCTAAAAGAAAATGTGAAAGCTAATGAAGCCATGTATGTGGATGGATTAAGGCATAACGTGTTAAGTGTAAGTCAAATGTGTGATCAAGGAATTGAAGTTGTCTTTAGTTCAAAATAATGTGTGGTACGTGATCTTGATACAGGTAAAGCAATTCTAAAAGGGAAAAGAACTCCAAACAACCTATATATATTGAAGAACTGCAAAGAACAATGTTATTTGAGTAAATCTTCAGAAAATTGGCTATGGCATAGAAGGTTGGGGCATCTGAGCTTTTCTCAAATCAACAAATCAAGCAAACTTAAAGTTGTTCGTGATCTTCCCAATATTACTCTACCTGAAAATATCATATGCAAATCTTGCCAATTCGGCAAGAAAACCAGAGTACAATTTAATGCCAAGGAAGGATCATCAAGAAAGCCTCTTGAACTCATTCATACTGACATATGTGGACCTATGAGGAAAAAGTCACCACGTGGTGAAGAATACTATATATTGTTCATTGATGATTTCTCTAGAATGTGTTGGATTGGGCTGCTTAAACACAAAGATGGAGCATTTGAGAAATTTTAGATCTTTAAAGCACTAGTTGAGAATGAGTTAGATCTAAAAACCAAGTGTCTCAGATCTGATAGAGGAGGAGAATATACATCTAATGAATTCCTTGAGTTTTGTGAATAACATGGCATAAAAAGGCAGTTTTCTGTAGCTGGCACTCCACAACAGAATGGTGTTGCAGAAAGAATGAACAGAACAGTTCAACAAATGGCCAGAGCTATGCTTGATGATTCTGGAACACCTGACACATTTTTGGGAGAAGCAGCACATACAGCAGTAAACATTCTCAACAAAGCACATGTTCATGTAAATAGTGATAAAACTCCATATGAACTCTGGTATGGTAATCCTCCCACTATAAAGCATTTTAGAATTTTTGGGAGCAAATGCTTTATCAAGAATAATGATGAAAAACTTGGCAAGTTTGAACCCAGAGCAGATGAAGGAATATTTCTTGGTTACTCCTCTAGGAGTAGGGCATAAAAATGTTACAATAAAAGACTTCGGAAGATTGTTAAATGTATTGATGTTGTTATTGATGAGTCTCCTGCAGCTCCAAAAGAAGAAAAGAAAACAACAGATGAAGATGATGATGACACATATCCTTCTACATCAAATAATAATGATACAAATAGTGAACCCAGTGAAGAACCCAAAGATGAATTGTCTGAAAAGGCTCCATCCAGATATGTTCAAAAGAACCATCCAGAATCTCAAATTTTGGGAGAAAAGGGATCAGGTGTACAAACAAGAAGGACTCTTGTGGGATCCTCTAGAAATCTGGCATTTCTGTCCACTATTGAACCTCACAGTGTCAGTCAAGCCAGCAAAGATGAATTCTGGATTCAAGCCATGAATGAAGAGCTTGATCAAATTGAAAAGAATCACACTTGGGAATTAGTACCAAGACCTCAGGACAAAAATGTCATTGGAACTAAATGGATATTCAAAAACAAGTTAAATGAGAATGGGGATGTTATAAGAAATAAATCTAGACTTTTTTGCAAGGGGTATGCTCAACAAGAAGGTATAGACTTTGAAGAAAATTTTGCTCCTGTAGCCACACTTGAAGCCATAAGAATGTTTCTTGCTTTTTCAAGCTTCCAACAAATCAAAGTTTATCAAATGGATGTTAAATCTTCTTTTCTCAATGGTGATCTAGAAGAAGAAGTTTATATAGAACAACCAGAAGGTTTCATCTTGGCAAATGATGAAAAACTTGTTTGTAGACTTAAGAAAGCTCTATATGGTCTCAAACAAGCTCCAAGGGCATGGTACTATCGTCTTGACAAATATATCCATCAACAAGGATTCTCAAAAGGATCTGCTAATAGCAACTTATACACAAAAACTGAAAATGACAAACTATTAATTGTGGTTGTATATGTTGATGATATCATTTTTGGAAGTAATGAAGAATCTATGAGTCAGAAATTTGCTTCTGATATGCAGTAAGAATTCGAAATGTCTTTACTTGGGGAACTAACATTCTTTCTTGGTTTGCAAGTGCAACAAGCAACATATGGCATTTTCTTATCACAAGCAAAATACCTTAAGCAAATCCTAAAGAAGTATGGCATGGAAGATTGCAAACCTGTAAGTACACCAATGATAACCGGATGTAATCTCAGTTCTAGTGATGATTCTCCCATGGTGAATCAACCAGAATACAGATCTATGATAGGAAGTCTACTTTATCTCACTGGGATAAGACCAGACATTATGCATGCAGTTGGGATTGTTGGACGATTTCAAGCCAATCCAAAAGAGTCTCACCTTCAGGCTGTGAAAATAATATTCAAATATCTACAAGGAAATCAAGATTTTGGACTATGGTATCCAAAGAATGTTGATCTTACTCTTCATGCATACACTGATGCAAATTGGGCTAGAAGTATTGATGATCGGAAAAGCACTAGTGGTGGTGCATTCTATATGGGGCCCCGGTTAGTATCTTGGTTTAGCAAAAAGCAAAGCTCCATTGCTTTATCTACAGCAGAAGCAGAATATGTGGCTGCAGCATCATGTTGCACTCAACTTCTTTGGATGACGCAAACTATACAAGATTTTCAAATTAAATGTTCACCCCCTATCTCCATTATGTGTGATAATACAAGTGCCATCAGTATCTCAAAGAATCCTGTTATGCATTCCAAGACCAAGCACATTCCCATCAAATATCACTTCTTACGAGAACAAGTGCTTGAGCGAATGGTGAAATTAGAATATGTTTCCTCCAAAGAACAGGTTGCTGATATATTTACCAAACCTCTACCTAGGGTATCATTCAAATATCTCAAACAGAAACTTGGAGTAGTCTCTGCCATGCAGAGGATCAGGTCTACTTAATTACAGAAGACTAAGTTGGTTGTGAGGGGCTGTTGGGCATCTCTGAATGCACAGGCTAAGGGGGAGCATTGGTCCTATGAAAAGGATGCACTGTTGGTCTTCATAAGTCATCTTGCTATATTATGAAGATGCAACATGATCTCAGGGGGAGCATGGTAATGTCAAACCTTTGCCCTTGATGTCAAAGGGGGAGAGTATCATGGTGTTTGAATAATGGTTACAATCAATGTATCTATCTACTGTAATGCTCAAACACTATCATGGTTGCCATCAAGTCCAAAGGGGGAGATTGTTGGCAATATGATGCAAGTGTTGTCCTTGATGGAAACCTAATTAATGTAGGACTTGAAGGTGTAGTTAGAAGCAGCACTGTGACTTGGAAGGTTGATATATATTATATAGCAGACAGAGTGACATAAGGAGATTGTTGGAATATTGTCTTGATAGCAATATCGCAGGGAAGAACAGAAGTGCATTTACAGTAGAAGCAGTATCAGTCTAGGCCGAATATTTGGGTTCCTGTGGACATTTGGAAAATCCTTTATTATCGACAGATGAGATTAATGGTGCTCTGGTTCTGTACGGTCGACATCGTATACAAACTGGTAAACAGTGGAGTTATGTATATTCGTTGAATATATGATATGAACATCGTCGTTGAACCCGCAGTGGAACACAAATTGACTATGAAAAATGTATGAGCCGTGTAATTAGATTTATTATGCTTTGGCGTAGGTTTGGAATAAATTAACCCCTGAATGCTCACAGTATGGAAGGTATAAAGTTGTAGTGTTATTGATTAGTCTACGAGTCTTGGCTTTGACTGTGTAATAGAACCCTTTTTATACGCAAACGGAACTTGGAGTACGGAGCGGAAATTGGATTACTGTTTAAAAACTGCGAGTGAATAGTGAAGGTGGTATCCGGGTTTCTTCGCACCACCTTTCGATGATATGCGGTATTTCCTGAATAAGGAGAGATTCCATACAAGTGTTGACACGCATCCCTACAAAAACCACCAAGCGCACGATAACGATTGTCCATCGCACGTTAACAATCGACCCAGGACGGCCAGCGAAATTGCTTTTGCGTCGTCGATCTGAAAAGAAGCTATTAGACGGTGATCGTTCGATGAAGAAGCGCGGACGATAATTAAGATGTATGACGAATAACATTCCATTGCACGTTATTTCCCGTGCAAGTTTCCCAAGCGATATCCATCAATTTTGAAAGCTCGTGATCCAACGGTGATCGGGCAATGGACTTGTGCGAAGTTTATTTTGGACGAAGGGGCGCATATGTGGGCCAAGGGTCAAATTTTTATTGAAAATATTAAAACTATTTGAAAGCATTGGATATTGTTTATAAAGTCTGAAGAAGGGTTTAAAACTTTGTAAATATATTTATTTATCAATTTCTTCAAATTGATAAATAAATTAAAAAGAAATCAAAGAGGTATGTAAGGGTGCTAAAGGAAATACTATCCAGGAATACCATTAGTAGTTAAATGGTTTTGACCCATGGTTTTAATAAGGGCGAAAACTATATAAAGTGATGAGAATTATGAAGAAGGGTGTGTAATGGATGAATAATAAAAAATGAATCTACTTTGGAGATATCTATAGTAATAAACCCTGATATATCTGAATCGACGGTGCACGTGAAAATATAATGATCAGATCGACTAACAAAAGGATGAAGAACATGTGCATGCTTAAGGTTGATGAATGAATGAAGCTCTTGAAGGAATATATGGATGGGGGAACTCAGTTCTTAACTGTAAAATCTGAATGAATCTCTGGTCTTAAACGACGAACGAAGTCATGAAGAACTGGCGCTTGTCTGGTACAAGAACACATATGAATCCGGGTAAGTTTTTGTAGATCCGGCCCGCTCTGCAAACATATTATTATTACAGGTCCATACAAGAACAACACGTATATGTATATATATATATATATATATATATATATATATATGCGAGTCATTTACATTGAAAGTGCATATGACAGTTGGGGTTTCTGAAGATTAATATACACATAAAGATACACGGGATGTTGAATGCATATATTCTCTAAAGTCTGGATTACTTCTGATGTATAGGTTACAGTGGTCACACTATGAAGAATTAGGGCAAATAAGTTTGTTGATAATTGAATAAAGGGTTGCATTGAAACTGTTTGAACCTGTGTGAAAATTGATGAAAAGTGGTCTGCAGTGGATCAAACGGTTGAAGCCTTCTGTATATAGAAGTTGATGTTATGATCAGGGGGTTGTAGCTCCCTTCCAGGAGAGGCTGGTAAATGAGAGAAGGTTGTAGCCTTCTGCAGGTGGGTGCCTGTGTGCTGGTATAAGTCTGCACCAGCACAGAAATTGTAATATGTTTTCTTTGTAATAAAATATTGAAGACAGAGACTTCAGCAGCGGTGGCTTTCTCCCGAATTGGGTTTCCACCTTAAATCCTGGTGTTCATATGTGTTGCTGGTTTTTTCTATTCATGCTTGCTACTTATCTGATGAATAAATGATGAAATGATCTAAGTAAAGACATGATAAAATCTCTGGACATACAAGTTGGATGCAGTAATGTAACATATGTTTTTAAGAGAAAGGAAAACTAAAAATTTGTTAGTCAGCTCTAAATACTGATTCACCCCCCCCCCCTCTCAGTATTTTTCCCAACACATTGAACACTGGGTTCAAACCAAGGAATAGTAAAATATTAGGCTCAAAGTAATTTTCCCTATAACTTTGGTGATGGTTTATGGCCTATATGAGAGGGTGTGAAGCTTTCGGTCGGGTCCAGCAAGGTTCCCCTTCTGCAAATGTGGCCAGAAATTTTCGCCCACCTGGAAGTTGTCTCGAACCTGATGTTGATCGTGTCACTATTTGAAATTAGCATTGGATATGTCCACATGTAATGAACCTATTGGTAGATGTGTTGAATGTGCTCAATTAATTTTTTTTTCTTGTTAGCTTCACACTGTACATGAGTCGAATCCTCCCGAGTAGTCGCAAATGGAACAAGTACATCAATCGGACATAGTGGTTGAAATCCCAAGCCCACTTGAAATGGGTTGTGGCTATTTGAGATGTGGAGAGCGTGGTTATAACTATGTTGTACATAGGGGAGGCTCTCATCCCAAGTTTTTGGATGTTTCGATTTGTACATGTGCAAAATGTGTATGATCATCCTGTTCACGACCTTTGTCTAGCCATCATTTTGGGGATGGAAAATTGTGGTATTTATGATCTTGGTGTCTAGAATCGACCAAATCCTGGACAAAAAATTATTGAGGAACCTAATTTCCTAATCTAAGATGATATACTATGCGATCCTAGAGTGTACCCACACTCATTTAAAGAAGATTTTAGCAGTGCCTTCTGCTATGATATTCTTCTTGCATGACGTCATAATGGAAATCTTTGAGAATCTATCGACAACCACAAAAACACAGTCATTGCCATGCTTAGTATAAGGAAATACTGACATGTGATCGATGGAGATGGATTCCCAAGGTTGACTAGGGGTAGGCAGCGTAGTATAGAAGCCTTACTTCTTGATGGTCATTTTGGAAATGGCATAGGCAGTGCAGGATATGATGTACTTCCCAAAATATTGTTGAATTTTCGACATATAGAAACACTTATGCAATAATACCACTATTTTCTCAACCCTAAAATGCCCAAAAACCCAACTGTAGTGCACTTTCCAAATCATCTTAGCACACTCACTTGAAGGAATGTGTAATATCCCCAAAAGGGAAGATTCAACAATACCTGCTAGAATAACACATTTTTCCGAAGTATGTGAACTGAAATGAGTTTGCAGCTCTTGGATCCCTTAGATCTGGAGATCTAGTATCTAAATCCAAGAGGATAGAAAAAAAAATCAAACTAGGTGAAGTAAACAGACCTCCCACACCTAATATGGATGGAAAACACCCAAGAATGGTGTTGCAGCAATATGCAACAATACTGCAGGAAAATAATGCATTTTTTTCTTAGCAACAGTAGGATACCAATAAGAAGGCTCAACATTCATATATAAAACAATAAATCAGATCCATATTGAGGCCCATACAATGTATGATAGAATGTAGAAGACAAGAATAGAAGAAATTCCTCAAAAGAGGGGCTGCAACACATGTATTGACTGAAAAATAGCTTGACAGTGTTATTTTTAAGGGCTGCAGAAGCAATATATTACACTTCATATCTAGAAAAGATATATGTACAAAATATTAGATCCATATCAGATCTGTACACTAGAAGAGCTCCTTTACAAATTCCCCTTGGGGCTTTGAGCAAAACATGAGACACAAAGAGTAGATCTGAGATCTAAAGTTGCAGATCTATAGTAGTATTCATAAATTTATGAATCTAAATAAAATAGAAGCAGATAAAATATAAAAATAACATGGATCAGAAGTATAATCCATGGATCACCATAGTGAAGGGCAAAACCCCAACACCAGAGATCTCTCCTCCAAATGTGTGTCAAAACACCCTGCAACTGTACACTTCCAAATAACGCATTCCTGGAAGGTAAACTACGTTGTAGGCTCTAGAATTTGTTTTGCCTGATGCCAAGATCTGAGAATGAAGCTCAAAAGATATAATCCTCTCTTATCAAGGGTATAGATGGCTTTCACACTGAAAAGAGGCACTATATTGGCCTAGATCTGAGCAGATCTAGCCTCCACTTGCTGCAGCTTACAAGGACAACCAAACCCTCAATAGGATCTTCGTTGTAGTTGGAATATGAGCTTGGCCAAATGCCTGATAGTGGACAAGATCAACAAGACTCCTCCAAGAGTTACTTAATGGAAGAGGCGGGATTCCCGAACAGGAACACCCTAGTTCTAAACAGCATTATCCTCAGCTAAACAGTAGAGAATGATATATGTCTAAATAGACAATATATTCATAAATATAACGTAATAAAAAAACTTCTTCTTCTATCCTCCTCTTCCTTTTATAGGATGAAAGTCTTGTCAAACTGTAGACCATCTCAATGATTTAGCTCCATTCACATGTGTAGCCTCCAACTAAAACTGCGTTGTGCATCTAGGAGATTCATTGTATCTAGACAACACTGTTGATTTGGTCCTGGTTGACTTGGTCAAGTGATCCAATTTCTTTCACACCTAAGTGTGCTTATGTAAATATCCCAGATTTAGCTATGTTCACATGTGGCCTTGGGTTATTCTACTGATTAGGATTTTTATTGATCCTCCTTTACAGTTTTATTCATGAAACAGAAAATTGAAACAAAATTGTATATTCCCATTAGCTTGGGCTAATTGGGAATATTACATTCCTCCCCTCAAAAATGATTCTTGTCTGTAAGAAACTGATAGTGTGAGTGTTGCAACCCTTTTCCTCCTCCATTGGTGACACCATCAAATATCAAGCTCTCCTCATAGGCTAGGTGTTTACCAATCCAAGCCTCCGTGAATTGTTCCTCCAAAGTCATCATGCGATGTACATAATCCATCCCACAAGGAGTCAAAAACTCAACAGAAACAAACATGGTTGGACCAATAATCTCTCTAAAACATGTAGCATGAGGTACATAGAGAGTTTCCATCCCATGTGGTACATATAAACTTCCCATCCTCCCTCCATACAATCCCATGAAAATCACAACTATATCATCCAAGTATGGAAGCATAATTACATATATACAAACAGAAATTTGAGCATGAGGAGGTGCGTCATAGTCCCACATATGGTACTAGTGCAGTGCATCTCCTTCCTGCATCAGATCAATGTATGGTAAGTGGTTTCCCCACCACTTACTTGCTACACAAGTCATCTCACCATGGCTGAAAATGTGAGATATGTTTGGTGCCTTTGGGAAGCACCCATCATGAAAGAAAATCTCCATTTGCAGAACAAGGGAGTGGACAAATTCATAAATTTTAGGGGCCCAATGTTTGCCATGAGATTTAAATGATACAACACTCCTCTTTGGATTCATGGCATGCATAAAAATGGTGAAAGAATATTTCAAATCATAAAATGAAACTTGCATCACATGATCAGAATTTTCACCAACAACGTCTCTCCTACACATGGAATTGTGCATATATTTTTCTCCCCTTTCAAGAGAAGGAAGAAATGGCTCAAATGACTCTTGCATAGAGTCCTTTGGCTGCCACAACTCCACATACCTCTTGCATTCTAGAAAATTTTGATGTAGCTCTCCTCAAAATCCTTCCCATTCAAAGCATCTCATGATAGTGTTGTAAATCTTCATAGAATAGGTAGGGCTGAAACAGAACTCTTTGTAGGCCCTTTGTAGCATCCTCTCCTCGAGCTTGGAGGATCTAGGTAAGAAGACCCTATCATGATTATAGATGACTCCCTCATGGACTAGATATCCCTCTTCATGCATCTGGTCATCAAGCATCATACAAGTGTGAAGATATTTGGAATAATCCACCAACAGCTGGGATTTCCAATATAGATCTACACTCCCCAACAATGGCAGCGTTGATGATGCTTCAATAGGAATGCCTACCATGTTTTTGATCTCCTCTTTGAAATATCCTATGTCAAAGGTACAAGTAGAAAGGACATACCTTCCCTTCTCCTCTTCCAACAACAAAAAATCAAAAATGAAGGTGGGTAATGATGATGAGAGAAGAAAATCTTCCTCCTTCTTGTGCTTTCCCAAGCCTTCTAGTGATGCAGCTGTGTCTTCTAATGCTGTCATCCTTCCTGGATCTGATTTTGGAGCATAAAGTAGTGAGAGATCTCTCACCAAAACTGAATCAGGTGGACTCGCAGGTGGTTTGCCACTAGATAAGAGTGTCCCTTGCAGAAATCTCATGAATATAATAGAAGGGACATTAAGGTCCTTGCTTCCACTGCGAAAATCCATCTCTGTGTTTTATGTCAAAGTGTTGTGTGAGGGATAAGTATGCATGCCTTTGATCATTTGAGGTGAACTAATCTTCTTGTCCACCCATTCCATTTTCAAAGCCTCCCAATCAGTGGTGACTTTTCCCAATGTAATCAACCATTGAACACCCAAAATAACATTGGTGTCTGGTATGTGAACTAAAAAGAAGTGATCCAGCAAAGTGTAGGATCCCATGGTGACTGAAAGTGACGGGAAATAATGCATGCATTTCATTTTTCTATCTCCTGGGACCAAAACATAGAATCCCTCAAAAGTATCAGTGGGTATTGCCCTCCTTTGCACAATATGGTCATCAATGAAATTGTGGGTAGCCTCACTGTCAATCAATACAGAAACCCTGTGATTCACGATTGACCCTTGAACTCTAAAGGTCAAGTACTTTGGTACTCCCCTCAAAGATGCAATATCTCCTCCAATAGCAGCAAATGCTCCATTCCCATCTCCTAATGGTGTGGGATCTCCTCCAACATTGTCAGTGCTGTCACCCCTCCTTGGATCATCATCTTCATCTTCTTCAAGATCTAAGAGGACCTCTATATAATGTGCTTTACCAGCAGCACATCTATGTCCAGGTACCCATGGTTCTTGGCAAGTGAAGCATAGCTTCCTCTTTCTTATATCTCTCCTAACTTCATCATCAAGAGGCTTCTTGTATGAGCTCTCCTTTGGAGGAGAAGCTTTCTCTTCCTTTCCTTTATAAGGAAAAGAGGGCTTGTTCTGAAAGTTTGCCTTTGATTTTGGCAAGGCATATTGAAGGTATCTAGCCCTCTAAATGGCATCATCCAAGGTAGTGGGCTTGGTAGATTTCGCCAACCCATGCAAAGGTTCTTCTAGGCCACCGATGAACATGTACACCCTCCTTGCTACAAACAAATAAGGAACCATAATAGATAATCTAAAAAAATTCATAGATATAAGACTCTGTATTTCCTGACTTTTTCAACTTTGCAAGGCTCATGAAAGGTTCTTCTGGATCCTTTCTATCAAACCTCTCCATCAGTATTCTAGTAAGTTCAGAATAGGCAGTCACATTGGCATGACCCAATGTAGACAACCCATGGAACCATCAATTGTGTGCTTCACCTTCAAAGTGAAGCACTGCAATCTTGATAGCTTCCATCTCAGGGACTTTTTTCAACTGAAAGTAAATATCTAGTTTTTCTACCCATGCTTTGGCAAAACAAGTGGATGACCCATCAAACTTGGGTAAAAGGAATTTTCCCATAGAGTGAGGTCGATCATGATTCTGAGTGAATCCACCATCTCTATGTTGAGGCCTTGGTCTTCTTTTTTCCTTGAGGTGAAAAAAATCTTGAAAACTAAAGTGGTCCTTGAATATCTAATTCTGAGACTCGTATTCTTCAAAGTAGTCTTTAAGGGATGCTTTCTCATGAAGCCCTTCATTTTCCATAGCCAAAAAATTAGGCATGGTAGAACGTTGTGGAGCTTGTGGCTAGTTCACTGGTTGATCATTCTAGTGGTGAGACATGCCAGAGCATTCCCCAGAATGCAATATCCTAGGATATCCCTTGATCCTATCAATCTAATCTCTTTGATCTCTCTAGCAAGACCTTGCATGGCTTTCAGAAGGGTTTTTGCAAATTGCTCCCATCTTCATCACTTCCAGATTCGAGGGCTTTTCCCTTGTCTTTATCATCATTGGTGTAATCAAATTTCTTTTGTCTTCTTCTCAGGTACCTTTTCTCTTTGTGAGTGAGAGGCTCATATTCTTTTGAAGACATATTGACTCTTTAATAAATCAAATCATAGGCTGTGCCAAGATGATTACTCTAATACCACTGTAATATCCCCAAAATGGAAGATTCAGCAATACCTGCTAGAATAATGTATTTTTCAGAAGTATGTGCACCGAAATGAGTTTGCAACTCTTGGATCCGTTAGATCTAGAGATCTAGTATCTAAATCCAAGAGGAGATAAAAAACAAATCAAACTAGTTGAGGTAAACAGACCTCCCACACCTAGTATGGATGGAAAACACCCAAGAATGGTGTTTCAACAATATGCAACAATACTGCAGGAAAATAACACAGTTTTTCTAAGAAACAGAAGGAGACCAATAATAAGGCTCAACATTCATATATAAAAAAATAAATCAGATCCATATTGAGGCCCATACAATGGATGACATAATGTAGAAGACAAGAATAGAAGAAATTCCTCAAAAGAGGGGATGCAACACATGTATTGATTGAAAAATAGCTTGACAATGTTATTTTTAAGGGTTGCAGTAGCTTTATATTACACTCCAGATACACAAAAGATCTATGTAGAAAATATTAGATCCATTTCATATCTGTACACTAGAAGAGATCCTTTACAAATTCCCCTTGGGGATTTGAGCAAAACATGAGACACAAAGAGTAGATTTCAGATCTAAAGTTGCAGATCTACAGTAGTATTAAAATTTTTTCTCAAGATGAATACAATAGAAGTAGATTAGATCTTAATAGAACATGGATCAGAATTATAATCCACGGATCACCATAGTGAAGGGCAGAACCCCAACACCAGATATCTCTCCTCTGAATGTGTGTCAAAACACCCTGCAACTGTACACTTCCAAATAACGTAGTATTGGAAGGTTAATTGCATTGTAGGCTCTAGCACTGGTTTGGCCTGATGCAAAGATCTGAGAATGCACCTCCAAAGATCTAATACTCTCTTATCAAGGGGATATATGGCTTTCCCACTAAAAAGATGCACTAGATTGGTCTAGATCTGAGCAGATCTAGCCTCCACTTGCTGTAAATTACAAGGACAACCAAACCCTCAACATGATCTGTGTTTTAGCTGGAAGATAATCTTGGCCAAATGCCTGACAGTGGACAAGATCATCAAGACTCCTCCAAGAGCTACTCAATGGAAGAGGTGGGATTCCCGAATAGGAACACCCTAGTGCTAAACAACAGAGAATAATATATGTCTAAAGAGACAATATATTTAGAAATATAAAATAATCGACAAACTTCTTCTGATGTCCTCCTCTTCCTTTTATAGGATGAAAGCCTTGTCAAACCCTAAACCATCTCAATGATTTAGCTCCATTCACATGTGTAGCCTCCAACTAAAACTACATTGTGCATCTAGGAGATTCGTTGTATCTAGACAATGCTGTTGATTTAGTCCTGGTTGACTTGGTTAGGTGATCCAATTTCTTTAACACCTAAGTGTGCTTATGTAAATAGCCCAGATTTAGCTATGTTCACTTGTGGCATTGATTTATTTTGCTAATTAGGATTTTTATTGATCCTCCTTTACAATTTTATTCATGAAACATAAAATTGAAACAAAATTCTATATTCCCATAAGCTTGGGCTAATTGGGAATATTACAGAATGTAAAGGTGTCCCAGGTGCCATAGCAGGCAATCCTAGAGGTGAAAATATAGAAATTTCTTAGCCTCTAAGAGTGTCTTGAATGTGTGGCTGAATTCTGGATCGATTTTGTAGAGAAGCGACCAATTGGAAGTCTTGTGCCCACAAAAGTGAAGCACAGTGGTTAGTGCCATGATCAGTGGTTAGCTGAGGGAGACTGCAACATTATTGGTGTTGTTATTCTCGTACTTTATGTTCAAATGAAATTGTTGTGGGCATGTGGACCACTTATAATGTTGATATTTATGCAACTTGCCTTGTGTAAGTATAAACTACAAGGGTCGGTGGTCTATGTTAATGATTGTTTCCTTCCCCAATATGTAATGCTTCCATTGTAATTAATACTACACAATATAATACGTCTCTTTTTCATAAGTGGGATACTTCCAGATTGTGTCGGAAAGTGTCTCACTGTGATATGCAACTAGATGCCCCTATTGAGTAAGAACAACCCAATAGCATAGTCATAAGCATTTGTCTCGATATAAAATGGTTGTTGCAAGTCTAGTAATGTGAGTACTAATGCATAATAGAGGCGATTTTTCAACTCTATGAATGCCTTATGTTGAGATTTAGAAGAAAATAATTTTTCTTTCTCTCCTCCCTTGTTGACTTGACACAAGGTTCAAGTGATATGAGAGAATCCCATCACAAACCTGCGATAGAAATTAGCAAGACCCAGAAATCTACAAAGCTCTGTTAGAGTGGTTGGGGTTGGCCAATCCATAATGACTTGGATATTGTCTTGATCCACATGCACCCCCCCACTCATCAATAAAGTATCCCAAATATTGAACCTGGGTCATACCAAAAGTTCACTTCTCCAAACTGGCACACAACATGTGTTGCCACAATGTTTAGAGGACCTGTCAAATGTGGTGAAGGTTATCTTCCCAATTCTAGTTAAATATTAGGATTTCAAGAAGTACACCACTACAAATGAGTTGGTGAATGGCTGCAATATTTCATCCACCAACCTCATCAAGGTTTTGGGAGCATTCGACAACCCGAAAGGCATGACCAACCATTCGAAAAAGCCCTCATTGGATTTCAAGAAAGTCTTCCACACATCAGAGGGTTCGATTGGTACCTGATGGTACTTGGACTTCAAGTCAATCTTGCTGAAATATTTTTCCCCCTTGAGTTGGCCCAGAAGGTCATAAATTTGTGGGATTGGGTACCTATTTCAAACATTGATCTTTTTCAGCGATCGATAGTCAATACAGAGTCTCCAAGTCCCATCCTTCTTCTGCACCACCATGATTGAGCTCCCGCAAGACGATGAACTTGACCGGATGTGACCTTTCTGTAGCAACTCTTGAATATCCCTCTTGATTTTGTTGTTATCCATATCAATCTGCCGATATATTGGTGACTTGGTCCATTAGGCATTGATGCACTTGGGGTCAGATCGATGGAGGGCTTGACTTGATAGTGCAGGGGCACCCCTGTGGGTGAGGTGAAGATGTTCCCATACTTCTCCATGACCTTGTTCATATTTTTTTGTCATGCAGATAAGCCTTGTCTGGAGGTAACAGCCACAATATTCGTCTTGCCTTGACGGTGGATATACACGAAAATAAATTTCTTGGTTTTTCAAATGAGCTTACAACATTGTTTTTTAGTAACCAAAGAGATGGCAGTAGGCAGTGCTAGCTTTGGTATCCGGTTCGAATTATTTCCCAAAGTAATAATAACAACATGAGGCTTGGACTCATACACATCATTTCAGTTCCACAAGTATGGTTTTCCTAATAATACATCAGAAACAACAAGAGGATAAATGTCTCATAATACCTCATATCTGAAGAGCTTGATGTTGTAGGGAAGGTGGCACTTCTTGCTAACGTGGAGATACTGTCCTTGGTGAAGCCATGAGATTGTGTACATTTGTGGGTGTGTTGTGGTCGGAAATCCCAACTGCTTCACGACCTCTATTGAGGTAAGTTTCTTTTGGCTTCCGTTGTCGAGAATGAACTACAACGGGTAACCCATTACCCACATCTGGGATTGGAAGAGGCACTCCCACTACTCTTGATCTTCTGGTTCCTACTTTTGGATATTCATAGTGGAAATAGTGGCATTCGAATTTACATCAATAATTTTCTTCCCATTTTCATTCCCCTTTTCAGTTTCTAATTTAGAGTCGGATCATGCATCCAATTCAAAAGCCTTTAGCTTGACCACCAGTGATTGCTTGGTCTGATACTCACTTGTGTTGTGGGAGGAGCTCTTATGGAAATGACACCACTTTACCATGTCCTTCTTTCTCTTTGCAGTGTTTTTCTTTGCTTGCAATTTTGGAGGATTTTCTTGGGCTTCCTCGACTTGGATTCATCCTTTTTTCTATGGTTTGGGGGCACCTTTCCCTTGCTTTTGATTCATAGATCCAAACTCTTGCTTCTTTTGTTTGAACTTCTGCTCAATCTTGGAAACATACCAGTATGCTACGCTAAGCAAGGAGATGTCGAGGAACTCCATTTCCTCCTGAATGTATCTGTGCAAACAACTACGATACTTCAACACCAAATGTTTCTTCGAATATTTGATACCCAAGTTTGTGCGCAGGGTATGGAACAAATTCATCAGATCATACACATCTTGATCATATTTCTTCCGCAATGTAGTCCATTATATGTACTTGTACTCATAGCTTCCCACGGGATAATATTTTTTCTTGATGGAATCTCGGAAATAATCCCAAGTGGGTGCACTTGAGAACAAAGAGGGTTCTCTCTCATCCTTTTTCTCACAGTAGGTTTCCCACTAGTCCTTGATATAGGGTGCAACTTTGAGGAGTGAAAAAGTAATAGTTTCCCAGTTGGAAAAGTCATGAATTGAGAAATATCCTTCTAATATATTCAACCATATATCTATGAAATTTGCATCTATTTGGGCCTCAAATATGGAATGTCAAATTTTACTTGTACCTTAAAAGGATAGGCACCTCCAAAGTGGCTGATCGATGTATAGATCCGCCACCTGTTGGTTCGAGGGGTCCTAACCCAGGTTCGGATGTTCAAGGTTTTCCAACAAACCCCTATATTACTGGCCCTTTTGGTAGTGACCTGGTTGCGAAGGCCAAAGTCTCACCCGAAGTAGTATGGGTGGGTGCTGGAACTAGGTTTTTACACCCTGGGAGAGGGTAGGTAAGTCAAGGAGAGCAGTGTTCAACCTTATAGTGACCAGATCTTGTATCACAAAGCATATACCTCCAGATTCCCTTTGCATTCACATGCGTGAAAAAAATGATACTCACAGTAATCAATAGATCATGAACTCACATAACGATAACATATATATTCTAGATATTCTTGCATGAAGGGAAATAGAACAGATCCATATCGCAGCATTAATAATTAACAAAAGTATATTCACATCTTAAATCGGTAATACAGCAGCATATATTAAGTAACCAAACATCACAGATTCATACCACAGTAATTCCAGTGGATTCAGATATTCAACAATACTTCTTCATTCATTAATCCTTCAGATCTACTTACAATACACCAAAACCCAACCTACGCACACAGTAGCAAGGTCTGTACATAGCAGGACAGAGGCCCTCCGTGCACACAGCAGGAGGAGTCCTTACCCAACAACCCTAACCAGATCTATCGATTCGCACTTAGCATTAATCTCCTTTCCAATTTTGTCTTACAACTCAAAAAGGTTCAACTACATACATTATTTTAGCCTACACATCCAATGGTGGTTTGCGGGCTCTTGGTATACTGTTGACCCATTTACAATGTATTAGGGGCTTTGACCCACCCAGAAACCCCTACGCTAGAATAAATATAATAAAAAATAAACAAAATGGACTCGACTCATAGCTTTGTAGGAGACCCTGTTCCAACAGTCCCCCAACACAATCTTGTGACTGATCCCGATTCAATGTGATGGTAGGTTCACCATCTGCTCCTACACAGCTACTTCGACCATATAGTCATTTGATTCGATATGGTTTGAGCTGACTACCATTGACATATCCTGGCAACACATCACCGTGCAGGGTGGCCAACCGAACAGCTCCCCATCCGTGATCTCCTTAACAGTATAGGGGCCAAGTCAGTGCTGCCAGAACTTCCCTGGATTTTTTTCAAACGGGCTATCGTATAAGAGTACCAAGTCATCCTTTGCGAAGTTCTTTTGGTGAATATGTCGATCATTCCAGGCTATATCATGGGCCTTATGAACCTGCTCATGGAAATTATCTAGGAACCGATCTTCCTCTAAAGCCATAAGCTGCGCTAATCGCTCCTCCATTATGTCAGGGTCTGCCATGTTCATAACTGCTGCGATATGCAGACTAGGAATAATGTACTCCATTGGCATAACGGCCTCCTTGCCGTAGACCATCCTAAAAGGAATTTTACCAGTTAGTGTCTTGTAGGTGGTTCGATAAGCCCAAAGAATTGATGGTACGTGCACGTCCTAATTGCTACAATCGACATTGCAAACCTTTGTCAGTGCTTGCTCCAAGATTTTGTTAAAGGCTTCAACCGTAGCATTTTCCTGTGGGTGATACAGTGTGCTTTTTTCATGATGGATTCAGAACTCTGCAGTCAAAGCTTCGATTGTTTCGTTAACAAAGTGCATACCCCTGTTACTCATGAGGATCTTCAGACACCCAAATTTGCTCGGTATCTGTTCAAAGATGAAATGTGTAGTGGTGTTTGCAGCACAATCCTTTATTGCTTGTGCTTCGGCCCACCTAGTTAGATAATCAGTGGCAGTAATATTGTAGCGCACCCATCTTCTTTCCTGATGGGTTGATAGGCCCTATGAAATCAATTGCCCACTTATCAAATGCTTGTAGAGCCATTTGCGGTTGAAGGGGCCTTCCATCCCTACAGGATGGCCTCCCTGTTCGTTGGCACATATCACAGGCTTTACAATGATCGTGGGTATCACGATGCAGGGTAGGCAACCATAACCCAGCTCTCAAGACCTTTTGCGTCATTGCTCTCCCTCCGTAGTGACCTCCTACTACTCCATCATGAGCCTCTGCCAAGATAGTGTGCCTTTAATGCTCCAAAACATATCTCTGCAATACTTCATCAGCTCCCATCTTATATAACTGACCTGCAATGATGGTAAAATCTGTTGCTCGAGCAACTAGCCCTTTCTTCTTTTGTATGAAATACTCTAGGGGTGCCATTCCAGTAGTCAACAACTGAATGATATAAGCGAAGTGGGAATCTACTATCTTAATAGAAAATAGCTGCACATTAGGAAATCCATCCTCTAGGTTGGTTGGTTCCTCACCACTCTCTATTTGTGATAAGTGATCTAGCCTAGCATTCAGCTTTCCCAGCTTAACGATGATTTCAAAGTCACACTCCTGAAATAACAGTAACCATCGGTAGATTTCCCCCCCCAAAACAGGCTTATTTACCAGGTACTTCAAGGTTGAATGGTCTGTAAACATTTTGAAGTGTCCTCCTAACAAGTAATGTCGATATTTCTGCAAAGCGTACACCATGGCCAACCCCTCCCGCTCTGTAGTGGAGTAATTACATTCTGCGCCAGAGAGTTTCCTACTTGCAAAGGCAACCAGATGATCAATGTCTCCTTCTCCTGGATGCATAAGGATAGCCCCGAGAGAAATTTTAGATGCATCAACGTGGACATGAAAGACCTTCTCCCAATCAGGAAAGATGAGAATAGGTGCTAAGACCATCTTTTCTTTAAGTAACTCAAAATTGTTTTAACACTCGTCATCCAAAAAGAACGAAACATCCTTTTCGAGCAATTTTTCAATAGGGGCCATGATCAGTGCATAGCCTTGAATGAATTTTCAGTAGTAGCCTGTGTGCCCAAGGATCGAACACAATTGTTTCTCCATTTTTGGTACTAGCAAGTTGATGATTACTATGATTTTGGCAGGATCCACCATGAGCCCTTGTTGACAAACTATATGGCCGAGCAGGATACCAAAGGGTACACAGAAGATACACTTCTTGATATTTAGGGAAATATAGTGCTTTCAGCGGGCATCCAACATCATGCGCAAGTTTGATACGCGGGCCTTCACCAGGCTGAAGACAGTCCAATCATCAAAATATAATTCTAGTAACTTGCGGATGAATTCCTTGAACACCGCAATCACTACCCACGAGAAAATAGCAGGGGAATTCTTGAGACCAAATGGCATGACGGTATACTAGAAATATCCCCACTCTGTGGTGAACGTGGTTTTGCTATGGTCCTCAGGAGTGATTATAATCTGATGGTACCCTGAGAATTCATCTGTAAAGGAGTATGCCTCCTGTCCCCCCACGCTATCCAAAATTTCGTCTGAGAATGGTGTAGGGAATGGATCATGAACACAAGCGTTCTTCAACTTGCATAGGTCCATGCATATCTGAATCTCCCCTTTAGCCTTTTTCTCCTAAACCACCATTGGGATGACTCAGTCTGACTATTCGATAGGTTCGATGATACCTGCAACGATCATTTTATCAATTTCTTCCTTGACTTTCTGCTTATATTTGGGGTGCAAACTATAGGGTCACTGTTTTACGGGTCATGCATCCGGTTTGAGAGTGATATGCATGACCCCTAAGTCCCTCGTGATCCCCTTAAGTTTCGACAACTTTTTTGGGAATAAGTCCTGATACTCGGTGAGTAACTCAGCCACTTTTCTTACTGTATTTTGATCCCAATAGTCCCCAATCTTAGCCAACTTAGGGTGTTCTTTCGTCCCAATATTGACTTTGCGCAGCCTGAGAGGCTTAGTGACATCTATCTCTTGCATTGGGGGTCTTGCAACAGGGCACTCTCCTTGCGACTCTGAGATAGAGACAGACCACAGGTCTTCTTCACTTTCTTCCTTGGCCAAGATGTGGCAGTTGACAATATCCAACATATGTGATTCCCATTTCAGCACCCTGAATGCTTCAGTGGAGCTGGGTTCCTTGAACACAAATGTATCTGTACCCTGCAGAGCTTTTTCCAGTGCTTCCAACCCCCCTATGAGTCCAAATTTCCCTATGAATTCATCCCTCAGAGTTTCCCAGTGGCGAGTGCACTGATGTAGCTTCGCATCTAGGTACCATGCAATTGAGATTGGACCTAATGCATGAATGAACAAGTGAACCCATTCTTCCATACCTTGGTCACCCCATGCTTTGATCTAGGCCAGAAAGTGTTTACATGGGTCCCCTGGGCCAAGGAACATCTCGACCCGCACCTTTACTAGAGGCTCAAATCGGAGGAGCATCATGTCCCGATAGTCCTCCTAGTCCTGGAATGCCCCTTTATGCATCTCCCACCATCTTGCAGGTGTTGCATGAATCACTAGATTAAATGCCCATATCCTTCATTCTCTTGGAACCTCATCTTTGAATTCTCACAAAAATTCCTTAATGCTATCAAGACCATCAAAGTAGGGTAGGTCTCTTACCTCTGAGGAAATTCAGCGGAAGTCCCTTGTGACTCAAAGACATCACAATGCCGAGACATCGTGCAACCGGTTTTTCCAATTCTCCATCTCCCCATCAAAGTCAAAGAAGCATTCACTGTTCTTTTCCCATCAGAGTACTCCTCCCGCCATGGGGTTGATCCAATCTTCATCCCGTGCATTCAACTTGTAAATGTGATCGACCTCCTCTTCACCACGCACTGGCTCTATGTATCGTTCACCTTCCCCAACATCTAATGGTACTATCACCCTTGTACCATTATTCTCAAACACCATGCTTCTCTTTTTGAGGTTGATGATACTACCCATATCTATGGCCCAGTCCAGTCCTAAGAGCGCAGGGTAGGGGTTCGCATCTTCCACAATTTCAATTACCTCAAAATTGGCTCAGGCCTTTACTCTTGTGATATCCACCATAATTTTAGACAACCTTCATAGTGGGATGATTTTCTGCTGATTTTCCATGTGCAGTTGAATAGTGGACCATTCCAACTTAGGTTCCCCCATTCATTTCCAAGTCTGTTTAGGTAATACATTCACATCTGACCCTAGGTCCAAAATAACTTGATCCATCTCATAATCACTGATCTATGCAGTCAACCGCATCTCCCTACTAGTGCATTTCTTATATCTATATAGTTTGTGCACATCCTTTATTTATAAAGGTAGGCTAGGTCATGTTGCATAGCTATCTATCAATGCCTGAAGATTCTCTACAGCCATTGGGTTACACAACATCTTCAATCATGCCGGTAAAAGGGCTTGACCTCCTTGTCCGCTTTAAGGTTCACAACTGTCTGAGAAGTAGATGCCTCTGGCTTAACGAAGTCTTTGCGAGTTGCGACAAATGTTTCTTTTCACTTTTTTAGGTCCAAAATTTATTGTTTAATAACATCTTGTTGGATTAGAGGTTCCATCGCAGCCTCCTCCTCAGGTCCCTTGGTGGCCATCCCACTGTGTGTCACAACATTCACACTTTGATCTTTGTCTCGCAGCGCAACCTTAACCCTCTGTACATTTTGCGTAGGTGTCGGTTGTTTTTCTTGCATTTTCTCTATCAATATTGGGCAATCTCAATCGCATGGTCCTATTTCCTGTAATATGGATGTTGAGATTGCAACAAGACGATGAGCTTAGTGGAAAGGAGTCGCCTTCACTAAGTGGGCCCGCAGGGTATTTTTGGCGCAAAGTCTATTTTTAGACTATGTCTATTTTTAGACATGTCGATCATGATTCTATGAGTTGCAGGATGCTATTTGTGGAGGGATGGTCAAGTTGGAAAAATAGATGGACTTCTATTTTTAGACATACTGGACAGAATCTATTTTTAGATTGCCAGTCTAAAAATAGATATGTTGAATATTATTAGCTCTTAATAATATTTGGACTATAAACATTATCTTATCCTGTTGGAGCACTTCAGTTTGATGCCTGAATGTGGCACATGCAGCTGACAGAAGGAATTACACTATTCCTAGGGTCTAAGTGGAGCTATTGCATGATGACTTCAGTTAGAACTCATGTGAGTGAGTTTGGTGGAGTTGATTGAGGAGTTGATGGAGTTGTGTTCAATTTAACTCTGTTAAACATAGTTGAGCTAGTTGTATCTAGTCTAACTAATTGATACACTAGTGGAAGTGGTGTGAATTAATTAATAATTAATTCACTAATTAATCAACTAATGAACACATCAGTTAACTTCAGTGCATGGACAGTTTCAGTGGAGATCAGTGATGGAGGTAGGTGAAAGAGCAGGTTGACTATCAGATTGTGACTATACTGATGCATGAGATTTGCACACACGTTGATGGAGATGCCAATGAGGATTGCGCAGTACATCTTGGTGGGATTCGAACTTGGATCTCATGATTATCCATATTGGATTGCGCAGTAGAGGCTGGCTAACAGGTGGAGGATATTTGAGCATGTGACTTGCCTGAGTTGAGCTTGTGTAGTGTGTAGCATGTGAGATAGTGCTGAGAGCTTGTGAGTGGCTTTGTGCTATGTATTTTTACATGAAATCTATCATTATAATATACAGATAGTTGGGGGTTTTCAGCTTTAAGCTTTCCCATTACATACTGTGTTTATATGTGTGATTGATTATGTGTTTTTAATGTGCGCATGTGATTGTTTATGATTCTGCAAATTGATGACCAATAGTAGAAGAGGTTATGTATTATGCATGAAGCTCAAATAGTGTGTGATCAGGATAATATCGGTGAATAATTTATCTATTATTCAAATTTATACATGGTATCGGAGCGATATTGATCATTGGAGAAATTGCAGAACATTGAAGTGATTGAGTTTTGAGCTAGCGGAATTTGAATTTGCAGCAGTGTTTTCTTGGTGTCGAAGTTGAGATGTCTTTAAACGGATTGCGATTGGAGTATGCCCTTGAGGGCAGCTTGAATTATATTGCATGGAAGGACAGGATTGAGGCGATGTTAGATGAAAATGAGTTGAAGGAGTTCATATATGCTGAAGTCCCAAAGCCTACTTCTAGCGATGCTGCGGTAATTGAGGCTTGGCAAAAGAAGACAACAAAGTGTCAAAGGATTCTGTTGGAGGGCGTGAAGGATCACATAGTGTCCAGCCTGCATGGTAAGGCTTCTCCATATTTTATGTGGAAAGTCTTGATAGATTTATTCCAAAGCAAGAGTGACCATAGGAAGTTGGCGCTCAAGGATAAACTCAGAAACATAAAGATGGAGAAAGGTGACAACATGCCCAAGTACCTCACGAAGTTCATCCAATGCAGGGATGCACTGGGAAGTGTAGGGGTGACTATTGATGATGAGGACTTGGTGAGCTTGGCTCTCCTTGGGCTTCTGAAGAGTTGGCATTCCTATCAGGACTCTGTCAATGGTCGGGAGAAATTTCCAGGATGGGAGCGACTTTGGTCAGATCTTGTGCAAGAGGAGATAAGGCGAAGTACCAGGGATGGATCTTCATCAAAGGCATCTGATGAAGAGAATTACGCTTTGGCTACCAAATAAAAGAAGGGGAAGAGAAATAAATCTTCTCATTCCGGTGTGAAAGGCAGGAAGCAGGAAATGTCCAAGGTGAAGTGCTTTCACTGTCACCAACACGGACATTATGCCACAAATTGTTTGCAGAAGAAGAAAAATAAGCAGGCTGCTGGATCTGCAGCTGGAGAGGCCTTAGCCTCGTAGTTTTGAAAATTTAGTTTTTGCTGATCGCGTAAGCAGTGTCAAATTATTAATGACAGGATCGATATGGTTTACGAGGACCTTTGGTGCGTCTTTTCACATGACGGGAGATCGAGATTTGTTTACTGATCTGGATGAGAAAGATCTTGGAGTGCACATCGAGATGGGCGATGATGGTAGATACAGTGTGACCGGTATCGATACCATTTCCTTTGAGAGGGAGTCTGGTAAACCCTTCAGATTGAAGGAAGTGATGCATGTTCCAGGATTGAAGAAGAATCTTATCTCTGTGGCGATGTTAGAAGACAAGGGATATGATGTTTTCTTTAGTGAGGGAAAGGCTTTCCTGCGCAGTAAGGCAACTGGTGAGACCTAGAGGATAGGGGTTCGAGTTAAGAACATTTATCAATTTTAGGTAGATGGATGCGCAACAATGGCAGGCAAGGCAGAAGGAGTGGTGAGCCAGGATGATGGCGAGTTGTGGCACCGGAGATTGGGCCACCTTCACCATGGAGCTTTGAAGACACTGCAGTAGAATTCTACTGGGCTTCCTAAAGGCACTCTTGCGCAGTCAGATCAGTGCAAGGGGTGTACCTTGGGAAAATTTGTGAAAGACACCTTTCACGAGAAGGATAGTCGCGCCACGACGATCCTTGAGAGAATTCACACAGACGTATGTGGACCTTTCTCAGTAGCTTCGACAGCAAAGCACAGGTACTATGTGATCTTTGTTGATGATTTTTCTCGGAAGTGCTGGATCTTCTTCATGTAGAAGAAGACTGATACATACTCAAAGTTATGTGAGTTCAAGGCACTGGTTGAGAAAAAATCGGGGAAGCAGGTGAAGGCTCTAAGGAGCGACAACGGTGGTGAATTCATCTCTGGCGAATTCAAGGATTTTTGCAGCGCAGAAGGAATTCGAAGAGAGCTCATATAACCTCATAACCCACAACAGAACGGGGTTGCTGAATGGAAGAACAGAACGATCGTGGGTGCTGCATGGGTGATGTTGCATGATCAGGGCCTACCCATTCACTTGTGGGCGGAGGCATGCAATACTGCAGTATATGTGCAAAACCGTTGTCCTCACAGGATACTTGGCATGAGTACACCCGAGGAGGCGTTTTCTGGTAAGAGGCCTGATATTTCCATTTGAGGATTTTGGTTCTTTGTTTACATTCATGTAATGAGGATGCAGGGAAGAATCTAGAGAGCCAACCAAAGGGTTGGGATATTTGTGAGGGTACAACGTGCGCCCCACAACTATCAATGCGTATTTTCCGGACGATCCGCCAAAGACTGTTGTGCGACGAGATATAAAATTTCAGGAGGAGAAAGCCATGAAGTGTTCGCTTGAGAGGGAGCCACACTTGCATGCAGATGAGGAGCTATTAGTTCCCAAGGATGAGCTTCAGGATGTGGATCAGCCACAAGAGGAATTTCATGGAGTGGAAGAGACCACTCATGCAGTGCCAACCATCAGAGGGTGGAAGCGCACTACAGAAGCTGGGTGACTGGCTCAAGATGCAGAAAAGGTTGTAGGAGAACCTACATCACAGCACAGACAGAGACAGTCACCTGACCGGTATACTGGATACATGGCTCTTGTGAGCAAGTGTATCGTGACAGAGCCATCCTCTTTCGAGGAAGCTGTGGAGGATCCCGCATGGGTAGATGCCATGGTGGAAGAGTATGATTCGATTTTCAGAAACAGTGCATGGGAGATTGTCCCAAGGCTAGAGGGGAAATTGGTGGTGGGTTCGAGATGGATCTACAAAGTGGAGCAGGCAGCTGACGGGAGTGTGGAGAAGTACAAGGCAATATTTGTTGCCCGAGGCTTTTCACAGATAGAGGGGATCGATTATGAGGAGACCTTTTCACCTATCGGAATTTATTCTTCCATACGGACGATCCTAGCTCTCTCAGCGCAGATGGGGTGGCACATTCATCAGATGGATGTGAAGACTGCATTCCTCAATGGAGTCATTGAGGAGGAGGTGTACATAGAGCAGCCCGAAGGTTTTGAGATCTTCAGCAGTGAGTCACATGTGTGCAAGCTCAAGAGAGCGCTGTATGGGTTGAAACAAGCACCTCGTGCTGGGTACACACGGATAGACATTTATTTCACCGGACTTGGATTCTCCAAGAGTGAGGCGGATCCTAACCTATACAAGATTGTGGTGGAGGGTAAGTTGTTGATCATTGTACTTTATGTAGATGATTTTATTTTGACAGGTGATGAGCTGTTGATACTCTCATGCAAGGAGGATCTTGAAAAGAGTTTGAGATGAAGGACTTGGGCCTCCTTCATTATTTCCTAGGATTGGAAATTTTGCAGCGCAGTGGTAGACTATTTGTTTCTCAGGGTAAGTATGCCCGGGAGATACTGGAGAAGTTCAACATGCATGGCTGCAAGCTTGTTGATACTCCTCTTCCTGGTGGTTGGAGGAAGGAGGATGCTACTTCAGCGGAGGTAGTGGATGCCACTGTTTATTGACAGTTGGTGGGGTCGCTTATGTATCTAGTCAATACACGACCCGATATATGCTATGCAGTTAACCAGCTTTCACAAGCTATGGTTAAGCCTACCAAGCTCTTCTGGAAGGCGGGCAAGCATGTATTGTGTTATCTTAGAGGCACATCAGGATATGGATTGTGGTACAGATAGGAGGATGAGGTGAGGCTATGTGGCTTCACAGATGCAGATTAGGCAGGGAGCCCAACAGACAGAAAGAGCACATATGGAGGGATTTTTAGTATCAGGTCGACAACAGTTTCTTGGTACAGCAGGAAGCAGAGATCCGTGGGAATCAGTTCAGCAGAGGCCGAGTATATGGCAGCGAGTTTGGCTGCATGCGAGGCTATATGGATGAGGAAGATCCTGGTCGGGTTGTTCGGTTCACACTTGGAGCCTACTGTGATTTATTGTGATAACCAGAGTTGCATCAAACTCTCGGCTAATCCAATATTTCATGATAGATCCAAACACATTGACATCCGGTATCATCATATCAGAGATTGTGTGCAGCGGAGGATCATGTTACTTTCATACATTCCTACGGAGGATCAGGATGCTGATATCTTGACGAAGGCGCTCACCAGGAGAAAATTCGAATACCACAGGGGCAAGATAGGGGTTGCAGATAATCTGTATCTTGTTGAGAGGGAGTGTTGAGAATGCAACAAGATGACAGAGCTTAGTGGAAAGAAGTCGCCTTCACTAAGTGGGCCCGCAGGCTATTTTTGGCGCAAAGTCTATTTTTAGACTATGTCTATTTTTAGACATGATTCTATGATTTGCAGGATGCTATTTGTGGAGGGATGGTCAAGTTGGAAAAATAGATGGACTTCTATTTTTAGACATACAGGGCGGAATCTATTTTTAGATTGCCAGTCTAAAAATAGATATGCCGAATATTATTAGCTCTTAATAATATTTGGACTATAAACATTATCTTATCCTCTTGGAGCACTTCAGTTTGATGCCTGGATGTGGCACATGCAGCTGACAGAAGGAATTACGCTATTCCTAGGGTCTAAGTGGAGCTATTGCATGATGACTTCAATTAGAACTCATGTGAGTGAGTTTGGTGGAGTTGATTGAGGAGTTGATGGAGTTGTGTTCAGTTTAACTCTATTAAACATAGTTGAGCTAGTTGTATCTAGTCTAACTGATTGATACACTAGTGGAACTGGTGTGAATTAATTAATAATTAATTCACTAATTAATCAACTAATGAACACATCAGTTAACTTCAGTGCATGGACAGTTTAAGTGGAGATCAGTGATGGAGGTAGGTGAAAGAGCAGGTTGACTATCAGATTGTGACTATACTGATGCATGAGATTTTCACACACATTGATGGAGATGCCAATGAGGATTGCGCAGTACATCTTGGTGGGATTCGAACTTGGATCTCATGATTATCCATATTGGATTGCGTAGTAGAGGCTGGCTAATAGGTGGAGGAGATTTGAGCATGTGACTTGCTTGATATAAGCTTGTGTAGTGTGTAGCATGTGAGATAGTGCTGAGAGCTTGTGAGTGGCTTTGTGCTATGTATTTTTACATGAACTCTATCATTATAATATACAGATAGTTGGGGGTTTTTAGCTTTAAGATTTCCCATTACATACGGTGTTTATATGTGTGATTGATTATGTGGTTTTAATGTGCGCATGCGATTGTTTATGATTCCGCAAATTGATGATCAATAGTAGAAGAGGTTATGTATTATGCATGAAGCTCAAATAGTGTGTGATCAGGATAATCTCGGTGAATAAGTTATCTATTATTCAAATTTCTACAATGGGTAGGATTTCCTTGTAGGGTTTAGACAGTCCCTTGCAAAGTGTCTTGCTTCTCCACAGTTATAATAGATTAGTTGACCTCATCCCCGACATACACTTCCACCTCTCCCTACTCCCCTGCCTCTTGATGGGGAGCCACCTATGCCTGCGGGGGTTCTTGGCGATGCAGTGTCTAATTTTTCTCAATATAATTTTCCTCGATCAATCATCAAATCATATGTCTGGAAGTTCTGTTCATCATATTGGAATCCCTCTTCTCTGATCACCTTCTTGAGTTGTTGATCGGCCTCACAAACATATTCATAGGGGACTTGCTTGAACTCCTTTAGATCAACTATGATTTGAGATTAATACTTAGGTTTCTTGAACTGTTTTTTCAAGGCGTTCTTAATATCTTCAATGGTTTCATTTGTGTTTTGGTCGATGTATCTTAATATCAGCTCTGCCTTTTTCATAGCATCACTGGCTACATTCTGTACAGTCCATACCGATCACGTGACAAACCAGAGCTGATCAATGTCTTCATCTCCCACACCCTTAAAGGTCAGAAACTTCATGTGCGTAGCCATGTCGTCTTCTGGTGGCAGGGGTGTAGGTGAATTCTTACCCCTAGGCTGGTTTGAAAGCGGTGTGGTTGGAGGACTCTGCGAAGCTGCTTCTCTTACTGGACTGTAGACCAATATATCTCCTTCTAGGTTGGTTCTGTAGTATTTTCCACTTCGCATTGTGCTCCCGTCTAGATCAAAGGTCATTCACTCAATATGGCTACACAGAATACTCTTTCCGCACAATAATATCTTGATCAGCAATGGTAAGGTCTTCAAAAAATTACCTCGGAGCCCCTTGAAGAATCTTCGCTCTACTTCAAAGTAGGATACAAACTAATCGATGGCTAATTCTATCACAAATCCTGCTAGCACACTGTCTACCCAATGGTCCACCATGCGTGTGATGGTGTTATCAGCCTTTTCTAACTGCTGGATTAGTTCGGGGGTCCACTTTGTGACCCGCTCGTCCTTCCAACACTTCTGAAATTCCACCAACCTTGCGAGCCATTCATGGAGCTCGAACATAATCATTACAAAGAATATATCATAGATCTCTATGAAAATGTACTTATTCTTCCACTCTTCGGTGGTCAACCTCTCACTACATTTTATTTTACGGAAAATTCATGAAATTGTTGTTCGAACCATTCATTAATTTCCTTTCTCTCAAGCTTCCAGTACAGCCTTGGCATTACCCGATCCCTCTCTCAAAATTCTCTTGGTCTCAGCAACAGAACCATTTTTTGGTTAGAGGGGTCTTGACCCAGGTTTATATGTTCAAGGTTTTCCAACAAACCCCTATACTACTGGCCCTTTCGGCAGTGACTTTCTTGCGCAGGCCAAAGTCTCACCTGAAGTAGTATGGGTGGGTGCTGGAACCAGGTTTCCCAGGGAGAGGGTAGGTAAGTCAAGTAGAGCGATGTTCAACCTTATAGTGACCAAATCTTGTATCAAAAAGCCTATACCTCCATATTTCCTTCGCATTCACGTGTGTAACAGCAATGATACTCATATTAATCAACATATCATGAACTCACATAATGATAACGTATCTATTCCAGATATTCTTGCATGAAGGGGAAAAAAACAGATCCAGATCCCAACATAAATAAGTAACACAAGTATATTCGCAGCTTAAATCAGTAATACAACAGCATATATTAAGTAACCAAACATCACAGATTCATATCACAATAATTCCAGTGGATTCAGATATTCAAGAATACTTCCTCATTCATTAATCCTTTAGATCTACTTACAATACCCCAAAACCCAACGTCCACACACAGCAAGATAGAGGCCCTCCATGCACACATTAGCAGGATTCCTTACCCAACAACCCTAACTAGATCTATTGATTCACACTTAGCATTAATCTCCTTTCCAAGTCTGTCTTACAACTCAAAAAGGTTCAATTACTTATACTATTTTAGCCTACGCATCTAATGGAACCGTGGTTTGCGGACTCTTGGTCTACCCTTGACCCATTTACAATGTATTAGTGGCTTTGACCCATAAAAAAACCCCTACACTAGACTAAATATAATAAAAAATACACAAAATGGACCCGACTCGTAGCTTTGTAGGAGACCCTGTTCCAACACCGCCGGTGGGCAACTCTTGAAGGATTTCGGAAAATTTATCCATCATCAAGTTCCTTTGTTTATCTACGGCCTCCTCAAGCAATATTTTGATAGGATATCCTGCTACCTTATCTTTCTTTTCTTCCCCCATGGGCAACCGTCGGGGTTTGCGAAGCTGATCTTGCAAAGGTTCAACTAGATCAAGCCCTAACTCGTTATACCCTAACCTCATTGGGGACATGCAAAGAAGGATTGATAAAGAGCAGACTAATCTGATACCACTATTATTGATTTATGTAGGAAAAAAAAATAATACAAATATAATTATAAATACAAATATGTAGAAGAAATAACACTTCATTTCATTAATACCAAATAACTTAAATATCCTTACAGAAAAAACGGAAATGAACTAGCTAGGGCACTAGTAGCTTATCTCTGAGAAGATATGTGGCAGCGACAAGCCTCTAAAATATGTTACAATGAGGCTCTAAGGCCTATTTATTATTGAGAAACAATGGAAAACCCTGAACATCCAAAAACCCAACCATAGGAGATGAGGCACCAAAACTATGGGCCTCGTTTGGGTAAATTGGTACATCAACTTCCAGGGGACATAACTTTGGAATACAATCTTTGTTTGACGTGCACAATACCTCATTAGAAATATATGTCCTAAGACTACAATGTTTGAGTGAGAAACACAGTCAAAGACCCATTTTTCTCTCAGTTTTCCCAAAAATGTTGTTTAGGGCCTCAAAACGGATCCAGAAGTTCACGACCCAAAAAACTACTAAAAATAATAAAATGTGCCACAGTTAAGGAAATTGAAAAACTAAAAGAAACAATGGTGGGGGTCCAAGTGGAATAGGTGGGTGGACATCGATTTCCACCTATATTAGGTCTGTCATGATACACCTCATCTTCTTTTTCATCCTCCAGCCACAAATGTAAATCATATTCAATAGAGTGTTGAGCAGTAGGGTATAATACCAGTTGTTTTTACAAGGGCCCATTCTTGATTGTCATGTTTCAATCCCTAAAATTGTTATAGGCATCAACAGTGGCCTACTAAGGTCTTCCAAGGGCAAGTTGATAACCATTAAACTTGGGTTTGGGTTGAAATACCAGAAATTTGATGGGATACTCCCAAGAATAAATGGAGACCATACCATCCTCAACAACTCCGTCAAGAGGTACTGTGGATCTATCTACAAGTTTCAGAACTGTAGTGGTCTTTTTGAAAGCTCCTTGGAGGAATAGATTTAACATGGTTTCTTTAGTCATCACATTTATGGCAACCCCAAGATAAATCAATGTATGATGGACCCTGATACCATCAATGTGTAAATCCCCTACGGGACTACTAGGGTCTAGGTATTTTTGGAAAATCACTCTCCTGAACATCAAATCAAATAATTTCCCTATTGCATTGATGGTGGGGGTGTCTCTCTTCTTTCTCTCAATATTTTTGAATAATTTCTCTTTGATAAGCTTATTATATATGGGAACATCCTTAATAGCCTATAGAAGGGGTATATTGACACACAAGTCCTTCAATTCTCCCATAAGTTTAGTCTCTTCTAGGGTGTGTTGGCTGGGATGGATCACTCTCCCAGGAAAAGGAGTTGGATTTACTTGAGGGGTAATCTCTTCCTTTTCCTCTTCAATATATTTAGGTGGAGATGGTGGATGGTTGTATGGGATAACTCTCGTAGACCTAATGTTAATCTCATGGATCTACACATCATAGGAAGGGTAAGATGTTTCTCCATTTTAGACATGTTGTTTCTATTCTTTATTCAGTTTTAGATAAGGTTGAGAAGACATATGAGGTTTCTTAGGTGGAGTAGGATGAGTGAGGTGATGTCGAGGTTAAGATGGAGGAAATAAAATAGGAGATTGGTTGAGTTGAGGCCTCCACCCTTGTGATCGGTTTCTCCACTGAGGAGGGTTGGGAGTATATGGCTGAAATATTTGATTGAAAATTTGAGGTGGATATGGAGGGGCATAAGGTCAAGAAGGAGGTGTGGGGCATGATGGATGAGTAGAATAATAACAAGGATGCAAAGGTGCATTTTGGTTTTCATTGTAGTAACGATAAGGCACACCTTTCATTCCCTATTAGTATGGCTAAGGTCCTTGAGGCCTCCTTTGATTTATAAAGCATAGTTTCTTTGGTCCAACTTCCACCCCTTGGTATAAAATTTTTAGGCCTAGTAACGAAGGGAATTTGTTTGCTGCATGATTTTCTTCAAAGACTGAGAAAACTTCTATGACATTCATTGGGAATTAAATCATAGGGTGTGTTCTAGTGCATCTAGTGAAAATAATGGCTATGGATCTAATGCCTCCTCTTCTTTCCGTTTTATCTACATGCTATCCATTTACAAGGGAGAGGTATGCATAGTTTAACTCTTTAAATCCTATAACATATTCCCCATCTCAATTTCGATGGATGAGGTGGAGGAAGAAGTACTGGTCAAGCCTTGATTACTTCTACCCTCTATTCTGGCTACCCTAGAATGGTTTCTAAAAAGAAAACTGATGTCGTCATAGGCTAACTAATAGATGTATCCTCCAGGTAGCATGTTGAGGGTTTCCAACACTTTCTTCCTGATCCCTCGAAGAAGAACTAACTTGAGTGATCTAGGATCAAGTGTGCAGTAAAATTCGACCACCAAGACCTGGCCAATATGGAGGCCTTGCCCGAATTGGCATCAGAACTATATATCAAAAGGGTATTGGAAGATGACAGGAAAAGGATAGTCCCCATGAAATGGGTGAATGGATTGGCTGGTTCCAAGCTTAGAAACCTACTTAGGATGCCTCATTTTGGCCATTATAATGTCATAGACCAACTTGTGTGCTAGCTACTTCCCCTGGACCATGATGGTAGCTTGTGGATCCAGGATCGAATTCCCATTGATGCCACACTTACCCACCATATTATTGGTCTCCACATGGAAGAGCCAGACCCTATGCTGCGCATTGGAAAAAAGTGTGAAAATAAGATCACCAAAAGGGTGCGCGAGGATTACCATGTGGAGCGGAACACTCGGGGGTTCATGATTAGCACCATCAGCGACCTCGGTACACAGATGGGTACCTTGTTGCTGGCATGCAAGATGATGCAAAAATTCTAGGTTGCCACCGTCCCTACGTATGTAATTCAGCAGGTATACTGATGTGAAAAGGGTGTATGCTTCAATTGGTCCTAGTACCTGTGCAACAAATTTCTGGTGAATGTACGCGAAACCTAGGATCAGGGACAAGAATTCTACTAGTCCTGGCTGCTGCTTCTCATTGAGTTGGTCAAATGGAAAGCCCCTCATGACTTGGTTCTCCCTGAGCTCACCCCAGATATGTGCCAGGGGGCGCGATACACGAATTTGTTGTACTCAAAGGATGCATATGTATTGAGGACAATCAAGTCTTCTGGGTCCTATTTCAAAGTGGGCTCGCAGCAGCTATCAATTCCCATCCATGCTTATCGCCAATAGTTTAAGATAAGTACAAAAGCATCACAACATTTCAAGTAACCATGCATAATTTACAGATCAAAGGTGACAAGGATCCAGCATGGGTCTCACTCCCATACATGGTTGCTGATGAAGAAATTGACCACCTAATTGCAACTTGGCCTCCCCACTGGAAGCTTGGCTTCAAATTAGGTATGAAGGACACTACATGGACGAGCACCACGAAGGTTACCTCACCCGAAAACACCAAAGAAACCGGAGGACAGGGTAACAGTACTGGGAAGGGCGCGAAACCGGCATCACAGAAGGGTTCGAAGTAGGGTAAGAATACTGGGAAGGGTGTAGAAATGGCATCACAGAAGGATTTGCAGTAGTACCTGGGTACAAAAGGTCTGGAGGTGGGAGGTGTTGAATCCCCTCCGGTATGAAGCGAACTGATGACCTTGTTAAAGGGCCACGGAAAAAGCAACTTGCGTAACGACTGAAACGTGACATAGGAGATACATTGACAGAAGAGGACCTATAGGAGATCGTAGATGTGGACACCCTGGCTGTAGAAGACAAATGGCTAGCTCTGGAAGAACAACAGAAAGCCACAATTGATACAATCCAGGCTGAGCTCTAGGCTCTGCAGCTCAAGGCTGATACATTTTAAACCAGTATGATTCAGACAAGGTCGACCCCAACAAAAAGAATCGCAGTAATCAGTACGATGGAAAGCCGCCTCTGCCATCTACTGGGTGCAGCCCTCATATTGAGTCCACCCGACTTAGGAGTGCAAGTCTAGGCCTACATAGAGTTGTAGTTGGATCTCATCTGCCTACCGCATGAACCATTGCAGATCCTTAATGCGTCCATGTTCGAAGAGATCTAGCATAGAGACCATCAAGTGCACCAACAGCTCAGTACAGCTGAGCATAAAATTGAAGAAAAAACTGCTAAAGTCTATTAGGCATAGGCTGCATGTACCCTCACTGCCATGTAGCAGAAAGAGTTGGAGCACCTCATTAGTAGGCTCTACGCAGAAGTCACTAAAGATATCTCGGCTTCTACCACCCTCCAAGCTAATATTGAAGGGTTGGTCATAGCTCTAAAAGCCTCAAGAATTGAGATCTAGGCTGTCAATACAGAGATGAAACAACAGATTGTAGCCTTGTAGGCCAACTTACAACCAGAAATTCCACCAGAGGTATGGACCCAATGAGCTGCGTTGGTTACAGAGGCCACAAATGTCATTACATGTCAAATTTCTTAGGGTGCAGAACTGTTCGAAACTGATATGCAGCTATGGACCAAGGTGCAACACGAACCTCTCCTATGTGAAATAAACCAAGAACTATGCCAGAAAGAAGAATAGTTTGACCAAATGGAGGCTACACTGACCGCTCTGGTCCCCTCTCAGTGATTGGCCCAACTGCGTGCCAGCCACGCAATCAGGGATGAGATGGAAGCCCTTCAGAAAAGGAAGAAGACTTGGAGTGATCACCTCAAGCCGTAGGCTAATGAGGCCCGTAAGCTATCTCAGGATGTCGACATCGCTGTCAAGCAACTGAACCAAACATTGGAGAGTGTCACTACTACTACAGAAGGCCCAAATTTGTAGAAGTTGGTGGAGATATCCCAGAATTCTTTTGTGCAAATTAAAGGTGTGCTGCCCCTGCTAGTTGAGGCGATCAAGAAGCTGCAGGTGAAGATGGAGAACCCACAGCCATAGTGACTTGGGATGAGTCACAAGATTGTGTTGGGGGCCTGTTGGAACGAGGCTCCCTAAGCTGCGAATTTTGTATATTTTTGGCCAATTTTGTATACTTTTTGTATTAAGTAGTCTAACGCAGGGGTTTTGGGGTGGGTCAAAGCCCCGAATGCATTGTAATGGGTCAAAAGGTAGACCTAGAGTCCCCAAACAATGGTTTTCATATCACAGGATAACATAGGCTATATTGATATAAAGAGATGATTTTTTTGAGTATAGAGAAAGGGATGAATTAAGACTGATGCTACGTTCGAACTGCTAGATATGTTTTGGGTTGTTTTAGCTAAGGACTCATCCTAGCTGTGAGCGTGGAGATCCTCAATCCTGCTGTGTGCGAACCCCTCTAGGCTATGTGCGCGAGCTGGTTGTGGTTGTAAGTGGATTTGAATGTTAATGAATGCAAAGTATTGTTAAAGTATCTGTGTGTTATCTAGATCAGTGATGTTTACTGCTGAAGCGTATCTGTGATGGTTATTTAGCTGTGAATATTTCTGCATTCTTGCATAAAAATATCTGTAAATTCTTTGTGATGGTATCTATTTAAGCTACAAATACTTCTATGCTATATGTTTATGTTGCGAATGTATCTGTAGCTGCTTTTATGATATCATGTGATGGTAATTGTTGATACACACGTGGATGCGAAGGTATTGATTAGATTTGTGAATGGTAATAGCTTCTTTATGGTTAATAACTAAATATACTGATAAAAGCTTGCGAATAGGCTTACTCTATGCGAATTCGATAAGATACGAACACAGATCTGCCTCGACTTACCTACTCTCTCTCAGGGTGCGCAAACTTGGCTCTAGCACCCTCCCATACTGCTTTGGGTGAGACCTTGGCCTACGCAAGTACTTCATTTTTGAAAGGGACAGTAGTATAGGGGTTTGTTGGAAAACCTTAACCTTCGAACTTGGGTCAGGACCCCTCAAGCCAACAACACCTACATGTGGAAACACACTCATGGAAACAAATATTAGCTTAAATAAATACTATATCTATTTCAAAAAATAACTTTCAAAATCATGTTTAGAAAGCCACCAATATTATATAAGAGTGTGAGCCTATCAAAGATGGGACATGGTCAATTGTACAAGTAATAAAACTGCAAACAAGGAGGGTGCATGTCCAAGCAACAAGGGAAGTTCAAGGCTCACTCAAGGCTTCAAGGTGTGCTCTTGTTCTGAAGAAAGAGAGAGAGAGAGAGCATGAAGGGCATAGGGCACATTGTCAAAGCATGAAGGAAATTCATTTTTGGGTTCAAGGTGTGCTCATGCACCCAACGAGGATAGAGGGTGCAAGGGTGCACATTGAAGGGAAGAATGGGTCATGATTCAAGCCTTTCCTATGCATTCATGCACTCAAGAGGAACAAGTAGGGAACAAGGAGCACAGTTGAACCATGAAGAAGATCACATTCATGAGTTCAGGGTGCACTCATGCACTGAAAGAGGTTTCATTTTTTTGAGTCGAAGGAGTGCGCTCAAGAGGAAACTTGCTTTTCTCGGCGTATTTTTATGATACAGTGAGACCTTCGTTTCCAAAAGTGCACTCTAACTAGATATTGCTCCAAAATAATTCTATCCACAAGATAAAATGACTGAAATTCTCAGAGGAAAGATATTACTAACATTTTACATTATAATAAATACAAAAAAATCAATTAAAATAATTGAAATCATTGGAAATTTAATATATAACCTGCATTCTACATACACACTATATATTATACATTATTAACCTACATATAGATACTCATATATATTATACATTATTAACCTACATATAGATACTCATATATATTATATAGAGCATAAATTAAACAAATAAATATTATTATTACATTATTAATGTCAATGAAACCCTTATTAAAATCCACTATAATTTAACCCAAGTTAAAATAAGTTATAAATATTCATAACATTACACTTCTAAAAACATTTCTTATATGAAATTCATAATAATAATATTATACAAATATATTATTATGATAATATAATAATATAAAAATATATTGTTATTATTATATGTTATTTATATCAAATTATATATTAATAATTAAAAAATATAAATTTAATTGTTCATTAAAATTAATTATTCATTTGAGAGATTTAATTATTCAGTTGTCTTTCTCGACCTTTTACGGTTTTATTTAATAAATATTTATTATCCTTCATTCTATTCATATTTCATCAAGTCTTGAAGATGGACTTGACTTGTGGTTTTGAAACATCGACTACAACATCTAAACATGTGGATTGTCCTTTAATCAATTCGATCTACAAGTTCTTATATATTTTGTCAAGCATCTCATTTAGCCCAGCTTCAAGCAGAAGTGAGATTGGACCAAAAGAAGCCCCCAAAATACCAAGGGAGAGAAAGAAGAGTAAGAACTCAATAAGAGGACTTGGCAGCCTTGGATCTCATGTAAATGGTCTGGAAGAGTGTTCACAGCCCACAAAATCAACCAAGAAGTATCAAACTTTGAGGCGCAAGTACTTGAATTTAGAGAAATAAAGCTCCATTTTAGAAGATGAGCTGAAAAAAAGTGAAAGCCAAGTAGAAATCCTAGAAAAAGAGAAAAATGCACTTTTGGATAAGCTAGTTGTCTTGCAGGGTTTGGTTGATCCTTCCAATTTTGAAGATGACAACTAATAGTTATAAATAGTAAGAATTTATACCTCTATTTATTAAGTTTGTTAAGTTTGTTAGGAAAATTGATTGCGGCACTTTATATAACTTAACTGCTTCTAACTTGGGAATGATGTTCTATCTCAGAAGCTAAGATGAAAAAGAGTGAAAAACCTTGAGCAACAATTCAGATAAATTGGCCATATCAAAGGATTTGTTATAAATATTCTAGCCAAAATACATAGCCATATTAGTGCAGTCTGTATTTATTTTTTCACATAGTTCAAGTATTTTGTATAAACATATTGAATCTTGAATCTTAACCGTTTTCATGAAATCAATCCCAATATTTTTTTTCTTTTAATGTCGCATTGTTTATTGGGTTTCCTTAAATAAACTAATTGCAACCCTTATTTATTGTTAAGAATTGTGAACCTCGTCATGGTTCATTATTTGTTTTATATATAAATTTCTATTGGTTTGTTTAATAGTTGAAATTTTGTATTTTTTTTTAATATGTTATCAATTTTTGATATGTTATGCAATTTTTATTTCCTTTTTATCTTTTTAATACTGCAAAATAGATTTAAATAGATTTATGACATGTTATTTCATTTTTAATTTTGTGTATGCTGTAAAAGAGAATGACTCATCTAATTCATATATTATTATGTAATTTTGTTTTTTCTCATTTATACTTAGCAAATTATATGGAGTGAGTGAATTCACAATAAATATAGAAATTTTATAATTTTATTCTGTATTTGTAATTAATTTTTTTCTCTATATTTAATAATTATTGGATGAGCAAGATAGTCACACTAAGAGATTTTTTGTTTTTTCAAAATATCTATATGGATTCTATGATATGAAAAATTTAACATAAATATTATCTTTGATTTTGTTAATTTTAAAAGGTTGAAAATTTGAAAATAGATATCATAGTTTCTTAAATATAAGAATATATTTCAAATAAAATGGTAATGTAAGCTATTTATAAAGAAAGATATTATACATTACTTATAATGAGTTTGTTGGTTGTTTTTGGCTATAATTGGCTATATGGCCTTAAATTATCTTCTTTTTTTATTCAAAAATTAATTATAATATTAATTAAATTTGGAGTTTTTTTTTTCAATGAAATTTGTATAACTTAAAAAAATTATAATATCAATTCACTATAAATTATAAATTACTGAGATATGTTTATGTAAAATAGATTTTGAAAACCAAAAAGAATAGAGATTTATAATATTAATTAGATATAGATTAATATAAAATCATTTTAATATAAAATAGACTTGAAGACAAATCCACATCATAGGATAAGTAAACAATATATAAAATTTTGAGAACTTGCACATAAAAGCCTCCTACTCCAATTAGGAAAGGCTTTGGTGGGTTACATGCTTTGCAAATCACTTCATTTCACTCTCAAACATATGATTAATGTATAACTTTTACTTTGGAAAAAGTCCATTAATGGATGAGATATTGACGTTCTTTGACATTAAAAAATGTTTTTTTTGTAGGCCAATAGTAGAAATTAGTTGATTTGGTAGTGGACATACCTTAGGTTGCTCTAACAAATCATTGATTTCCACTGTGTAAAAGAAATTCTTTTACCCAAACTTATTAAATTTTTATAGTTATTTTAAAAAAAACATAAAAAGAGATTTCTTGTTATATTTATTCATTCTTATTGGTATTCATCATATATCACAAATAGAAATGCATTCAAAGTTACGTATAACAAATTAGTGTCTTCCAAAGGAAGGTTGAATTTGAATATGTGCAAAAAAATATTAATGATTAGCTCATTCGAATTTGGGGACATGATTCAATGCTTGAACAATTTTATTGTTACTAGGGTTTGTTAATTTTTAGTGATTTTTTACTAGAAATTTTATCTATATAGAATCATGATGTACTGATAAGTCAAAGGCAGAGTTCTTAAGAAGCCCCAATTTTGGGGGCTCAATGGAAGGTTGGATTCAGAGGTCACTTTCTACCAAAGGTTATTGTAACTAGGGTTTCTTAATTTTTAATGATTTTTTACTAGAACTTTTAAGGCCCCAAAATATGGTAGACCTGTTATGAAAGTTTATGGAAGGTTGGCAAACTGACAAGTTGTGAATTCACAAAAAAAAATAACCTAAAGGAAAAGTTGACTTAAAGTTAGGTCCTAAGGGAAAGTTCCCAATATTTGATTTATTTTGGCTATGAAAGGACATGGGTGATTCTTGTTGTAGAAGGGGTCTTTGAGGGTGACCTTTATATAGTGAAGACCTTCTTGTGACACATCAATAATTTTTTGATCATGTATTCCTATTTGGTCAACCAACCCAAGAGGTGAAAGAAATTCACTCCCGACTCTTAATTTTTATGGAGGCCTCGAGTATGCTTGTAAATAATGAAAATTCCAGCATTTTCATTTTTAGTTGTAAGGAAATTATTCAATTCTATTTACCTCAGGTTTTAGATATTCATCAAGATTCTCTTCCTTCTATGTATCTAGGCGTTCCATTAGTACTAAATCCAAAACAAATTTCCCATTAGAAAAATATTCTTGTGGAGGGTCACAACAAGGTTAACAACTAGGCATTCCAAGCACTAAATTTTGATGGGAGATTGATCATCATGAAGTCAATGCTTCAAGCTATTCTGATATATAAAATGTCAGCTATGCCTCCTAAATTGGTTTGGAAGATGTTAATTTCAAAATGGAGATATTTCCTCTAGTGGGGTGTGCAGAAGGTGAAATGGTGGTCTTTGGTGATGCTAGAGACTTTGATTCTATAAAAGAGGGCAAGAGTTTTGGGTTTGTGTGAATCGGAAATACTAAGTGAGGCCTTCGAGGCTAACTATGGTAGCGGTGGTTGATTGGTAGGTGTGAGTTTAATTGGAAGTAGATATGGTCGAGAAAATGTGTTATGCTTTTGTCCCTAGAGGAGCACTTAAGATATGAGGGGAAGGTTGATGGATCAAGTATTTGGAGGTGGGCACAGAAAAATTTTCAAGTGGTGAGGAATCATTCTTTCTAGGAGATACAAACAGGTGACTCATCCTTGTTTTGGATGGAAGCCTAGAAAAAATTACATCAACTTATTGAGAAAGAAGAATTTCGATTGTTGCAAATTTTCACAACTGGTTTAGGAGTGTTGTGGGTGAGGGAATATTGGAAAGACGAGTTGGATTATAAACTTTATAAGAAATCGAAATGTAAGGAATACTAGCGATGTTCTTCTGCAGAGATGCCATGGGATGAATTTCAAAAGGAATTAACGCAAAGGAAAATATCTCTGTGAGAATAATAGTGATATACTACATTGGGTTCATACTCCTAAAGGAATGTTTACTTTAAATACATCATATTCCATTTTGGTAGGCCATGATAATTTAGAGAAAATAGTATTTGGAGTAAGGTTTGGTCAGGGTTTCACTACCCTATAAATTCCACTTTTCTATGGTTGATTATAAGGTGAAGGTTACTTGTGGTCACATTAGAAAAAAGGGTGTGCAAGAAAAATCTTTCTATCCTATTTTACTAAATACAGAAGAAACTATGGAGAAATTTCTTAATTATTGTTAGTTTATTGAAGGTGTGAGGGATACCCTTATCTTTATTTTTTTTATTGATAATTGGATTTGAGATCATTTGTTAGAACCATTAGTTCAATGGAACTGGCTTGCATTAAAAAAATCTCATTGTTCTTCTATCTTGGAACCTTGTTATTGGTTTTGTACTATGGAATGTGTGGAAGGAAAGGAATGCTTAAATTTTTAGAAATAAGAAGAGGGTTATTATAGTGCTAAATGAAATGATTATTCAAAACATTAAAGAAACCATTATTGTTGTCTCTTGGTCATTGAAGGAGAGGGTTACTATAGTGCTAAATGAAATGGTTATTCAAAACACTCGAGAAACCCTTCTTCTTGTATCTTGGTCATCGAAGGATTAGAAAGTAGAGAACCATGAGGCTCTAGTATTGATTGAGAAAATTTTACATCAAAACACAAGCAATTTCATAGACAATCATCCTCAGTTAATGATTCCTTCATCGAATTCTTCATTTCCCCCTCCTCCTACATGTTTTATTAAATTAAATTTTGACGGGGTTTCCTTCTCTAACTCGGGAAATATTAGATTTGGAGGAGTGTTATGAGATCAGAATACAAATACACTAAGCCTTGGAGAAAGATGTTATGATGGTGATTCATGAGGGTTTTATTCTACTAGAAATTGATGGTGATTCAAAAATTTCCATTCAATGTATTCAACGCCTTATGAATGGACAACCTTCGAGGAAAATAGTAAGGAGTTGAAAATTAGAATGTGTTGTTGGGCATATCAATGCTTTATTACCTAAGATGGAATATGTTATTCCCATTCATTCCAAGAGAACATGAAACAAGGTTGCATATCTCCTCGTGAATATGGGATGTATATTTCGAGAGCTAATGTTGGATGATGGTTGGCCTCCTTTGGTTTTAGATGAAGATATTTAGCAGATCTAGGTTTTGTTACATAATGATAAACATTTTCCTGATGGGGGTATGGATAAGGGTGTGATTTAGGAGGATCCTCTAAATGCTCAATATTTTACAGTCTTGGATGCTCAAGAAACCAACACCAAGTTGAAGAGCTTCTGGTGATGATTCGGGTGATATATTTGGTTTGAAGAATGGTATCCATATGAGGGCGAAAAAACATTTTGAATTTTTTCTCCAACACGCAAAAAATTAGTCCTTTGCAGGTCAAGTGGCAGTCTCTCACTAGAACATGTGACAAGTCAAAATTCAACAAACAGATCAAAATCAAGCTTAGTAGTAGGTTAAACTCCAAGGTCGAGACGCGAATCTGCAACCTCCGAAATCAAAATATAAAAATTTACCATCATACCACATTAGTGATTTATCAAACCATAGCCTCAATTATATTCAAGTTTTGTTTCAATGATATTATGGGGTAAGGGTTGGCGGAGCCCACCACATCTGGTAGCCTTGCCAAACCTAAACATATTTTTTAATTCGTTTCAAACATAGTAAGAAAATCTCCAACATCAGCGCACAACAATTATAATACATCATCCAAATACTCTCGTTCCAATGGTATTAACCATAGGTTATCCCTCGGGCCTATTTTAAAACCTTTGTTATAACAAATGTGCCAGGGGGAGTTTCGGATATTACCATTGGTCCATAGTTTAAAACTATATGCCATGTATAGTATTTAGTTGCATCATAAAACTATCTTAATAAATTTGTTGCAACGTATTGCAATGTAATATGATATGGTTTAAAAACAATTATATGTTGCCAGGCCAATCCTGGGAGGTTCGTAGGTTTGACCCCAAGACTTGCCTGCAGAGTTATAAAAAAATTTTCCAATGCACCAAAGCGATGACAATTGAAAAGAGTGTTTGTAAAACTTATCTTATTTGTGCCTACAGTACGCCTTTGGAGGCATAACTTTGTGAACATGCGGAATTTTTGAGATTGGTAAGTTGCGTTGGAGAGCTGAGACTGAGGCATATCTTCTCACAGTAGCTACTGGTGCCTATGCACACACTCCAAAATGGTGAATTTGATGTAAAGAGACTTTATGGGCATTTTTAATATAACAGATGCCAACTTGGAAGCAGACCCGAAAATGTAGTCTAGGAGGGGCAAATTTTGCCATCAAGTTTTCTATGTTTTCTTAATTTTTTTTATTTTTCATTGTACATTTCATATTTCAAGTTTTATGCTAAAGGAATTTAAAGAATCAATTTTCCTCATTTTCACACTTAAAAGAAACCTTAGTTAATATTTGGTAAAATAGTGCAAAGAGTCAATTTTACTATTTTTGGATCATATTTTGGTATCAGAGCGAGGTTGATCATGTATAAGTAGAATATTTTCCGATATGAATGTTGAATAGATCCAAGTTGCGATGTGGAGAAGGGAAAATGGAGAAGATAAATGCAGAGATTGGAAAGAGTAAAGTCTCTCAAAAGTTGACTATGGGAGAGTCAAATGAAGGAGAAGCTCCTTAGACAAAGAGCAAGGAACAATTTCAACAAATGCTCCTTAATATGCAACTGATGATTGCAAAACTTTACGAAGACAAGAAGACTAGAGATTCAAATTCATATTCTAAAGGCATGAAAAATAAAAAGGGAAAGAAAAGCTGATGGTAATGAACCTCCTTCTCCTCCATATTCATCTTCTTCTTCTTCTATATTCTCTTAATAGTCAAGTTCAGATTCAAGATCAAAAGAAACAAAAGAAATGTCATTTATTGAAGCTTGATATTAAGTTTGAGTTGCCCATATATGATGGTGAAATAAATCATAAAAAGTTAGATAAGGGGATAAAGCAACTTCAAGTGTATTGTAGTATTCAAAATGTTCTTGTTGAATCTGCAAACATTCAACTAGCTACACTTAGAATGGGGTGGGGGGAGCAGGCAACTTTGATTTGGTGGGAAAGTAAAGCTCAATGAGAGTTGAGGAAAAAAGGTAGAATTATCTCTTCATTTCCTATGTTTGTTAAAGCTATTAGAAATAAATTATATCCTTTAGGATATATACAATATTCTATAATGGATTGGTAACATTTAAGGCAAGTTAAAGGACATAGTGTGAAAGAGTTTACACAGGAATTCAGGAAAAATGAATTAGCACTTAGTGTTCCATTAAGCACATGGGAAACTTTCTTAAAATATATTGGAAGCTTTCATTCTTATTTTCAACATACATTCCTTATGTTTAATGCACCTTACTTTGATTAAGTGTGTTTACAAGCCATTCATATTGAATCAGGTGGCAGGTTGTTTTAGTTGAAATTTTCAAATAAATCATTTAAGAATTTATAGAAAAATGATTCTAAAGAACGGAAGAAATTAGCAACAACTAAGAACGAAGAAGAAAGACCTATGTGTACTCATTGATAGACGGTTGGACATGGTGACTCCAAATTTTGGAAGCTTCATCCTGAACTTAAACATGAGTTCCTTAAGAAGAAGGGTGAAATGAAAGCTAATGTTACATTCCAACAAGATTTGGGATCTGACTCTCGTGACGAGAAGAATACCGCTATGGGTCTAACAGGTATTCCTTTTGAATCTAATTCTAGTTCTACTTTTTCTACACATGATTCAAAATCTAATAATGTGATCGAGGAAAAGAAGAGAGTTGAATTGTTTCACATAATGATTTTATCCAAGAACACTAATATAGACACATTATTCGATAGTGGATCACAAGAAAAATTAATATCTGAGGAACTAATAAGGAAATTGGAATTCAAAACTAAAAATCATCCAAAACCATACCCTTTAGGATGTTTCAAAGATAATACTCAAATTCATGTCACAAAACAATGTTGATTAAGGTTTTCAATTACAACTAATTTTTTTGATGAGTTGAATTAGATGTGATTCCTTTTGATATATGTGGAGCTGTGTTGGGTAGTCCATATATGATTTATGATGAAGATGTAATATTTGATAGGAAGGAGAAAAAGTATCGGCTTCTTAAATATGGAATTGAATATATTGTCAGGGCACATAAAATTAAGATAAACTTGGATTTAATCAATTCCGGTCAATTGAAAAGGTAAATAAATTCACGTAAAAATTATGTTCTCATGATTATGGCTTTTAAGCTCATGTGGTTGTCAATTGAAGAAGAGTAATTTGGATAATCCACAGTATTAATATAAATCTATCGATGTTCCGAATCCCAATGGGGATCCAACTCTAGGACATATTTTGTGTGAATTTTGACAGATTCTCAGTTTAATGGTGTGACTCTCGATTTAAGGACAAATTGGTTGAAATATTATATTCTTATGAAGAATTTTTTAAAGAACCAAAAAATTTACCTCGAAAACAAAAAATACAACATGCAAATCAAATGGAATTAAGAAGTGGTTATCATCATATTCATATTGCAGAGAATGATATATGGACAACTGCATTTAAGAATAGACATGGGATTTTTGAACGGTTGGTTATGACATTTGGGTTATGCAATGCCCCAAAAACTTTCATGAGAGTGACGAATGATGTCTTTCGTCCTTATATTGATAATTTTGTCATAGTCTATCTCGCTGATATTCTTATTTTCAGTTCAAGTTTGGAAGAACACATAAAGCATGTTAAACAATTTTTTGATGTGTTGGAAATAGGGGAACTATATCTCAAACTCTCTAAATGTGAATTTGGAAAAACGTCCTTAGTGTATCTTGGTTACATAGTTGAAGGTGGTCAGCTAAAAATAGATCCAACTAAAATTGATGTGATTGTTAAGTGGCCAAGACCACAAAATGTGACGGAAGTTATAAGTTTCTTGGATGTAGTTCGGTATTGGAGGAAGTTTATTTCTCATTTCTGTTTCATTGCATCACTACTTTATGCTTTAACAAATTCTAAAGTATCCTTTGAGTGGGGAGGAAAACAAAAAAATATTTTGACACTTTAAAGCAAAAAATTGTTACAACTCCAATCTTGGCTTCGCCAGACCTTCAACAACCATTTGAAATATGATGCTAGTGGGTATGGAATGGGTGCAGTGTTATTAGATAAAGGAAATAATGTTTTTTTTCCTTCAGAAACTTTTTGTAAAGCAGTTGCTAACTATCCAATTTATGATAAAGAATTGTATGCATTAGTGGAAACTATTAAAAAATGGAAGCATAATTTCATGGGAAAATAAGCAGTGATACATACAGATCATCGGCTACATCAGTACCTTCAATCTCAAACTAAGTTGCAACAATATCGACATTATAAATGGATGGGTCTTTTGTATCAATTCCACTTAGTAATAAAATATAAGAAAGGTACCACGAATAAAGTAGTCGATATGTTATCAAGACTTTCTTTGAATGTTTCAGTTATTATGAAAAATAGTTATTTAGCACATGAAAGTTATATAGAAAAATATGCTACAGATATTGATTTGAAAGATGTTTATGAATCACTAAAAAATGGTTCTGAGGTGGAAGAAGTGAATTATCATATTCATGGAAGTTTGTTGGAACATCTTGACAAGTTGCACATACCAGAGGGATAAATAATGTATGTCATCAGGGAAACACATTTTTCTCATGTTTCAGGGCATTTTGGTGTAGGTAAGATAGTGGCACAATTACAAAGGTTTTTCTGTTGGCCTCGAATGAATGAAAAAATTCACAAGTTAAAAATGTGTCATGATAAGCATACAAAGATCTGCATTTCCAAGGGCGGAGATGTCGAGTATCTTCGAGTGGGACTTAGAACCATGGATCCAAGAAAATCAAGGCGGATGTAGATAGGAAGGGTGAGGGAGCTATACCCTCACCTCATGTCTTCTTAAAACAAAACTTTTGGTGGTCCAAAAGATTTCAGTGCAGGAGAAGGATTTAGGAGGATCCTCTAAATCCTCAAAATTTTATAGGCTCTGATGCTCTTGAAACCATCGCCAAGTCGAAGATATCATCGCGTTGATTCCTATGGAATATTTGATTTGCGAAATGGCCTCTATATGAGGGAGAAAACACACTGATGGTTTTCTCCAACATGAAAAAAAGTGGGCCTTTGCAAGTCAAGTGGCAATCTCTCAACAAGACACGTGGTAGGTCAAAATTAAATGAATAGGTCAAAGTGAAACTCAGTAGCAACTTAAACTCCAAGGTTGGGACTCAAACCCATGGCCTCCGAAAGCATAATACAAAAATTTACCATCATACCACGACATTGGTTTATTAAACCATAGCCGCAAATTTATATTTAAGTTTTTTTTGAATGAAATTATGGGGTAAGGGCTGCTGGAGCCCACCAATCTGGCAGACCCAACAAACAGAAAGGTATGTTTTAATGCATTTCAAACATAGTAACTAGAGGTCCAAAATTGGCGAGAAAAAACTATAATACATCAATGAAATACCGCTAATCCAATTATATTAACCATAGGTTATTTGTCGGGACTATTTTAAAACCTTTATTATTACAAATGTGCCATGGGGAGTTTCAGATATCACTGTTGGACCATAGTTTAAAACTATATTCTATGTATAATATTTTGTTGTGCCATGAAATTATGTTAATAAATTTGTTGCAATGTATTTAAATGTAATACCATATCGTTAAAACTAATTGCTATATGTTTCCAAGCCAATCTCGGGAGGTCTGCATGTTTGACCCTGGGACCTACCCGTGGATTTATAAAAATGTTTGCCAATGCGCCCAAGCAATAGGAGTTGAAAGAGTGTCTGCAAAACTTATCTTATTTATGCCTGTAGCATGCATTTTGAGGCATAACTTGGCAAATATCATGCATTTTTTAGATATGTAAGTTGCATTGGAGAGCTGACGTTGAGGCCTATCTTCTGACAATAGTCGTTGGTGCCTCTCTGCACAATCCAAAATGGTGAATTTGATGTAAAGAGACTTTATGAGAATTTTGAATACAACGAATGCCCACTTGGAATTTTGAATTTTTTTCTTTCTAGATAGTCTACAAATGTGTGTTGAGGTACTTCGTCTCCTTCTACAACTTTTGTTTTTATTTGTTTATAACCTATATTTTTTTAAAAAATTCTATGAGTTTGGAAAATTTATCTCTTTGTCTGTCAAAGTGTGGCATATGAAAATGGATTTGTTGGGTTTTATTTGGTTTATATTCTTGAAAGACTTTGAGACTATGTATTAGGATTCTTATAGTTCATGCTCGTTCCATTTGTTTTATTTGGTTTATATTCTTGAAATACTTTGAGACTATGTATTAGGGATTCTTATAGTTCATGCTAGTTCCATTTATTTTAATCATTTTAGTTCTCGCTTTGATGAGGACGATGTGTGCTATGGATATCAAAATTGATCTAGTTGTTAGTATGGATATTGGGAACCTTCGTGCTTTGGTATGGTTCTATGGAATTTGGTGTTTTATGTGTTTTTACAATCCTAAATTAGGAAATTTACTTGAATTTGGTTCTCTGGTGTGAAAATTGGGGGATTTTTGTTAGTCATTTGGTCAGCAGTTCAAGGCTTGGTGCTCTATCTATTTTCTTATTTCTCAAGAAAGGGTTCTTGTAGTTGGTTAACCTATTGATTTGCAACCATTAGCATGCCTCCACTTCAGCGAATGATGAGCATGAGAGGTGGTTTAGGTAATGTTGGATTGAAAAGAATTCGACCTTCAACCTACGATTCAGTTGGAACATTATTTGATGTTGTTACTCTTGAGGTGATGAAAAAAATTCTTTTTTTGGAGTAAAAAGAAAGAGGGGAACGCCCTTATCATTCTAATTCATAGGTAGTAGGTGCAAATGTGAAAAGGGTTCCAGATGTGGGTAGATTCTGGAAAATTTGATATGTTTCCTATACTCGTTGCTTTGCATCAAGAAATGAATACAATGTGTGCTTATTTTTTAAATATAATCAAGTTGAAACTTATAATGTATTCTTTGGGTTGGAGGAGATTAAATGCGTGTTATGAAATCAAAGGTTCTATCTAGATAATGTGGATTTTAAACAAGGTTAGGTGGAAAGCTTTCTAGTGTTAGATTTAGTCTCTGATGAACTTACAGATCCTTGTGGAGACCGTACTAATCCATCAATTGAAAATGCTCAATACCTAACTATTATTTCAACCCAACAAAAATAGAAATTGGACTCAAGTGTTTTTTTTTCCATTTTGAAAATATTGTTTCTTTGATGCAATGGTTTTTTCTTGTTTTTCATAACATGGGATTTTCTCGGTATGCGGTGGTTTTTTTTTCCTTCCTAGATATTAATATTTTTGGAGTGAGTAGAATTTCGATATCATCTATGATACTAGTTGGTGTTATACAAGTGATATTCATAGTTCAAATTTGTTTGGAGCTTGTATGTTTCTAGACTACCATGTTTCATTCCTAGGTTTTTATGTGCTCTGCATCCTGGAATGGATTTTATTCCATCATGCTCTTCAGTAACTTGTTCCTTTTGTATGCACTTATTGTCTATAGGACGGTTGTGTTACTCATGGTTTGTGTGAATTTGGTATGTCACGTTGTACCTTATATTTCCTTCGGGCTACAACTGTGTCTTTGTAGTATTGCTTTATGTGGTAATTTGGTTGAATGTTTTCTAGTAATACTCCCATCTACTGATTGGTTCACTGCTATAACAATGTTATGGTGTCTTGGAGATGGATTTGGCTCTCGGTTTTTAGGGATATTTTTGTTGGTAACACCTTTTCCTGATGCATGGTTAGTGGAAAAATGAATGCTATGATGTATTGGAGTTTCATCTGGCTCTTGGTTGTAAGGGATAGGGTTTGAATGCTTTTGTTCTTTATGATTTTGTCTCGGATTGCATAAAATGATCCACTATTATATGATATAGTAAGGAGAAATACACTCCCATGTCTCTGTCTTTATGAAGACTTTATATGGTTTGGATGTGATCCGAGTGTTATTTTTTTAAAATGAATACCAATTGCGACAGTTCAATAATAAAAAAAAATAAGTAACTTCTAATTTTAAAACATTTGAAAAATAACCCTAATGACTTTTTAATGTTTTACATAAGTACAAACCATAAGGAAGTGAATCGCTCATAAGTAACAACTTAAACAAGTTTCAATTATAAAATAATATCTTAGAAAAAACCATAATAACATATTAATGAGGAAATAAATATAAATTATAAGGATAATTGACATATTCTAGTCACTACCATACATTGAATTAAGGATTCATAATTATCTATGTGGGAAATTCCAACCTTTTAGGTAAGTTTGTGTTTTCTTTCCACGGAGCTCTTAATCCACTTTCTAATTTTAAATTTAAATATTTTTTTCATTTTTTTCTTAAAATGAATTAAAGTTTTATGGTAAATTTTCCCAGAGTTTAACTATAACTTATAATGAAATTGTTTAAGAAATTGAAAAAAAAAATCAACAAGAAAAAAGTTAACTTTGTCCACTTATTAACCTCTCCATGATTTTATATTAAATTTCAATAAATATTCTTACGTGAGACTAGATTAACAAAAATTTTAATGGAAAAATCACTTTATTTGTGTAGCAATATACCATAATATGATTTCCATTTTTTACCTTATTTAGTCATTCTTCTTTAGTTTTTGTTTTTCCCTTCCACTACATTTTCCGTCTATGTTCTTATTTCTATTGTCATTTAGTCATTCTTCTTTAGTTTCCGTTTTTCCCTTCCACTACATTTGCAATCTATGTTCTTATTTCTATTGTCATGGAATGGTAGGGTATTATTGGACTTATTTTTATGTTTTCTATTATTTAAAAATGGATAAAATTTAACTCGTATGTAAGATAAATACACCAATGCTTACTAGTCATTGATTAGACAATGGGTGCTCCTACTCCTCATAAAATTACTTATGCTATTACTTTTCATCCATTTTTTATTATAGATATTTTGTTTCATTATTTTAAATGAATTAAAGGTGCAGTAAATTCAGCCTCATCCTTTTAATTCTCATGTTTCTTAATTATGATATAAAGTTTTAATTATTTATGAAATTATAGTATTTTATGAGGATTGTCTTGGATTTTATTAGCTCATTATTTCCCTATTCAATAGTAAAATAATATGAACTATTTTCATTTCTCAAAAATAGGTTCATAGTTGATTTTTTTTTAAGATTTTGAGTTGGAAACCAATAAGCCAAAAAAAAAGTGTCACCTATTTCCCAATTCTAACCCATGTCTTTTAATTTTCTTAATAATATCTCAAGTCTATTTTATTATTCAAAATGGAATTCTCATTTCACCAATGCAAAATGTTTTACAAAATCATAATTTTATGAAGTTATTGTTGAAATCATATGTGTTTGAGTATAATATCCAATTGAATTTACTTATTATTTCAATTAATACATTTTCTTCTTTGTTTTCCCAAATTACCTCTTCAGGACTTAGGATTGAGAACTCTCATTTGAATGGTTTAAAAATGATGTCCAATTCAATTTACTTATTGTCCCAAATTAATAACCCTCTTATGCTTTTGTTGATTGTATTTACTCTTGAAACTTTAAGATTCTACATTACCATTTTCTAGTGCCTCACTCTGGTTGACCAACTTTGATGTTACCTTAACTTTTATTTATCTTTATAGAACATACATTAGTTGAGGACCTCAATTCAAGGATATGATTATTTTACTTTTACTATACTGGATATGATAATAATTGTGATGTACCATTTTGGTGTTATTTTGGTTATAATGATGATGGTTTTCATGGACCTGTTTATTTATTAAATGTAATCATGTTGATGAATTTATTATATTTTCTTGTTTACATATTTTGAGGACTATCTTCTTGCTTACATTTAGTGACTACATTTAGGATTATTGTATTATGGAATTCAGAGTAATGATGTCCCAAATTCCTTCTTTCTTTGCATCTTAGTTTCCACCTACAAGCACTACAAGGAAAATACCCTTTAGCGGATGTTTTTGAGAAACCCCACAGGAAAATACCTCAGATGTCCATTTCTAGCAGAGGATCCTAGAGGAGGTTGGCAGACAGAGCTTTTTGCAGATGTATTTCATCCGGTGCTCTTATCAACCTAAAATGCACCGGTGCATTCAATGTGACAAAGCACCGGTGCATTACAAAAATTGGCACACTGGACACCATGCGCTTCATACACACAAGCCCGGTGCATTTTATTTTTGTAGAGCACCGGTGCTTTACATGTTGACCGCGAAGATACTGCCCAGTGTGGAATAAATGAAATGCACCGAGGCGCCCACAAAATGCGCCCACCAGTGTATGGTTAAATAAAAAAAATTACAGCAAAAAAATTACATAAAACATTGGCACACTAGAAATAGTGCGCTCCGTACACACCCTCCTTGTGCTTTTAATTCAACAACTGCAGTGGTGTGTGTCATATCGTCAGCCTCGGTGCCTCTAAAAAGCGCATGGAACATAAATGACCTGGTGACGAATGACTGAAACACATTGGGCTCCCTGTAAATTCCGCACACCTGAAAAGGGTTTAAAACAAACAATTATGGCCAAAAAACTCGAAAAAATTATTGGTTCACTAGGCACCATTACCAGTGCGTCTGGTTACTGTACAACCTCGGTGCATCACATCGCCACGCCATAGTGCATCATAAAAATGAGTGGAACATAAAATTCATGGGGTGGAATGATGGAAATGCATCGGCACCCCATAAATGTCGTGCACCAGAATAGGGTTAAATAAATAAAAAAAAATATGGCTAAAAAACCATAGAAATCATTGGTTCACCTGACATTGTCACCGGTGCGTCATGATAATGTAGAGCACCGGTGCTTTAAAAATACTCCGCCCCGATGCCTCCTAAAAGCGCGCAAAAACATAAAGAGCTCGGTGTGGCATACATACAATGCACTGGTACTCCAGAAAACATATCGTGCACTGGAATAGGGTTAAATAAAAAAAAAAATTACGGCTACAAAACTGCAGAAATCATTGGTTCACTGGACATTGTTACTAGTGCGTCATATTACTGTAGAGCACCGATGCATTAAAAATGCGCCGCCCCGGTGCCTCCTAAAAGCATGCGAAACATAAAGAGCCCAGCGCGGCATATAGGAAACACACCGGTACTGTAGTAAAAATCCTGCGCACCAGAATAGGGTTAAATAAAAAAATTACGACCAAAAAACCACAAAAATGATTGGTTCACCGGACGTCGTTACCGGTGCGTTGCGTTACTATAGCGCACCGGTGTGTGACAGTTACCTACCCCCATGCTTCCTAAAAGCGTGAGAAAACAGAAAGAGCCTGATGCGGCATTAATAAAATGCACCGGTACTCCAGTAAAAACCCGGCGCACTAGAACAGGGTTAGATTAAAAAAAAAATTACGAGCAAAAAACCACATTTTTCACTTTTGTCAGTGCTACAAAGCTCTCAAGCACCAGTGTAAGTTATCCTTTCTTGAGACACACTGACATCCATGCTCCCATTGCACTTATTGCAGGCACTGCTACTGTACATTGCCACCAATCTCCAGCTTGAATTTTATAAAATAGTGGACAAATTTTATTTTTTAAATTGTACAACCAATATGCCTCCTCGACGGGTAAATGTACAGGTATTTTTCTAGTTTTTCCATAATTAAACCTTTTTGTGGATTAGAATTGGAAAAATGCCTTAAAATTAACCATTAAAAAAAAAAAATTTCCCAAGGTGCGCTCCAGCCATTCGGCTCGCACTGGTTGCAGTGCTGCCTATAAATTTATAGGTCGCATCGGTTTGCGATGCTTCCTGTAAATTTATAGGTCGCACCGCACCTGGTGCTGAAGGCATCTACATCGATTCTGGGGCAGTACCACAAGGCGCACGGTGTAATTTTAAAATTTTTAAAAAGTGCAATGCAGTCATTTACCAGGCCGCATCGTTGACAATGTTGAATCATGGCCACCCGGTGTGTTGACGAACTTATCCACCCCGGGGCACATAATTTTTTCGGCACACCGGAACTGCCAATTGATATTGTCAATGGTTCGGGTTTGTAAACCGGTGCGAAGTGTATCCACATCGATTCTAGGGCGAATTCCAAAGGCACACCGTGTTATTGTAAATTTGACGACAAAGAGCGGTTCACTCGGATACCTGGCCACACCTTACGACTATGTACAGTGGCAGGAGAGCGGTGTGCTGACTTAGCTATAAGCCCCGGGGTGTATAGTAAAGTCAATGCACCGGCCTCCTGACACTACACTTAGTGAACAGCGCGCTAAAAATATTTTCTGGAGCACCGCTCCTGGTGCTTTTTATATCATTATGTGCACTGTCGACGGTGCGTCTCTGGGTAGGGATGCACCATTACCTGTGCGTGACTATGTTTTTGGCACACCGTCTCTTATTTTATTTATTTTTCAAAAAATATTTATATATGTATATTTGTAAATACATGTGTCATTTAATTAAAAAATTGTGCTTAATATGTCAATCATTCAGAGACATGAAAGGAGAGAAGAGGAGCAACAAAAACAACAACAGGTAGAACAATATAACATGGTTCACCTGTGGGAGGTAAGAGAGAGGGAGAGAGATGCGTACCCTCACCCTATTACAATAGTGACACAGGGGCTCCTAAGATAGGTAGGCCTCCTCAAGTTCTATGAGGAGGCTACTTCCCTAAAGTCCCATAGTGGTCTTTTGAGACATCGTATCTGAAAGTGGAATGCCCAGCGACAGGCTTTCCGACTTGGTATTGACCAGTAGTACACGCCCACTGAGGAGGATGTTTTTTTTATTACAGGGCTTTCAAGTAGAGGGGTGGATTTTCCCTCATTCCCCGAGGTTCCAGCTGGCTCTGTAGCAAGGAGTCAGTTAGTTTACTCCCAGATGTTGGGTTCCTGTGATTTGGCAGATTGGCATACCAAATGACAAGGCAACATCAGAACCACTTTGGAATCCTATGATCTAGCCCTCCTAGATTTAGAGAGGGATCTCTCTATATGTTTTTTTAAAATGATATGCTTTAAGGCTCATGATATGATATTAGGCTAGTTATGAAGTACAAGGGTTTTGATTGTTTTTTGGTTGGGAATCATCAAATGAGAAGGTCATGTGAAGTGAAGGAGGGAATAATTGGAAGGATGTTTCAGCATGGGAAGATAGGTCAAAAAATAGTGCTAAACCATTGGGCTATGGAGTCATAAAAGGTTTTACTTGCACAACCACTATTCAAGGTTTTTCATAGGGCAAGTCATCTATATCAGAAGATCTTTTAAGTTGAGTTTGTGGTATGGAACATTAATAAGTGAGGTGAAAGGAGCAACCATATAGAAAACAAAGGGCAGCCTAAGATTAGGTAAGGAATTTGAACCTATCCTGATTTCGGCATACTCTCAAGGGAAAACATTTAAAATAAACATAAAAAGTAACCTAAGATCAGGTAAGAACTTTGAACCTATCCTGCTTTTGGCATACTCTTAAGGGAAATCTTCAAAACAGCTGTTTAATACTAAACAAGGGATAGGGCTAACCATAAAATTCCTTGATTAGTATTCTACTTAGCATGAAGTGAAAATAACATTCAAGAACAACATCTCAAGTTCTAGTCAGCAAGACATGGGCTCACCAACATTCCTTGACTGGTTATACTCTATTGAAATCATTCCCAAACACACAGCGAAAAACATACAGTAAACATGGTTAAATTAGGTACTTTAGTAAATCCTAATCTATATTTGCTCTTTATCGAAATATGGCGTAAACATAAGGAGAAAGAATAATTACATTAAGAATAACATCAAGCGTGATTTAGATGGGATCGGTCAATGCCTTGTTTATTGATATTACAAATGATCACGCATACTTTCAGAGGATCAAGGAAGCTTTCTGGTCAATTCTTCTCTTCCACCTACTCATTAACCTACTCACCAACTCTTCATGCTTGCGTTTCAGAAAAACAATTAACGGTACCAGCCATTTCGTTAATTTTTGTGATCCTATGAGTGAAAAACAAGAGTCTGAAGTATTAATTAGGCAGGAGAGTGGGGAAATTTGAATGCCCATTCTGCTTAATAATCATAACATTAACTATTTGTACCACTTCAGTTGTTTTTAGTTGAATCTAAAACCAACTAGTAGGCTGGTAATAACTCTGAGGCTTGTCCTTTGAAGCTTACTTGGTCTGAAGTACCCTGTTTGACCTCTGGGACAAGAAAACTATCATTTTTGGATTTTGTAGCCCCATTTTTGCTTAATAACTGTTATGATAGTTTTAAAGAGGGTTTGTCAGTAGGATGGTTGTCACAGTGTCTTTGAAAGGTAAAGCAGACTACAGGTGTGCTTTTTTATTTCTGGAGGAGTAAATAGCTTCTGTAGATGTGGCATTCGAGACCTTTCTTCTGCTGATATTTCTTCTTTTGGCCCTTTAAACATTGATATTTAGCTTTATATTGTGTTTTTAAGGTTTTATTAGACCTTCTCGGATCATCTTCTATCTTTAAACTGCATCTTTTTCTTTATCCTTAACTTGTTGGTTAAGCCTTTGATCTTTGGATTTATGCTTTAACCTTTAACTTTCACTGATATTCTTTGTTCTCCCTGTGTACAGGTAACATGGCTTCCTTCTGCTCTGGAGGGTTTTTTTGTTCACCAGAGTTCACGAGACACTGATAAACAATAAATATAAACCCTGAATATCCCTTTTGCAATTTATTATGGCCCGAATATCATCACCTTCGGCCCTCTGTCACCTTTAGTGAATATGGGACGATTTTAAACCTTTAAACACCATGAAACCTGCACAAACAACCAAAATTTTATATGAAATCCTGCGATGGGGATAAAACAAATTCAGAGGGTACAGCGGAGATGGAGGGGTGTTTGCAAAGGTAGTATATGCAACAGAGGCGAAAACCATGACGGATAGGCAAAAACCATGGTTTAAATTAAAATATGGCCCCATAGATCAAAGGTGGAGATCTAAAGGAAACACGGTGGAAGGCCCCAGCGTGGTCGGGTGGGACCAGTGGGATTATATGGAAAATTGAAAGAAAATATGTATAGCGAGGGCACTTGAGGTATGGACGAAACTGCAGGCCAAGTGCCTCCGCAGTAAATCTTGACCGTTGGATGAATATCTGCCATAGTCAAAGGAGTCAACTGCGGGGGCACTCATAAGTTGACCTGTGTGTGAAAGTACCGTGGGTGGAAAAGAAGGGAAAAAAATTGTGAGTCGCTGGATCGGGGAGATGGATGGCTGCGATTAACTCGGAGGCTTGACAATCAGCAGGGAAGAGTTTTGGGAAGCAAGAGTTAGAAAGTGCGATGCGGCGATGCCAATGGGAGAGCACAGACTATCTGATCTAGGGAAGGATGAACGGTCGAGATTAAATTGGGACTTCGCATATCAGCGGTGAAAAGGGTTAGGGAGACAAGGGAACTGAGAGTGCCGAGGAGCGATGCGCCGATGAGATGGAGGGGTGCGATGGCCGTCGGATCTCAGGGAAATGGACGGCTGAGATTGAATCAAGGGATCAACAATCGGAGGAGAAGATGGTCCGGGAAGGAGGAAAATGCGATAACTGACTGAGTGTGGACTGTCCAATCGGGAATGAGATCAATGGTGGAGACCAAATCGAGGGATCGCATCGGTGGATAAAAGGAAGGTGGAAGGGAAAAAGGATGAAACTCGATGTGATGGAGAGAACGCAGACCGTCCAATCTGGGCAAGAATGAATGGTCCAGATGGAATTGGGACTTCGCATCGGCGGCGAACACTTTTTGAAGGGAAAAAAGGTCGCGGGGACCAGTGAAAATCCAAAATTCCGATGGAGCAAGACGCTTGGTCACAAGCGTGGTCTTATGGTGAAAAAAAGGGGCTTGGGCTTAGCTGAAAGGCACTTGAGGCCTATTTCTATGAAAAGTCGGAAAATAGGCGAAAAAGTGGGTTTTTAGCCTTTTTTTAGGAGTTCTGGTAGGTGTAAAAAAGTGGTTTTAAACCTTATAAGAGGGATTTTACATGGTTTAAATGGATTTTTGAGGAAATGAGGGGTAAATGAGGGATTTTCAAAGGGAAAAAAGATGGAAAATGAGTCTGAAAACAATTTTCTTCATGATAACAGCAGGGCTTTTGTGAAGACATCAGTGAGATGGATCCTTTTGACAAATAGACACAGCAAGGCTTCAAGAAGTAACAGATTTGCTCCAAATTTTTTTCTTGAAGACTAATAGACCTGTTTTAGCCACCATAGTATATGAAAAATTTATAACTGGCTAACATCGGCTCCAACTTGGGGATGCAAGCTCCTTGGAGGTGTCAAGAGCCTCAGAAATGATCCCTGGAATGTAGAACAATGTATTGATGCTTTGCTGCACTTCGACAACCTCTTTCTTCTTTGATCATGCTGCTTGAAAATATTACCAATCATTACATCAATACAAATCAACTTTCCCCAAACAACTACCTACACAACCTACTTTCCTAACATTTTCTTCATAAGGTGCACTTGGGCTTGCGAACCTTTTGACATCAACATTTTATTCTTTTTGGAAACATGAAAAACTAATCTAAATCTACCCTTATAACTTCCATGAGTCCAGATTAAATAGTTGGACTCAAAGATTTGCTAACTAATCTACTATCTGCCAGGATTAAGCTGCCTAACAGATCTGCATTCTCTACATTCTACAACAAAAATTGAAAACACAGTCAAACCGGGATTAAGCTGTCTGATTTTCTGTGATGGCCATGAAATCAAAAACAAACTGCACATAGAACTTTATTTTCAAAAAGTAAAACAAAATTTGGAAGGCTTAAGATCTGAAAAAAAATGAGAGTCCTTCCTTCTTTTTTTAGCTCTGCTTCTGATCTCTTTGAGTTGTCTTCTTCTTCTTTACCTGGTTCAAATTTTTCAGCATGTTAGAACCAGTCTTATTTGTATCTTTGGCTCAGGTTTTGATCTGATTAGAGCCATTATTTTCTTTTGATTCTTTGGTTTATATTTTGAGCATGTTTGAACCATTATTTTATATCCTAATCTAATCTACTGATAAGCCAAGATTAAACAGTTTGGCAAATCTTCTTCACTAACCTATCAACAGTAAATTGAAATCTATCTATTCATGATTAGGTTGTATGACTAAATATCAGTGCTCTTTCAAGTAGTGGCATTTAAGCTTGCACACTTTCAGATTTTCCTTTATTTTCTGGCATGGGGCTGTACCTTTCTTCTTTCATATCTGCCCTCTTTTCTTTTTCTATTGTTTTTGTATTTTTTTTTCTTTTTTCAATTTCAAAGCAGAAAAAAAAAAAAAAAAACTAAATGCTCACAAGCTAAGCTTTATTGACATTCCTACCTACCCTAATATAACTTTGAAATATCTACTGTTTTATATGATACAATAGTGCCAGTGCAGCCAGTTAAGCAGTAACAAAAAAGGGTAGAAAATCTGACTGCTTCTCAGAGATAACCATAGGGTACTTTGAATGTGGGTCTTCAAAACCAAGGCCACAACTAGTGGTGACCACTCTTGATGTATCTGGCTCTTGCAAAGGATCAATGCTTGGTAACTTGAGCCAATCGGGGCCTCCATGTACTCTGTCATAGGATCAATAAGAACATGATGTAAAATTTCTTCTTTTATGCCTTCCATGACTGGTAGGCTATCTGCATCATTGACAGCTTTGTTCACTACATCTTCAGTGTGGCTCCTGAAAGCACAATCATCCTTTTCCTGCACATCAAAAGGCAGTGAAATTTTTTCTTGCTTTGGGGGAGGGAGAATTCCCAAAAAAGCTCTGGGGTCCCTAAATTGATATGATTGTTCTTGTGAATTCAGCATTTTAATTTCAGTTTCATATCTTTCCACTACCAATTTTAGAAAAAAATTCAGGACCTCAGGGTTCCTATTTTGTGTCCTTGAAATGAGGAGAACAACCATTGGAAGGTCATCATTTTTCCACTCTGATAACATTTTTAATGTCTCATAGCAAAGTATTGATCTTAATTTTGGTTGCATGCTTATAAAGTGTTCAGAGTTTTCTATTAGTGGAGTGGTTTGGTCTTTGCTATGTCGGGATGTGGAGTGGCCACTATGTTGAGTATGAAAGTGTTGAATGGCTTCCAACAGATCTTCAGGTTGCATGTTTATCAAATCCTCATCATTGTTTATAAGGTATTGAATGATATTCTAAGATTGATCACAACAGTTTTCAACCCATGATAAGGATGGAGGGTTTTCTTTATATTTTTCATAAAATACTTGGTGCATGTCTTTTAAAGAGAACAAGCTCTTAGGTTCTAACCATTCATACCAATCCCTTGCCTTTCCTTCTAATGTTAACATGAACATTTTCATAAGGCAGTCTTCATGCCATTCAGTTTTTATCTTCCACACATGTATATGAAATCTGATGAGATGTAACAATGGTTCATCCAACTTTTCACCTTGAAAAACAGGAAGGTTATCATCCCAAAACACCTGGGGAATCTTATGTGGGAACCCAGGGATATTCTCTCTACTCATTGGGGCATATTTTTTTGTATCCTTGGAATCATGTTTGTGAGTCAGGAAAAAGGTCACTGTGTCTATTCAACCAGTTCAAGGTATTCTACCAGTGGAGTCATTTTTGAAACTAGGGGTAATCACACCTACTAATCACCAGTGGAGTATTTTGGTCTTCTTAGGAGTTGTGGAGTTGCCAGGTGGATGATTTCAAATGCTCTAAGACAAGTCACTATCCACCATCAGTAATTAACTACCAATTTAAGGATGTTGTGGGTTTTCTGAGTTCTAAAGGATGTATAAGATGTAATTAACTCAGAAGTCCCCAGTGGAGTCACCATTATGTTGGGGTCCTGTGATTTGGCAGATTTGCAGACCAAATGACAAGGCAACATTACAACCACTTTGGAATCTTAGGATCTAGCCCTCCTGGATTCAGAGAGGGATCTCTCTATATGTTTTTTTTTTAAATGATATGCTTTAAGGCTTATGATATGGTATTAGGCCAGTTATGCAGTACAAGGGGTTTGATTGTTTTTTGGTTGGGAATCATCAAATGAGAAGGTCATGTGAAGTGAAGGAGGGAATAAGTGGAAGGATGTTTCAGCATGGGAATATAGGTCAAAAAACAGTGCTAAACCATTGGGCTATGGAATCATAAAAGGGTTTACTTGCACAACCACTATTCAAAGTTTTTCATAGGGCAAGTCATCTATATCAAAAGATCTTTTAAGTTGAGTTTGTGGTATGGAACATTAAGAAGTGAGGTGAAAGAATCAACCATATATATAAAAAAAGGGAAGGCTAAGATCAGGTAAGGACTTTGAACCTATCCTAATTTTGGCATACTCTCAAGGGAAAACATTTAAGATAAAAATAAAAAGTAACCTAAGATCAGGTAAGGACTTTGAACCTATCCTGCTTTTTGGCATACTCTTAAGGGAAATCTTCAAAACAACTATTTAAGACTAAACAAGCGACAGGGCTAACCATAAACTTCCTTGATTAGGATTATACTTAGCATGAAGTGAAAATAACATTCAAGAACAACATCTCAAGTTCTAGTCAGCAAGACATGGGCTCACCAACATTCCTGGACTGGTTATACTCTATTGAAATCATTCCCAAACACACATTTAGAAGAAAACATATAGATAAAGCTTATTAGTCAGAATTAGGGTACTTTAGAAGTAAATCCTAATCTATATTTGCTGCTCTTTATCAGAGAATATGAAAAAAGTGAAAAACATAAGGAGAAGAACAATTACAGTAAGAATAACATCAACAATGATTTAGATCAGGATCCAATGAATCTGCTTTTTTATTGATGTGCAAAACTAGTCACATGCTTTGAGTCCAATGGATTTCTACAGTCCAATTCTTCTCTTCCTAGCCTACTATATTACAACTACTCATAGACTCTTACTCAATAATAGTTCAAGCAATTCACAATTTTCCAACCCTTTACAATGAATTTTCTATGAATACATATAGGTGAAAAAGGAAGAGTGTTGCATAAATGGTAATAAATATTAATTAAGACAGAGTGGGAGAGGTATTCGAATGCCCATTCTACTTAATAATCATAACATTAACTGTTTGTACCACTTCAGCTATTTTTAGTTGAATCTAAAACCGAGTATCAAGTTGGTAATAACTCTGAGGCTTGTCCTTTGAAGCTAACTTGGTTTGAAGTACCTTGTTTGACCTCTGGGACAAGCAAACTATCATTTTTGGATTTTGTAGCGCCATGTTTATTTAATAATTGTTCTGATAGTTTTAAATATGGTTTGTCAGTAGGATGGCTGTCATGGTGTCTTTGAAAGGTAAATTAGATTGTAGGTGTCCTTTTTTATTTCTGGAGGAGTAAATAGCTTCTGTAGATGTGACATTTGAGACCTTTATTTTGCCGATCTGTCTTGTTTTAGCCCTTTAAACACTGATATTTAGCTTTACATTGTGTTTTTAAGGTTGTATTAGACCTTATCAGATCATCTTCTATCTTTAAACTGGGTCTTTGTCTTTATCCTTAACTTGTTGGTTAAGCCTTTGATCTTCATATTTATGCTTTAACCTTTAACTTTCACTGATCTTCTTTGTTCTCCTTGTGTACAGGTAACCTGGCTTCCTTATGCGTTGGAGGGTTTTTCTATTCACCAATGTTCGCAAGACACTAATAAACAATATATATTAACCATGAATATCCCTTTTACAATTTATTATGCCCGAAGATCGTCACCTTCGGCCCTCTATCACCTTTAGTGACTGTGGGATGGCTTTAAACCTTTAAATACCATGAAACCTACACAAACAACCAACATGTTATATGAAATCCTACGCTGGGGAGAAAACTACTTCAGAGGGTTCAGTAAAGGTGGAGGGGCGTTTGCAGAGGTAGTGTATGTAGCAGAGGCAAAAACCATGGTTTAAATTAAAATATGGCGTGGAAATGGAGATAAGTGGTTTCAGAAAACTGGCAGCAGTTTTTGCATGAGGTTTAGGTGATAAGTGGTTTGGAACTAGGGGAACGTGATACAGGCCGGAAGTTGATGCGTGTCCATGGACAAACCACCTATTTCTTTTCGAAAATGGCATTTAGACCGTTATGGAGAAACTCGAGCGAAGATGTTTGTGGGCCGTTGGATCTGGGGAGGAGCCAGATCAACGGTGGAGATCTGAAGGAAACAAGGTGGAAGGCCCTAGGGTGGTCGGGTGGGACCAGTGGGATTATATGGAAAATCGAAAGAAAATATGTATAGTGGGGGCACTTGAGGTACGGAAAAATCTGCAGGCCAGGTGCCTCCGTAGTAAATCTGGACCGTTGGATGAATATCTCCCATAGTCAAAGGAGTCAACTGCGGGGGCACTGATATAGCTGACCTATGTGTGGAAAGTACCCACGGGTGGAAAAGAAGGGAAAGCAATGCGAGCCATTAGATCAGGGAGATGGATGACTGTGATTAACTCAGAGGATCGGCAATCAGCAGGGAAGAGTTTTGGGAGGAAAAATTTAGAAAGTTCGATGTGTCGATGCCGATGGGAGAGCATAGGCCATCTCATCTGGGGAAGGGTGAACGGTCGAGATTAAATCGGGACTTCCAATATCAGCGGTGCAAAGGGTCATGGGACAAGGGAACTAAGAGCGCTGAGGAGTGATGCGCTGATGCGATGGAGGGGTGCGATGGCCGTCGGATCTCGGGGAAATGGATGAATGAGATTTAATCAGGGAATTAGCGATCGCTGGAGAAGAGGGTCTGGGAAGGAGGAAAATGCGATAGCCGATTGAGTGCAGATCGTCCGATTGGGAACGAGATCAACGGTGGAGATCAAATCAGGGGATCGCATTGGCAGAGAAAAGGAAGGCGGAAGAGAAAAATGATGAAACCCGATGCAACACACCGATGCGATGGAGAGAGTGCAGACAGTCCGATCTGGGGAAGAATGAACGGTCTAGATGGAATCGAGACTTCACATCGACGGCGAACACTTTTTGTAGGGAAAAAAGGTTGCGGGAACTGACGAAAAGCCAAAATGCTGATGGAGCAAGGTGCTTGGTCACAGGCGCAATCTTATGACAGGAAAAAGGGGCTCGAGCTTAGCCGAAAGGCACTTGAGGCCTATTTCTATGAAAATTTTGAAAATATGCCAAAAAGTGGGGTTTTAGCCCTTTTTGAGGAGTTCTGATAGCTGTAAAAAAGGGGTTTTAAAACTATAAGAGGGATTTTACATGGTTTAAAGGGATTTTTGAGGAAATGAGGGATAAATGAGGGATTTTCAAAGGGAAAAAAAATGGAAAATGGGTCTGAAAACAGTTTTCTTCATGATAACAATGGGGCTTTTGTGAAGACATCAGTGAGATGGATCCTTTTGACAAATAGACATAGCAAGGCTTCAAGAAGTCATAGATTTGCTTAAAATTTGTTTCTTGAAGACTAATAGACATGTTTTAGCCATCATAGTATATGAAAAATTTATAGATGGCTAACACCAGAGGTACATCAGAGCAGACATATTGTCTCCTTCAAATTTTCAGGTCTCTGGAGGATAGTTATGAACTGGTGTGTTTGGTGGTGAGGAGGTCCAGTGTCTCTCACTTATCATTTCCACCATTTCACACAACATCAGTGACAGGAAACACATTAGTTGCCAGCTTTTATATTATGTTGATTCTTTACTACAACAACCACGACTTGTCAAGTGGTCTTCCATTTTTTTATGGAAATTCTATACAGGATTAGAAAGATGTCATGCTCGTGCACAAGGGAGGGTCAACTTCCCTTTTGCTTCAAAGATTTTTTGTTTATTTTTTGAGAGGTTTCCATAGATGAAAACTTCTTTTCTTTGGTAGCCTCCTAGGCCGATGACTGAGGCAGTATGCATATGTGGGGGCAGAGGATGCCCAAGAGGGAGGAGACTCTGCTTCCAATGAGTATATCAGATGATGCACTAGGGTTTCTAGCTAGTGTTTTTGAGAATCCATTTGTTATGTTCCCCTGTCCTTATGCGGGGTTGGATTGGTGAGGGTGTGCCAACATCCTATCCACATATGATGAGCTGCCAAATGATAGAGGTAATATTACTATTTTATTTAAATTTATTCTAACATTTTATTTAACTTGTTTTTATTAAATTGTGTAATGAAATTGTCTAATTATTGTTGTGTACTTGTATATATTTTGCAGAGATTGGCTCTTATGATGGCGATGAGATGCCGCCACCAACACCTAATCTAGTTGTGGATGTTGATGATCTTGATGCGAGGATCAGTAGGAGGTCGGTGCAGATGATCAAAGACCTACTCCTGCTGGTGCGCCGTCCCACGGTCGACATATGAGCAATGGTAGATACAGGATGGAGTTGGGTGACCAAATCATTGCATTTCTTGTTGAGGCGGGCATCCGCCCCATTGATTTTATAAATATAGAGGCCAATGATAGGCTCTTACAGATTTGGAGAGGCATGCCATGTGACATGTACAACCTGATGCGGCATGTCGTAGGAGTTAGAACAACTTTTACGCGACTGACGAGGACTGTCGCATGTTATGAGTGGGCCGCAGCACATGATGGAAAATCTGCGAGCTGTAGCATACCATCGACATCTCATGATCTTTCACAGCATTGCGCTACACCAGATTTGCATGTAGAGCCTCCAGTAGCATCTACCAACAGTCATCATGGAGATGAGGCTCGATCATCGGCTGATCCATGACATTTATATTACAGTTGTATATTTTTACCATTATTCAGTTTTATATATATATATATATATATGGTCCATGTATTTTATGTTCATTTTGCAGTTGTACTTAATTTACATGTTGGTGAGCATCATCATTTGTACGTTGTTAGGTCATGTTAGATATTTTCATTTAACATGTAGCTTGTAGATAGATGTGTATGTGATAGCATGAGATGTATATTTGATGTTTGTGTTGTGCTGATGTTGTTAATATATAATGTTAATTGTTTTTTTTTAGATGATCATGATCACGATGATGCAGTAAGTGATTTTGAATGTGTTTTTTAGTCAAATATGATGTTTGTACGATGCTTATAATGAACGTGATGTTTATTAGTTAATTTATAAATACCAAATGATCATGATATTGTAAATTTGTAATATTTGTATTTGTAATTGTATTTAAAATTTTAAAATTTTAATTGTAATGATATATTTGTAAATTGTAAAATTGTAATTCTAATAATTCTAATTCTAATTCTAATTCTAATTGTAATTGTATGTAAAATATTTGTAAAATTTTAATTGTATTAATGTGAAATGAATTTCTTAAAATTTTGAAATTTGTAAATTTTAAATAATTGTAAAATAATAAATATAAAATAATATGATTTATTGTAACATAAGGAAATTTACAAAATAATGCAAATAAATTCCTGTACTTGATTAGAATTATCATTATTTTATTATGATCTTAGATACAAAAAAATAATTAATTTATACAGTACGCCATTATTTTTTAGATCAAGTACATAATACCAAATTATCAAGTGAATTATTGATTTTAACATTAACACAATGAAAATTACAAATTAATTCAAATTAATACATATTACATTAATATCTCGAAAAACTCATCTTAAAAAGTATAAATATTGATGAAATAACACGTATTGTACCATATCACTCTCAGTTCTCATGATCACCCTGATTATCTTCTAGCTCACATGGCATGATAGGACTATTGTTCTCAAAAATATGTTTTGATCTAGGGTCATGTGTCAATACGAACCACCAATCCCTATCCAACACATCTCGGTAGAAAAACACTTGGTTGCAGTGTTTAGGGAAAACATAGGGCTCCTTAGCTTCATCCCACATCTTTCTAGAGTTGATACATATCAGCCTACTATCACGATCTTCCTTTACATTATTCCGATCAAAGGTGTCCCACCGCTTGCACCTAAAAATAAGACATTGGAAAGAAGAAAAATCCACGTCAATGATCTCTTGTATCTTTCTGACGTAACCTAATGTCCCTCTTACTAGTTGTTGATCACGGTGGCTATATCGACTAGATTGATCGAACTCAACTTCCACTCCACAGTCTTGTGTGATGTTTCCAGCATCAACATTTTCTGTGAGAAAAAGGTATCCATATGCCCACATAGATGGGAACAAATGCGCCTATTATAAAAAAAGTTTAAAAATTCATATAAGTGTCATGTGTCTTATAAATAATAATCCAATAGTTAAAATATGAAATGTAGATGTCTTAATATAAGTTTTAAATTTACATATAAAGTATTACTGGGTTGCTGCACCCAATCCCTACGTTTAGCGCATCCTCTTCAGCACACGGATAACGACCAGTAGCACCGTATTTCTCTCTGACTTGGTTAGCAACCCAACTGTTGGGGCATATTTTTGGCATATTATCCTTTAAATGATCGGGATAAAGCATGCTTCTACCATTCAACCATCTGAATTCTTTCCTGTCACTATCCCATTTCATTATTTTTTGTTTGTACAATTCAACCCACAGTTGTGTCACTTCAGAATTGTAAAGAATGAATTTATTGATTGCTTCAATTTATGCATTCACTGATGAAATCAAACCAACATTATATAGTACTTAGAGATCAAAATATACATTATATCGAAGTTCAACATGAATATAATTAATTACTCTTTGTGAATTTGAAAAAATATAAGTCGCTTACTCTTTATCAAGGGCTTTTTTCCACTTGTTTGGAGCAACTCTCCTTCCCTTTTTTCTTCATCCAATTCATCACTCCTAATCAACAAAACTATGCTTGATGTACTCACTGGCATAGTATAAAGACTCATACGATATGTACCCCTCTGCCATAGACCCCTCGAGTTTTTCCCTTTGTCAAACAAAACCTTTCAATTTTTTCATGTACCTCTCTAAGAAGAACATCCAACAACAAGAAACAACCCCAAATAATTCAACCTCATCTACCAGGTGGATTAGAAGATGAACCTGTAAGTCCATGAAACTCATCGGAAATTCCTTCTCAAACATGCAAACAATCTCAACTATTTCTTGACGCCACCGTGGAATGCTAGCCACATGAATATCCTTTGACGTGATCCAACGTAAAAATGCAGATAATTTAGATATGGCACGTCCTAGGTCTTGAGAGAACTCATTTTGAACACACCAACGCACAAACAAAGGATAATGACACTACAAAGTTATAAAAACGTGCAATAATATACAAAATTAGTTATGTTTTATGATCACCGCATGGGATAAAATTTATTAATATAACAAATAATAAAATCATGATTTTGACATTATACGTACTCTTAGAATATTCAAATGGTCATGCGATTTCAACCCCAAAAAATGGTCTTCCATGGTGAAGCAGCATTGTAGTGAAGATCCATATGAAGTTGGCACCTTCACATCCATTATAACTTCCTTTGGCAAAGATATACCATCTTTTTTTAAAATCCATGGGACATCACCCTCTTCAAAAAACCATGAATTAGAGGGACCAGTGCCTGCCTCTGATCCCATACTTTCTAATCATCTTGGTCAATATTTCTTTTTAGTTTTTGAAGTAATAAGATCTTTCCTAACCACAAATGTGTCACTTTTTTTCGATGATATGTGCCTCCATAAAGAAGATGAAACATTTTTAAATATATGCATGGGATCTAATAAGTGGGAAATCTTAAGATGCTCCCAATATGGGAGGTCATAAAAGATAGATTTCCTTTTCAGCCCAATGGGCAATTTCTCAACATAGGTCTTGAAAAAACCTGGATCATCGAACTTAGGCTCCCAATTTGAATCAAACATTTCTGTGAACTTCTTCTCCTTCTCTCTCTCATATGCTCTAAGCCATTCAGCTGGTGTCATTATTGGAGGCCTTTGGGTTGTTTCTTGTTTACCATTGAAAGCGGATGCTGCTCTTCTGTAAGGGTGTTGTTCTACTAGGAATATCCTGGAGCAATCATACACTGGCTTTCATAGGTCCTATGACCATCTAGCTTTCAGAGATTATATTTGTATACATTAATTAATATGCATGGCATGTTAAATACTATCATGAAGATCAGAAAAAATAATATTACAACAAATTATATAACTAATATGTGAAATAATATTGTTACATTATATATAAACAAATCAATAAATTAAACATGAAATTTACCAGAGCAAACTCCTAAGCCTGGATAATCATGTGTCGTGTAAGCACACATGCCATACAAAGTAAACCTCCTCTCTGTTGCAATGGGTCTTGATACATCATATACATTTATCCCATCCCACAATACCTTCAGTTCATCTACCAGTGGTTGTAAGTAGACATTGATATTCTTCACTTGTCTTCTACCAGGGACTATGAGAGCCAACATAAGATGTTCATTCTTCATGGACACCCACGGGGGGATGTTGTTATTGATCACTACTAGGCCAAACAGAATAGCTGGTGTTTTGGAGGGAATATGGGTTCACGCCATCCGTGGCTATGCTGAGTCATATACTTCGTACTTCATTCTTCAATTTTTCGGGCCATGTATCCTCTATATGCTTCATGGCTATTGAATCAGTTGGTATTCACATAACTCCCAACTCACTTCTGTGTGAGGCATGCCATCCCTACAACATAGATAATTATTTGCAACGAAAGAGCCTTTGAATCCTTGGGATTATAGGCATGTGCCTCAATATCTTAAAAGGAGGACCAGTACATGATTTACCGTTCTTTTTTTATTTATCATACCTGTCATGCCCACATTTCGGACACATATTTTTGTCTGCATATTCTCCTCTATATAGAATAAAATCATTTGGACATGCATGATATGATATGTACTCAACACCCAACGTTTTCAACAATTTTTTTGCCTCCTCGCAGCTACCGGGCAGGACATTATCACTCGGAAGAACCTTATCTTTGAATAACCTGAAGTTGGTGATCATGGAAACTATATTAATAAATGTACATTAATGTTGATATAATTATTAACATTCATAAAATTTGACATTTGTAATGTTCATTTCAGTGTACTGATTATATTTCAAATTTATATATAAGGCTGGAAGTACTTTATGGTAACTTACCTCAAAATTTCCGAGAAACATGCATTCGACAAGCCAAAATTTTCTTTCAAGTTGTACAGTAACATCATTGTCCCCAACTGGGTATACTTTGACTGACCGCCACGTCCAAAGAGAGGGGTGGTGGAAGAAAATTTAAGGCTTTTGAAAAAAGTGTTAATGATATGAGCATCATCCCCTAGTTGATCATCATTTTGGAATGCATCTAACAATGTTTTCTCCATGGCAGTCGTATCCCTTAATTAATCATCCATACCAACCTCTATTTTATTGTCTCCATTTCCAGCTTGTGAAGAACTACTATTGTTGTAGTCATTCCTAATTGGTGAATCTGGATGTAGCGGGAATTGAATCGGTGGTTGATTCAACCATTCTTGGTATCGTTCCTCTCTGATTTTTTCTCTTAATTCAGTTTTCTCTCAATTTTACATTGTCCTGGGGTGCAATAGAATATGGTAGGTAGGTCTTTCACCATCACTAGAATCCTAATAATTAAAAAAAAAAAATTGAACATGATTAGTACAAAATATTATGATATCAATTAGTAACCATGTTGACAATATTGCATGATTATAAATTTGTTTGACATTGAAATAATTATATATTAATCAATATATATACCAAACAATTATAATTATAATTACCATCATTGTCCCGGGATTGTGGCTAGAAGATGAAATATTGTTATAATTGGCAGGGTGAAGCGGCTGTCCATTTTCATCTACCAAATGCGTCTTGCGGTATGCAGCTCCTAATAAGAACTTTCGATGTTTTGGAGTAGTACTTTGAATATAATTTTGTGCATCTGAACTCGATGATGAATCTGCATGAAATTGGAAATTTGTATACATTATAAATTTAATTAAGTTGTGCATGTTTGACTACATGGATAAAAAAGCATACATAAATTCAATTAGATAGTGAAAAAATAAAACAAATCTGAAGTAAATATTACGTCTCCACGTGGATAGGGAGAACTCTTCGATGGACTTTGATAAATATTATGGAATGAGCTGGATTTTGAAGAATTTTCCATTTCATATAATATATGATATTTTCTACACTACAAGAAAAAAGGACATTGGTGAGGGGCGAAAATGGTCACCATAAGCTCATTGGTGAGGGTCAAAAGAGCCTTCGTCACCAAAGGTGGCATCGCTGAAAGTATAGGTGTTGTGGTGACATTCACGGTCCGTCACCAATAATGATTTATAGTGATGGATAGTGACCTTCACCATTTCATATGAGCAATGGTGACGGACAATAGCCTCCATCACCAAAAACCTGAACGTCACCAAAGATGGCATCGCCAAAAGTATGTGTTGTGGTGACATTCAAGGTCTATCACGAATATTGATTGTAAATACAGATAGTGACCGTCACAATTTCATATGAACAATGATTTTTTGTGATGGACCTTCCATGGTCATCACTATTTGTGCATATATATGGCGACGTTCATTGACCATCGCCATAAACTCATTGGTGACATCAAGGCCCGTTACGAATAATGACTATAATGATAAACAATGACCCTCACCATTTCATATCAACAACAAAGATTTATAGTGACGGACCTTTAATAGTCGTCACTATTGATGCGTATATATGGTGGCATTCGTTGACCGTCACCATTTCATATTTTGGCGAGGGTCGAAAAATGTCACGATAAGCTCATTGGTGATGGTCAAAAGAGCATCCGTCACTAAAAATTGATTATCGTCATTCCCTATGAATATTAGGGCATGATGGAATCGAACCACCAACCTTCTGCTTGTAAAGCAGGTGCTCTTCGATTGAGATATCACCCTTTAAAGAATTAGACTTTAAACTAGCAATTGCACCTAAAGGTGCAAAGATACACCAAAGGAATAGAAAATCTAGGAAGATCAAAAGTTGCTAGAAATAATATGTTCAATATACATAATAAAAAGACAATAAGAATAACTTTTGATATAATCTAACAAAGCATGTACTACGTAGGAGAATAACTGGAAAGCACGACTGGAAATTTGAATCACAACATAACAATATAAAAGAACATGCAATAGGAAAGGAACAACTCCATAGTTTGAGAAATATGAACAATCCATGGGCCTATTCTTATATATTGATATAGATAACGAAATAGAAATCTAGATTTATGAAATTCAAGTATCGCACAAGAATGTCTTGAAAAAATATCAATATGTAAAATAGTATTTTTTGCATTTGGATTTACCTTGCAGAACCTCAGGAAAAATTTTCCACAGAAAAAACCAATAAACATAACAACATGGACCTCAGGAGCACTAGAGAAGTATTCAAAGAAAATGATGAAAACTGTATCGAGAAAGAACTAAGAACTCTCTGAAGTAAACCACACATTTATCATCCTTACTATTACACTTGCAAAAAAAGATCAAAATCAATTATGAACTATTCCACCAAAAAAGCAGTGAATTTTTCCACTAAAATACAGCTTCAAATTAATCACTAACATGACGCTAACTTCTCTACAAAAATAGGGAAGTTTCAAGACAATGTATAATAGCTTGCATGGAAATTGTGTTGATGAAACCTTCCAAGGATAATACCACAGTAGTCAACAAGAGTGACATCATACTCAATACTATCAAAGAGTGGTCAATAGAAAAAGTGAATTGATGGACCTTCATAACTTGCATTGGTTCCTTATCCTTCATCCAACCCTAAAATTTTAGACCGAGGTTAAAATTTTGAAGGAAAATTAAGAAAAGTCACATGATCTTGTGAAATAATATTTTTATCACTACCATTAACTATAATGCAACAGTTTTGCACAAACAAAACATCCTTGTCTAAAGTGAAGTAGTCAATGATGATCAAGACTAATTGTGGGCTTAGAATTGTTTTTCCAATTTTTATTTTGAATTGTTAGAATTACCGTACTTAGTAGCAGAGGCATTCCCACCATGGATTGGGAAGTCCACAACAACCACTTATGTAACTGGGATTGTTGACTATAATCATTTTAACCTTCTCCTTCCTTTTGCTCAGCCACTGAAATATTTGTTGAGAACTCTTTGCTTAAGACATCCCTCATTAGAATGGGCAGACCATTAGTGATAATAAAAATATTCTCGTAACATTTCCACTATCATTACAGTTTCTTTTGGGCTAAAATTTAGACTTATGGGTATGGGAAGGAGCAGAAGAAGGGGGATTAGAAAACATCCACTGAGAAAAGCTTTAATTGTTTTCAATGATGCTCCATCTTTAGGGATCGCTTTTGTAACTTGCTTTCAATATTCAAGGCAAGCTAGAAAGCCTTGCTCCAATGAACTGAGTGCATGCAAAGTCCATATTGTGTTGAATATGAAACAAGAGACACTTGATAAAATTGAAACATTAATCCCCGACGATGAATTTTTCAATATATTAATGAATAATCAATACCATCAATTTTTAGAGAGGCAGCCACCACTAAGTAGCTCCTTCCTAAGAGGTTAGAAACATTTTCTAATAAATATTTTGTAAAATCCATCGAAATCACCCAACAGGCACCACATTGCACACAACATGTTGAGTTGTGGGAGAAAGAATCTTAAATTACAATGCACCCTTTTGCGAGAGTAACGGCATTTTGGAGAAACAAAAATGCTTATGATAAGTGATATACCTGCTGGAGGTATAGAAATGCTGCCAACAGATCAGGAGGTTGGTCCAAACCCCAAGAGATATCTAGGGAACAACCCCAAACCCGAGTAGCTCTGAGGCTATGGCAGAAACATTGAGAAGGAATGTTAAGGCAAAAGTCTTGCAATCAGACTAAAATCATAGGATAAATATGAACTAAGAGTGACAAAGTTTTGGACAGTTTCTTAGTCTAAAGAGGCTAGAAGCTCATGCAACACTAGAAGGTTATTTTATTGGGCAAAGAGAATGTTATGTGCATCTTGCAAATGCAAACTTCTCTTACACATGATGGGAAAAAGGGCTTGCAAAAAGATGCCATGTGTGCAGCATCAACGCACACAACATTCTCTTTTTCCCAATGCACTAACCTTCTATTTGTGGCCAAATAGAACTTGGGTCACAGTGGTAAGGCTTTCAGTAGCAGGCACTTACCAAATATTCCACAATTTGCGCTATTGTATGGGAACTAGATCTTGGACCTATGCTAAGATGTGAGGTGTTTCAACTGTAAGACATCAAGCAGTGTGTTTAGCATTCAAAGCTAACAAACTTGAGAAACACCTTGACCAGGGAGAAAGAATTAGAAAGAAACGAACAAATAATAATAATAATAACTCTAGAAGATTATAAATAGGAAACCCTACTATCACTGCATTGGAGGTGCAAGCCTTCACTTTTTTATTTTTCATTATAATTTGCACAAAATCCCTCCAATCCCAACTTGTCACATTTTTGCATTTAGCAATAGTTAAAGCCTTTTTCATTTGGTCACGTATGAATCCCAATGGACAGATGGTATTATATATGCCATACATAACAATTAGGAAGCCAAAACAATTAAATTCAATGTTTCAATTGTAACTTCTTATTAGGAAATGTTAGTTACAGTAACAGCAATGGTATGCCAATTTCATAATCCATATGTATTGCGTGTGGAAAGGCTGATTGTAATCCCTGTGTGAGCCAAAATCTCAATAAATAGCAACATAAAGAACTCATATGCAGTGGAATTGTTGTAGAAATTATTTTATAAATGGGAAAGGTAGTGAATTATGGAATAGCATATCATGCGTACTACCTATTTAGTTGCTTACCCTACAATATCTACTTTCATTTTTAGTTCCTTTATTATTTGGGTACACTGCTCATTTTATCTAGAATTATAGTGAGATAGTTGTCTGATAGTTGGTCATATTACAATAGGAACGTCATCAATATAGGAAATCTAGTTTTTGACTGAAAATGAGAGCAGGGCACAAGGAAAATCATTGCCACAAGGTAAAAATATGATTGAAAAATTCTTATTGGAATGTATATTATTTGGAGTTAAATACAAACTATGATTATTTTTGGTAATGCTATGGATGTTGGAGAATAAACATTCAAGAAATTTTGTCACTGTAACACATCTACAATGTAGCTGTAGATCCCTTTTCATCTTCGTTTCTATTTTCTGCAATGGCTTGTAGTGGTAGCATGATGTGTGCATTAGATATTTGCTTCGAATTTTCTAGTGAACCTAGTATTTTCAGGAGGGTCATAACATGTTAGGAAATAACTTATTTTTTCATAAGAGGAATTCCTAGAAAAAATTGTTCAAGAGGTCAATCTGCAAGAAAAAATTATGATATATATTCTGACTTCTCCAAAGCTTGAAACTTATTCACTGGTTGATACTTCACTAGTCAGTCAATAATGTAGCAGCCTTCAGAAACCAAAACATAGTGGTGAATTGCAGGTCATGTTTTCATTATGCTAGTACAAGCTTAGTCTATTCATAGGCCTACCATATGCAACAAAAGAGATTTGTAGAGAAGCTTGCCATGTGCACTATTGGACTTGTAGGATGTTAAAATTGGACAACTAGGTCGAAACTCCATGTTGTAATGCTCAGATGAAGATACCAATATTTTTATTGGGTTCCTCTTTTGGAGAGGTGCAAGATCGATCTAAAGATCATCTTAATCTGATGACCAGAACATTTATTTTGAATTTATTTTCTAATACATTCAAATATGCGCAGGTCGTCTTTAAGGTTTTTTACCGCATCAAATGTGTCACACACCCTCAGTGATTGGTATAAATATAGTCAACATTGGAGGAAATTTCACTCATCTCATCATCACACATTCTCTCCCCTCTTATGATTGGTTCGAGCTCCTTAGAGGTAGTTTTCGGTTCATCTGTGTTGTTGTTGCTGCTACCGTTGCCGTTGCCGTTGTTGTCGTTGTTGCTGCCATTGTTGCTGCTATTGCTGCTACCGTTTCCATTTCCATTGCTGCAGTTGTTGTTGCCGTTGCTGCTACCGTTGTTGTCATTACTGCTAGTGCTGCTGCTATTACTGCTGTCTGGGCAGCATTGAATTTTCTGGGGTTGACTTTGTGTTGACCATTTGGCTGATCTGAGGGTTGTGTGACATTTCCGGATAGCCGACCATTTTGAGACTTTGCTACTTGAAGCATCTTGTTGATCGTTGTAACGCACCAACACTTTTATTTGTTTCTGACTTGTCTTCTATTGATCTACTGGTATGTCTATCAGCATTTTACTTTATGGTTTATGTGATTGTTGTCTAAACATTGAAGAGGAAGTAAAGTTGCATCAAGCATAGAACATATATAAAAGTTAACATGGTATCAGAGCTGAGGTGAACACAAGCCCTAATTTGTAGCAATCACCGAAGAGAAAATGGGTTCCACAAACTATGGCTTCAAGGAGGATGACAAGTTGACTGGGAAGGATGACTTCCATGCTTGGAAGATGATATTGGATCTTAAATTGGAAGACAAAGATGTCATGGACTATGTGCAGGGTAAAATCCAAGAACCTCTATCCACTGCTACTGCTGTTGCCAAAACAAAGTATAAGAAGGGGGAGATCAAAGAAAGTTGAGGATCAGGGAATCCACTCATAAGAGTCTAGTGGCCTACATCTCTGAGCTAGGCACATCCAAAGAGAGGTATGATAAGCTCATCAAAATGTTCAAGGCCAACAACGCAAATCAATTACTATTCTTCAAGATCAATTGAAGAATTTGAAGAAAGGTAGGGATGAGTCTGTTTAATCATACATTCTAAAGTTGATCGAGATCAGGAACAATCTGTTGGCTATTGGGGAGACAATAGTTGATCGAGAGATGGTACTCACCACACTTGGAGGGCTCCCATCCGAATGGCATGTGTTCAACACTACCATTCTCAATAATAATGTGATACATGAATTTGACGAGGTACTGTCGAGATGCATTCAAGAAGAGACAAGAATGAGGGAGTATGAAAATGAAGGAAATTTTTTCTACGTTGCTGATTCTAGAAAGAATAACTTTGGTGGTCCAAAGAACAAAGGAAGAGCAGTGGCCCAAGGAAAGAAGGGCAAGTGTTACACTTGTCATAGGCCAGGTCACTATGCTAGAGAATGCCCTTTCAAGAAGGATTCTCTCGATGGTGATGACAACAACAACAACTGGAGGAATGGAAATCAAAGGAACAACAGGTTCAAGGGAAAGAGGAAGGCTCCCTCCGACGGAAATGGCCAACCTTTCAAAAGGTCAAGAAATTATAGGTATGAGGAATCAAATGTTGTTGATGATAAAAGAAATGAATCCATTCTTGTATCTGCCCTCTCTACTGCATCTCCACCCAACACTATGGATGTCTGCTTGATAGATAGTTGTGCCTCAAGGCACATCATTGGGTTCAATGAAGCACTTTCTGACATGGTTGAGAAGGATACTAATATGGAAATTATCCTTGGAGATAATGCCACATATCTCGTGAAAGGGATAGGGACTGTGACCCTCCACTTGTCTTAAGGACAAGTCCTCCGCTTGCAGGATGTACTCTATGTAACAAATTTGAATAAGAACCTTGTGTCTATATCGGCCATGGAAGACAAAGGTTTCAATGTGGCATTTATTGATGGAAAGGTGCGCATGTGGAATAAGAGCTTCAAGGAAGCTATCACAATTGGGTCTAGAGTTGATACACTCTACCGGGTTGGAGGAAGTCCACTAGGAGCGATGACATGTGATACTATCCGACAGACTGAACTATGGCACCGAAGGTTTTGAAACCTTCTCTACAAAGCCCTTCCCGAAGCAAGGAAAGTGGTGATGGGGATGCCTGAGTTCTCAAATAATCATGAAGGTGTATGTCAGGGTTGTGCGAAAAGAAAAAGGGGACCTTTAACCTCAGGCATCACAAATACATCTAATGTCTTGCATTAATACATTCTGATCTATTTGGTATGCTGCCCATAGCATCTTTGGGAGGATGTTCTTATTATATAAGTCAAACGAGTTCAAGAACCTTTGCAGAAGAGCTAGCACAAAGAGGGAGACCACAATGTTTGTGGGCTACAGAAAAACTTCGAAGGCATATATAATCTATGTGCTTGGTCAAAGGGAAGTGGAGATATGCCACGATGTCACCTTTGACGAAGATGCTTCCTTGAGGAAAGTAGTCAATCTTTCGAGATTTAAGGAATATCATGAAGCAAGGCCTGGAATTCAAGAAGAACCGAAGGATGAGATGATACCCAATACTGAAGGACTGATGGACAATATTGATCCACCTCCTTCACTAGGGAAGAGACCATCATGGCTCAGGGACACTCTCGGGGATGCTGAGGGACATATGGCCCCAAGGGGGACATTCTGTGAAAGCAAAAATCCTAGTAGATACCAAAGGTATCTAGCTGCCATGAGTATTATTGTACAATCTGAGCCTGGATATTTTAAGGAAGCTGTAAAGCATCAAGTCTGGAAGGGTGCTATGCATGAAGAGTATGAGTCCATAATCAAGAATTATGTCTGGGATATGGTTCGAAGACTGGAGGAAAAAGAAGTTGTCAACACAAAATGGCTCTACAAGATCAAGCATGGATCTAATGGAAGTGCGGAAAAATTCAAGGCAAGATTTGTTGCCCGTGGCTTCTCTCAAAAGGAAGGAATAGACTATGATGACATATTCACACCTGTGGCATGATATACCACCATTCGATCTATCATAGCCCTTGCTGCTACGCAAGGATGGATTCTTCATCAGATGGATGTGAAGACCACATTTCCGCATGGTGCGATAAAGGAAGAGGTGTATGTAGAGCAACCTATGGGGTTCGAAGTCCAGGATCGGGACACCCATGTCTGCAGGTTGAAGAAAGCCCTCTATGGGCTGAAGCAAGCACCTAGAGCTTGGTACAAGAGGATAGATAGCTACTTGATGAAGCTGGGCTTCACTTGTAGTAATGCTGATCCGAACCTTTACTTCAAGGTTTTCAAGGAGAAGCCTCTCATTCTGGTGTTGTATGTGGATGACCTCTTCCTAATAAGTGCTGACCCTCTTATTCATCAATGAAAGAGGGAGCTCGCTACTGAGTTCGATACGAAGGACCTAGGGCTAATGCATTACTTCCTAGGCCTGGAGGTCTGGCAGAAACCTGGCAAGATTTTCCTTTCTCAAGGAAAATACATTGTGAAGCTTCTGGAAAGATTTGGTATGGTGAACTGTAAGTCTGTGTCGACACCAATGGAGTTCAACTTTAAGAAGTTGAGTGGCAGTGCTTCTGGGCCCGTGCTAGCAAATTCTACTAAGTATCATCAACTCGTAGGGGCCCTAATGTTCTTAGTGAACATCTGTCCGGATGTATGTTGTGCAGTGAACACTTTGAGTCAACACATGGTTGATCATAACATTCCCTGGGTTGGTGCCAAGAAACTCTTGAGATATCTTTGTGGCATGATAGACCATGGGCTGAGATACACTACTTGGAGTATGACACTCCATGGATATACTGATGCCGATTGGGCTGGCAGTGTGGTGGATCGCAAGAGCACATCTGGATGCTGCTTCACAAGTAGATCTGCTTCGGGTAGGAATCTGAAGTCGGTAGCCTTGATCACCGTTGATGTCGAATACATTGTAACATGTATGGCCTGTTGTGAGGTCACTTGGTTGTGAAAGCTCTTCAATGAGTTGCTCAAGCATGTGCTAGATGCCACCGTTATCCTTTGTGATAACTAGAGGGGGATTCGTTTTTCATAGAATCCCGTGTTCCACGAACGATCCAAGCATGTTGATGGCTGGTACCAATTTATCCGGGATATGGTACACCGAGGTGCCGTAAAGCTCGATCATATAGGAAATAATGAGCAAGTCACAGATATTCTCACAATGCCCTTGGGGAAGGTCATGTTCCTAACCTTCCGTGAGAATCTTGGTATCATGGAACAACCCTATTCTGAGGGTCCTGTTGGATGATAAGATCTGGGAGCTCTAGGGGGCTTTGGGGATAGCTTCTCGGAGCTATAAGCAACCACAATGCTAGGATTTCCAAACCTTGTTAGTGTGCTTGGGCCCCACCATTATGATGATTGAGTTGGTTCGCCTCTCATGATTTGTGCCCCGTATGCATCCTACCCATTTGAGTTACGGACTCATTGGAAGTACCTCTCATTTGGCCAATGAGGTGGGAAAATCTAGAGACTAGTAGCAAAGACTGATGGACGCATCAGAGATTATCGTACTCTTTATCTAGGATGGCACGGTCCAACCACTTGATCTAGGATCAAGTCTAGTGAGGTTTTTAACCTCCAACTGACTTTGGGTCAGATAAATCAACTTCGGGTTGGTATGCGACTCTTTATGAGTCTAATAGAGGTTTCAGACCTCTGGGCTGAATCTGTCAGCTGGGAATGATGTCTTTATGACTGACCCACTTCTGTTCTAAAATAAATATGCCATCAAAGCAAGTGATGGCAGGATGATGCACGATGTTTGATTGCACTGGTGGATGGAGTTCTCCCTAGTTGAGAGGGAGTGTTAAAATTGGACAACTGGGTCCAATCTCCATGTTTTAATGCTCAGATGAAGTGTTAAATTTGGACAACTAGGTCCAAACTCCATCTTGTGATGCTCAGATGAAGATTCCAATATTTGTACTAGATTCCTCTTTCGGAGAGGTGTAAAATCGATATAAAATTGATTCTAATCTCATGAGAAGAACATTTATTTTGAATTTATTATTTATAATAAATTTAAGTGCAAGTTGGACTTAAGGTTTTACACCCCCAACAGATGTGTCACACACCTCAATGATGGATATAAATATAGTCAACGTTGGAGAGCTTTTCACTCATCTCATCCACACACTTCTCATTGGATACGAGCATCTAATAAGAAGTTATCACGTGGGAAAAGGAAGAAGTAGCTGTAGCTGGAAAAAGGATGAAATTTCTGCAGTTAGGGTTTCTGGATGAAATTTTTTGCAGTTAGGGTTTCTGGGCAAGTTTGACCAGCATTGACTTTGGTCAACGCATGGTCCGTTTGAGCTGAAATTTTGTGGAGAGTTCGATTTTTGAAGGCCATGCTCATTGGCACAAAAATTGAGGTCAAAAGGTTGACCGAAGTTGGAGCTGCGTTGACTTTATTGTTGCTGCCCTGCGTTGAATTTTTCTAGACTGCGTTGACTTTTCTGGGGTTGACTTTGAGTTGACTAGATAATTTATTTGAGGACTATTGTGACACATTTTGGGTTGGATGACCAAGAAGACTTTGTTGGTTGAAGCATCCTGCTAACCGCCGTAACACACCAACACATTCTCCTGTTTGTGGTTTTTCTTCTATAGATCCACTGGTATGTTCTATCAGCATTTTTACTTAACTGTTTATGTGATTGCTATTATAAAAGTAAAGTTGCATCAAGCATATAACATCTACAAAAATTTACATGGTATCAGAGCTGAGGTGAAGACAAGCCCTAACTTATAGCAATCACCAACTGAGAAAAATGAGTTCCACAAGTTATGGCTTCAAGGAGGATGACAAGCTGACTGGAAGGGATGACTTCCATGCTTGGAAGATGATATTAGATCTCAAATTGGAAGACCATGATCTCATGGACTATGTACTAGGTAAGATACAAGAAACTCCATCCACTGCTACTACTGTTGGTAAAACCAAGTATAAGAAGGGGGAGATCAAAGCAAAGCTAATGATCAGGGAATCCATACATAAAAGTCTGGTTGCCTACATATCTGAGCTAGGCACATCCAAGGAGATGTATGATAAGCTGATACAAATGTTCAAAGTAAAAAATGCAAACCAAGTGCTATTCTTCAAGAATCAATTGAAGAATATGAAGAAAGGCAGGGATGAGTCTGTCCAAACATACTTTCTGAAATTGACCGAGATCAGGAACAATCTGCTGGCTATTGGGGAGACAATAGCCGATCGTGAGATGGTACTCACTGCACTTGGAGGGCTCCCATATGAATGGAAAGTATTCAACACTACCATTCTCAATAATAATACAATTCCTAACTTTGACGAGCTACTGTCAAGATGCATGCAAGAAGAGACAAGAATGAAGGAATATGAAAATGATAGAAATGCTGCCTACGCTGCTCATTATAGAAAGAAAAAATCTGGTGGTCCTAAGAACAAAGGAAGAGCAAGGGCCCAAGGAAATAAGGGCAAGTGTTTCACTTGTCATAGGCCTGGTCACTATGCTAGAGAATGTCCTTTCAAGAAGGATTCTCTCGATAGTGATGAAAACAACAAAAACCGGAGGAATGGAAATCAAAGAAACGATAGGTCCAAAGGAAAGAGGAAGGCTCCCTCTGGTGGAAACAATCAACCTTTCAAAAGGTCTAGAAACTCCAGGTATGAGGAGTCAAATGTTGTTGATAAAAGAAATGAATACATTCTTGTATCTACCCTCTCTACTGCATCACCACCCGACACTATGGATGTCTGGATGATAGATAGTGGTGCCTCAAGACACATCATTGGGTTCAAGGACGCACTCTCTGACATGGTTGAGAAGGAAACTAATCTGGAAATTATCCTTGGAGATAATGCCACATATCCCGTGAAAGGGACAGGGACTGTGACCCTCCACTTGTCTCAAGGAAAAGTCCTACATTTGTAGGATGTACTCTATGTACCAAAATTGAAGAAGAACGTTGTGTCTATATCAGCCATCGAAGACAAATGCTTCAATGTGGCATTCACTGATGGAAAGGTTTTCATGTGGAAGAAGAATCTCAAGGAAGCTATCGTGATTGGTTTTAGAGTTGGAACACTCTACCAGGTTGAAGGAAGTCCACTAGAAGTGATGACATGTGATACTATCCGACAAACTGAACTATGGCACCGGAGGTTTGGACACCTTCATTACAAGGCCCTTCTCCAAGCAAGGAAGGTGGTGACAGGGATGCCCGAGTTTGGAAATAATCATGAAGGTGTATGTAAGGGTTCTGCCGAAGGAAAGCATACAAGGGGACCTTTCCCCTCAAGTGTCACAAAGACATCTGATATTTTGCAACTGGTCCATTCTGATCTATCTGGTATGCTACCCATGACATCCCTGAGAGAATGTTCTTACTATATGACATTCACTGATGACTTCTCCCACAAAACCTAGATATACTTCTTGAAGAAGAAGGATGAGGCTTTCATGTGGTTTCGTACCTCCAAAGCCTTGGTGGAAAATATGACAGGGAAGAAGATCAAGATTTTGAGGACTGATAATGGCACTGAATATGAGTCAAATGAGTTCAAGGATTTTTACAGAGAAGCTGGCATTAAGAGGGAGACTACTACTGCCTATACTCTTGAGCAGAATGGCATTGCTGAACGAAAGAACAGGACCATTGTGGAAGTTGCCCGTGCCATGCTATGTGACCAGGGTCTACCGAAGTTTCTGTGGGGAGAAGCTGTGAATATTGTTGTATACATTCAAAACCGATGCCCTCATTTCACCTTGGACTCCAAAACTCCCGAAGAGGTTTTCACTGGTAAGAAACCTGACGTCTCACATTTTAGAATTTTTGGATGTCCTGTTTATTTTCATGTGCCAAAATAAAAGAGAAGTAAGTTGGATGCTTCTGGGAAGAACGGAATGTTTGTGGGCTACAGTGAAACCTCTAAGGCCTATAGAGTCTATGTACCTGGTCAAAGGGAAGTAGAGATATGCCATGATGTCACTTTTGACGAAGATGCTTCCCTGAAGAAAGTAGTAGATCTTCCGAGATCTGAGGAAAATCATGAAGCAAGGTGTGGAAATCAAGAAGAACCGCAAGATGAGACAATGCCTGATGTTGAAGGACCAATTGAACCAATAGATCCATCTCCTTCACTGAGAAAGAGACCATCATGGCTCAGGGACACTCTCGAAGATGCCGAGGGACATGCTGCCCCGAGGGGGACATTCCGAGAAAGCAAGAAGCCATGTAGATACCAAGGGTATCTGGCTGCCATGAGTACTATTGTACAATCTGAACCTGGATATTTTGAGGAAGCCGTAAAGCATCAAGTCTGAAAGGATGTTATGCATGAAGAATATGAGTCCATAATGAAGAATGATGTCTGGGATGTGGTTCCAAAACCGAAGGAAAAATCAGTTGTCACCGCGAAATGGCTCTGCAAGATCAAGCATGGATCTGATGGAAGTGCTGAAAAGTTCAAGGCAAGATTTTTTGCCCGTGGCTTCTCTCAAAAGGAAGGAATAGATTATGATGACATATTTTCACCTGTGGCATGATATACCACCATTTGATCAATCATAGCCCTTGCTGCTACACAAGGATGGAGTCTTCATCAGATGGATGTCAAGACCACTTTTTTGCATGGTGCAATAAAAGAAGAGGTGTATGTAGAACAACCTCTAGGGTTTGAAGTCCAAGATCGGGACACTCATTTTTTCAGGTTGAAGCAAGCACCCAGAGCTTGGTACGAGAGGATAGATAGCTACTTGATGAAGCTGGGCTTCACTCAAAGTAATGCTGATCCGAGCCTTTACTTCAAGGTTATCCAGGGGAAGCCTCTCATTCTAGTGCTGTATGTGGATGCCCTCTTCTTGACAGGTGTTGACCCTCTCATTCATCAATGTAAGAGGGAGCTCGCTACTGAGTTCGAGATGAAGGACCTAGGACTGATGCACTACTTCCTAGGCCTGGAGGTCTGATAGAGACCTAGAGAAATTTTCCTTTGTTAAGGAAAATATATTGTGAAACTTCTGGAAAGATTTGGTATGGTTGATTGCAAGTCCATGTCAACACCAATGGAACTCAACTTCAAGAAGTTGAGTGGCAGCGCTGCTAGGCTCGTATTGGCAAATCCTACTGAGTATCATCAACTCGTAGGGGCTTTGATGTTATTAGTGAACACCCATCCAGATATATGTTTTGTAGTGAACACTTTGAGTCAACAGATGGTTGAGCCTCATCACTTTCACTGGGTTGGTGCCAGGAATCTTCTAAGATACCTTCGGGGCCTGATAAACCATGGGCTGAGATACACTGCCAGGAGCGTGAAACTCCATGGATATATTGATGCCGAATGGGCTAGCAGTGTGGTCGATCGTAAGAGCACATCGGGATGATGCTTCAATCTTGGTTCTGATTCGATTTCATGGATGAGCAGGAAATATAAGTCAGTGGCTTTGAGCACCGCAGATGCCAAATACATTACAGCAAGTATGGCCTGTTGTGAAGCAGTTTGGTTGTGAAAGATCTTTAGTGGGTTGTTTTTACATGTGCTAGATACCACCATGATACTATGTGATAACCAGACTGGGATTCTCTTAACCGAGAATATTGTGTTCCATGACTGATCCAAGCATATTGATATCAGGTACCATTTCATCCGGGATATGGTACAGTGAGGCACCGTAAGGCTCGATCATATAGGAATTGATGAGCACGTCGCAGATATTCTCACTAAGCCCCTGGGGAAGGTCAAGTTCCTAACCTTCCGTGAGAGAATTGGTATCGTGGAACAACCCTATGATGTGGGTCCTGTTGGACAATGAGCTCGAGGAGCTCTAGGGGGCTTTGGGGACAACTTCTCAGAGCTATGAGCAACCACAAGGCTAGGCTTGCCAAACCTTGTTGGTGTGCTTGGACCCCACTGTTGTGATTATTGAGTTGGTTCACCTCTCATTATTTGTGCCCCGTATGCATCCTAGCCATTGAGTTCAGGGCTCATGGGAAGTACTTCTCATTTGGCCAATGAGATGGGAAAACCTAGAGACCAGTAGCAAATAATGATGGACACATCAGATATTGTCGTACTCTCTATTTAGGATGGCACGGTCCAACCACTTGATCTGGGATCAAGTCTACTGAGGTCTCGGACCTCTGCCTGACTTCGGGTCAGATGAACCAGCTTTGGGTTGGTTGGAGACTCTTTGTGATTCTGATAGAGGTTTCGGACCTCTAGGCTGAATTTGTCAGCCGGGGGATGATGTCTTTGTGACTGACCCACTTTTGTTCTGAAATAAAGAGGCCAGCAAAGCAAGTTACGGCAGGATGATGCACAATGTTTGATTGCACTGGTGGATGGAGTTCTCCCTAGTTGAGAGGGAGTGTTAAATTTGGACAACTAGGTCCAAACTCCATCTTGTGATGTTCAGATGAAGATTCCAATATTTGTATTGGATTCCTCTTTCGGAGAGGTGTAAAATCGATATAAAATTGATTTTAATCTAATGAGCAGAACATTTATTTTCAATTTATTACTTATAATAAATTTAAGTGCAGGTCGGCCTTAAGGTTTTACACCCCCAATAGATGTGTCACACACCTCACTGATGGATATAAATATAGTCAACGTTGGAGAGCTTTTAACTCATCTCATCCACACACTTCTCATTGGATACGAGCATCTAAGAAGCAGTTCTCACGTGGGAAAAGGACGAAGTAGATGTAGCTGGAAAAAGGACGAAATTTCTGCAGTTAGGGTTTCTGGACGAAATTTTTTGTAGTTAGGGTTTCCAGGAAAATTTGACCAGCGTTGAATTTGGTCAACGCATGGTCTGTTTGAGCTGAAATTTTGTGGAGAGTTCGATTTTTGAAGGTCATACTCATTGGCACAGAAATCGAGGTCAAAAGGTTGACCGAAGTTGGAGCTACATTGACTTTATTGTTGCTACCCTGCGTTGACTTTTTCTGGAATGCATTGACTTTTCTGGGGTTGACTTTGAGTTGACTGGATAATTGATTTGAGGACTGTTGTGACACATTTTGGGTTGGCCGACCAAGAAAACTTTGCTGGTTGAAGCATCCTGCTGACCGCCGTAACACACCAACACATTATCCTGTTTCTGGTTTGTCTTCTATAGATCCACTGGTATGTTCTATCAACATTTTTACTTAAATGTTTATGTGATTGCTGTTATAAAAGTAAAGTTGCGTCAAGCATAGAAAATCTACAAAAATTTACATGAAGATACCAATATTTTTATTGGGTTCCTCTTTCGGAGAGGTGCAAGATCGATCTAAAGATCATCTTAATCCAATGAGCAAGACATTTATTTTGAATTTATTTTATAATATATTCAAGTATGTGTAGGTCGGATTTAAGGTTTTGTACCCCAGCAAATGTGTCACACACCCTCAGTGTTTGGTATAAATAGAGTCAACATTGGAGGAAATTTCACTCATCTCATCCTCACACATTCTCTCTCCTCTTCTGATTAGTTCGAGCTCCTTAGAGGCCGTTTTTGGTTCGTTTGTGTTGCTATTGCTGCTACGCTTGTCGTTGTCATTGCTGTCTTTGTTGTTTCCATTGCTGCTACCATTTTCATTGTCGTTGCTGCCATTGTTGTTGCCGTTGCTGTTGTTGCTACTACCGTTGCTGCTGGTGCTGGTGCTGTTGCTGTTGTCTAGGCAGCATTGAATTTTCTAGGGTTGAATTTGTGTTGACCATTTGGTTGATCTAAGGGTTGTGTGACATTGTTGGATAGCCGACCGTTTTGAGACTTTGCTGGTTGAAGAATCCTATTGACCGTCGTAATGCACCAACACTGTTATCTGTTTCTGACTTGTCTTCTATTGATCTACAGGTATGTTCTATCAGTGTTTTACTTTATGGTTTATGTGATTGCTGTCTAAACATTGAAGAGGAAGTAAAGTTGCATCAAGCATAGAACATCTATAAAAATTAACATAGGACAAATGAAATAGTTAGTTTATATATCTTCAGCGATTTTGAATTAGGAAAGAAGCCCTTAAAATGTACATCCATCATAAGACTAGGCCAAGTTCAATCTAGTCAAGTGTGTTGCTGCTTGCACACACTTGTTATTTATTGTTCCCATCTTAGGCCTTAGCAAACTGACATAGTAAATGTATAAGAGTTCCCAAAATAAGTGTCTAAGTGAGATGGAAGACATGTGATAAATTTCAAGCTGGCCTATCCATGTTCACCCATTATTGGGCTACTTTAGGATTAATAGTTGAGGAAATGTTTTCAGCATTGTGGGACTAAGAAAGTATGCCAACTTGTAAGATTAAGTAACATTGCAACACCATGAGAGTCATCTAGAATTGCTGAACTGATGTTGACCAATTTAGCATATTAGTAGGAGACAACTTAGCAATTTCTTAGTATCATGTTGCATGAAGAATTGACTCGAACCTAAGTTTTTGAGGCAACTGATATACTACCCAAATCATGTCCTTTAGGAGAGAAAGATTGCACAGTGAGTGTGTGAGAGAGTGAATGGGTATCATGTTCACATGGATTGATACATTAGTCCAATTTATATTTTATTATGTTTTCCTAAAGGCTAATACTAGTAAATGCCAACATGAGAGTGGGTGCTTTCACATTTGAAGAGATGAATCTAGAGGGTTTGTGTTAAATACCATTTAAGTTAATCATTCTACCCTCATGCTTAATATAAATAAACATTTCATATGATTCATTTCATATGCGCCCAAGGTTTGAAAACACTAAATTTTAAACTCCCAACATGTCCTTTATGAGAGTGGGTGCCCTCACATTTGAAGAGACAAATCTAGAGGGATTGTCTTAAAGACCATTTAAGTTAATCATTCTACCCTCATGCTTAATGGAAATAAGAATTTCATATGATTCAAGTCATATGTTCCCAAGGTTTGAAAACACTAAAGTTTAAACTCCTAGGATCTCATCATTCCCTCTAGGTGAAGGAAGAAGAAATTTGAAAAGAAACATTGATCTCCTATAGTGACTCGTACCTTTCTTATTTCACCTTTGCACTTGAGAATTTGATGGCTTAGGATTTGAACCTAAAATTAAGTGGTAGGTTCAACATATAATTTAGGTTGTTTGACCTTTTGGGAAACTATGCAATGATGAGTGCTTTATATGTCCAAAATTATAATGATCCATTCTAGATGAATCTCTTAGCTTTCACTGCCTTAATATTTTTGAATATTGATCTTCTTATAAATTGTAAGTTAAAGGTAATTTTTATTGCAAAATCTAGCACCCCTATGGCATCATAGGTATGGCCACCTCAACTTGACCTATCTCTCTCAGTTGGCATGAGAGAAACTACTAGATGGACTTCTGAACATTTTGTAGAAGATCCACAGAGTTTGCAGAGCTTGTCAGGAAGGGAAGCTACGTTGAATACCGTTTTATGAAGGACAAGCTTGGAGAGCGTAGAGGGTCCTTTAGTTGCTACTTTCAGACATATGTGGACCAACGAACATGACATCAACCACTGGTGCTAGGTACTTCCTTCCGTTTTTTGATTATTTCAGTAGAAAAATGTGGGTATATTTTATATAATTAAAATATGATGTGTTTAATGAATTTCAAAAGTTCAAAGAATTAATAGAGAAAAAGTTAGGTTGTCATATTGCCTCTCTTAGGTATGATATTGGTGGGGAATTCTACCTAAAAGGTTTCAATAAATTTTGTGCTAAACATGGGATCCAAAGACAATATGGGATGAAAACACCTTTCAAGACCTTGTGGCAGGCATACAAGAAGAAGAAGCTCCCACCCCTCTTGAAGACGATAACAATATCACTAAAGGGGACCCTCCAAATTCACAAGATTAGTTCATGATGGACAGGCTTCTTTGCAACCAACATAGCCCCATAACAAACCCCATCCTCATCAAAGAACTAGTATGTGTTGATGTATGTGTCCTAGATTCTATGAAAGATTTTCATGAAAAAAAAGAGCATGATAATAATTTTCACCATTGTGAGGATGCTATTCATGATGTCCAACATGACAAAGCAATAAGCATAGGAAATGAAATTTTTTTGAATAGTTCCACCAATGATAAAAGATGTATGCAGTTATAGTCGGATAGAAACCATGTTTCTACCCAAAAGGATCAACCATTTGAAAAGTATGAGGAAGATCATGCTTCCCTTGCTGATAATTTAAATCCTAAAAACACTTTTGAGGTCACAAAATTATACTTCAATCACACTAATCCTATTTTGTCAAACAGTGAAAGTAAGGGAGTTGCAGACTTTCATGGTAATATAATTGGCACCTCGACATTCCATTGTGAGTTTGAGTAGAGCAGTAATGTACCCCCATGTTGCACTTTGATTTTAATCATGATCATATAAGAAATAAACGGAAGTAATCATGCTTTCCTAGAGTTTGAGGTCAATAAACTCAAAGGGTTTTTCAAAACCATGAAAGTAATAATGTGACCCTCGTGATTATCTGAGTGAAGAAATAATTAATTTTATAGTTCAACTCTCAAATATCCTATATCATGGAATCTGATGGTCAACCTACTTTTGATGCCTATGATCTAAATTTATTCCTCAATACTGATGTGATAGGGAATTTTCTCCCTTTTACTGTCAATACTCATCTAGAAGACAAAGTTATTGATATATGTCATGAATATTCCATGGTAAAAAAATGAAAGGTATGTTATAAACACGCAATTAATGAAGCTCTCAGTCATATAGATCCATTTCCACCTCTATATGACTCTATTGTTGACAATAATGAAGTTGGACAACCCCTGAAGATTGATGAAACCTATAATGAAACCCTCAATGATATTTACAACTACAGTGCTAAGAATGAAAGTGATTTCAAGAAAATCATTGATGAAGAATATGGGCTTGACCCAAATAAAAATTCTCTCTAGACCACATCAAATGCAAAGATATTCTCTTCTCCATGAACATGTGGACAATAATTCATGCACTATATTTTTACAAGGAAATGTAGACAGTGAACATCTAACAAATCGACATGAATTTGGCATTGAGGGACAACTTTGGGGCCTGGAAAAGGTGCATTCTGGAATGATCGATGATATGGGTCAAAATGATCTTGAAACCAGCAAGAGGACATTTTCTCAACGTAGTCATAAACAATATTTGGCTGCTCCGACCACTCAGCTTATGGGTTACCTTTCAAAGTGTGATTCACATCAATACAATCTATATATGCACAGGTAACCAAAAACATGAATTGCAGGATTTTTTTTTTTAAAAAGGCTACTAGCAGGAGTAACAAGTTTGGATATGATCATGAGCCTTATAATATTTTTCATAGGAAATATGTTCTCTAGCACATTGAGGATGTGGTTCATCCTAAGTGGACTATTTTCTTTCATCATTGCATTGGTGTCAACACCGTGAGCGAAAGGGTTGATGCCAAGTTAAATATTTGACTCAACCATGTTGGAACCAAGCAACCAGTGGTTCACAACTATAGGCCTATTGAGTACCATGAAAAGATAGCTAAAGGAGAACATTCCAATGCACAATCTAGTGCCAGAAACCCTGTACAACCCAGTCAAGAAACTGAAATATTTATCAAAAATTATGTGCAACTTATATGACGTGATCCCACAAATAGTTGTAGTTATAGACATGTACCTGACTACTTTGTATAAATATCCTAGAAAACAATCGACGAATGAATTTGTACCCACTTTTTTGCATGCTCTAGGGGACAGGACTAGTTCTAATATAATTAAAAAATGAGCAATAATTGGCAAAGGTGATCAATGTGAAATGTTTTTGAAGAGTGCTCTTCATGATACTAGAAGAATAGCTAACTAACATGATATTTTGTATCCAGAGGAACAATGGGACCCAAACCCCTTGCATAACTTTGAGTACCTTGTCCACCATAAAAGAATGGAAAGCATTTTGAGCTTAAACGATTTAGAATTTTCATTTTTAGCACAGAAGGGAAGGGTGGTTGACCAAGAGTCAATTATGATGTGGACACCATCTTAAAATAGCCTAATAGACAAATACAATGTGATTGTACTCTAAAATTACTTAGTGTTTGACATGAGATTGAGAAATGAAAATTGGATTTTGGAAGTATTTCACATGGATCAATACTGGCCCAAAGAATTATTGAATAGGGGTCAATTTGGTATCACAAATGCCACAAGTACTTATCTCTGTGGTTGTTGCATCTTACTCTGGATCACATAGACCTTGCAAACCAATATAACATAATTGGGTCAAGTAGGTTATTAGTGCAGTATTGTCTAAGAGAACGAAAAAAGCGTGCGATTACATTTTCTAGGGTAATTGTGCAGTGTTGTTTAGAAGTCTGAGCCAGCCATAACCTTTAAGGTTAATATTAGCTCTAAGGAGAGGGATCAAGTCTACTGGAGTTTGACAAACAACCTGATTTCTTGATACTAGTAGAGACTTTTCCAGGTCTGTGGTTATCTCTAAGATAAGTCAAAGCCCTATGGTATGACAGGATGTGGCTCTAAAATGTACAAGCCTGCTAGTATTTAGGCTGGCTTACATTGGTAAGAACTCACTACAAGCAACACTTTGGAAATAAAAAGAAATAAAAAAATATTGTCCACGTGGATGCATCATACAAATAGGAACTACAAGGGAATGCACCAACTGTTAATTTCTTATTTCAAAGGAGGCCATATTCATAAAATTAGCAGCAGTTATGAATGGGACACAACATACTCTAAAGAACCGTTGCCTAGTCCAGAGGGAAGCAGGGAACTAGAAATTTCATGCATCAATATTTCCTCTGCATCTCTCTTATTTCCCATGCTTTAAGCACAATTGGAGCATTAAGAATCACATAGAAGTGCAAATAGAGTGCATATGAACAATAAAAAAACCTATAGAGAATGCAAGAAAATTCCAGTCTCAACATCAAATATTAACACAACATTCTCAGCTGTTGCAACAAGGTACCTACCAAGACGAGGCTGAAATCGCACTTGACTCATACCACCCTGTAAATCACGACAGTTTACCCAGTCAGCACAAATTCATTCTTCAAAGACTGGTTTCAATAATAAAATGCATTGCTTAGAGTCATGCCAATTAATATTTTCAATGAAAGCTACCTTGAAATATCTGGTGCATGCACCCTGGTTAACACTCTAGTAACGGACTTCACTTTCCCCATCACAAGAGAAAACAAGATCTTCATTGTTCTTGTGGAAATCAAGAGACATTACAGAGCCAGTATGACCATAAAAAGTACGTAAGGTATAGTTTGGCTGCAAGATACAAAAGAACATTTGAGCTATCAGACAACAAAAATACAAGATTAGCCCTAATTTTGAGTGAATAAACCGAGCATCGTTAACATGTACCGAAGGTAAGTAATACAGAAATTGAAACAAGAAATATACAAGCTTCAAATCAATATTCATTTATAGAACTTGTGATCTGTCAGAAATACCCTAACAAATATTGCATACAGAAATCACATTAATACAATCATTCAATTAATGATGACCAGTCAGCTTTTTATTCAATTAAAATATGCATATAGCTGTTACAATATTCATTTAATCATTTCATCAAATCTAAGACATTTACAAATGGCCATAGTGAAGCTTGAAAATGCAACTACTTGCACAAGTTACGTGAGCTAGACTATAGGGATAACAGAGTTCACTCTTTCTTTTAAAGAAATATAAAGAGATATCATCATTTTTCTTTAAAACAAACACAATGTTGTTTCTTTCAATTTTACACAAGGATATGATCCCGAAGGTAAGGGACACACTCCCCATGCTCCCAACACTACTAGGACATGGGTAATCCAAAAGGGGTTGTTTCCCAATAGTAAAGAACATTCCTTTCAAAAAATGAGATTCTCCCATACTCCCTTTTCATCAAAGTCCTATGTTTCCAGGTGTGATAGCCCTTTTTTCTATCCCTCTTGTAAGTAATGCTATGAATTGTAATTCATGTAAATGATGTGGCTACAAAAAATCATGAAGCGCAACTACAAGTTGAGCCTTTGTTTGAGTTGCGAGATCTACGTGAATCGAGGCTATGGGTATACATATGTATCTAGACCGAGCCCTTATTCAAGCTACAATATGTCTAGATAAAAAAGACTTGTATATATATATATATATCTATATATATATATATATCTATATATATATATATCTATATATATATATATATATATATATATATATATATATATATATATTACAATGTAAAGGATAGTGTTTCTACTTCACGTAGCATTTCCAGTTGAAATGATATCTACATATAGTATGCATTTTGATGACACCTAGCGCTCAGAATAAGAGATAATTTTCATCCATGATGATGCCAAGTACCAATCATGTGCCTTGATAGATGTTCATAGTGATCCAGACCTTAAGTGCCAATGATGATCACTTGATGACATATGCAGGACTATACATAAATTACCACACTTGATGATGTCATAGGTAATGGCTCTTGATGACTTGGTTGGTGGCTACATGATGACATGGATGCTACACTATCATGATGACATGGATAACATTGATGACTCACATAATGACACTATGACCTCTTGCTATCCCAAATTCCTAGAAAAGTCACCAAGAAAAATAGATTTTGGCACCTTGGATGCTATCACAATGAGTCCTAGACCATCTTGAAGAGAATTTTTTCCTCTTTCTAATGAGCTCTTACTTGCCCCCAAAATCCCGGTGGTTGATGAGAAATTGAATTTTTAATTTTAAAAATATATATTTAATTGTTAGTCGACCTACAGGCTACACTCTGATATACATGTTAGCCTCACTCCAAAAGGACTTATCCCTTCATTTCAATTCGAATTCATATAAATAGAAGAGATGACTATCACTTTTACTCACTTATTTTGGTCAAGAATTTCAGAGGTAATACAGTAACATGATAAAGGAGGCCGAGAAGGATATATTTGGGAAAAATACAATGTGTTTGACACCTTAAATTTTGATTACAACAGAGATCAGTTCTTTGGAGGCTCAAACCTTCATTTGTAAAATCGTGCAGAAAATTTTCAGGACCTATATTACAGACACGTGTCATCTTCAGAGCTTGGATTGCAGAGGTAAATTTTCAGATGACAAAATTTCTGATTGCAGTCTCAAGCTACAGCAGTTCGGACTTGTCTAGGAGGCATAAATCCTCGTTTTGTGTGGAAGGCTCAAAGATTTGGAGCACTATGGCTTAGGAATAGATGTGTATAACAGAAGCTTGGACATGTAGCCTCATCACATCTGCAATAGTAGCACTTAAACTCTCGGATCTATATATTTCCTCAGAATCATTGACAGAGAAGTCCTGGAACTGCGTTTTCAACGAAATTCAGGCCTATTGCATTCGAAAAAGAGTTCAGATTTGTGTTGTAATATTCTGGATAGTTTGCAGTCCTATGTTTGAGGCTGCAGTGCTGTAGCAAATAATACCTTGAGAATAATTAAATATATCTCAGATTTCGAGCATTCTTGGATCTTGTGCAAGCTTGTTGAGAATTGTTAAAACTCCTTGTTAAAGTCAGACCTTTTAGTAACAATTTCTTGCATAGGTTTGTTGAGGGCACGTTGTTGAATTATCTTACACTAAAGCCTTACAAGGCATTATCAACACTCATAACATTGATCCTCATAACATTAATCCAATGTTGAGTACAACCCAAATGCTCACCAAGGTTTTAGGAACGATCCCCATGCTTCCGTGACAGTGACAATTTAAGTGAAAAATTTGCAATGTCTTCAAAATAATGAAATGTGATGCAAAAAATTTTACTTTTATCATCAAATACAATTATATATATATATATAGGTTGTCTCCACATGCTCTTTCACTATTGGATTACAGAAACTTCGATGAACTCATATAACACCTTATACAAAAGGCAGCTTGTTAATGGGATGACAGTGGAAACTAAGAAGCTCAAAGTTGAATTAGAAGCAGATGCCCAAAGCTGTTTTATGGCAGAGTGAAAGACACTGGGTAAAATCAGGTATCGGAACCTTGTGAAAATTATGGATGTAATTTCCAATTGGGATGTCAAAATCCTTATACTTCAATTCGTGCCCAATGGTAGTTTAGAAATGCATTTACACAGGATGATTGTATGCTAATTTCTTAACCTAAATATGTGGTGAATATTTTATGGAAGTTTAGAATATAAAGCTATAAATATTGTGCTATGCCTTAAGGGGGGTGGAGCTACACTTTATCAATAACCTATTGGTAGACTTCTTTATTTGACTAGTAGACAACTTGATATTTCCTTCATAATTAATATGATTTCTTCGTTTATGTAGGATTCATAAGAAAGTCACATTAACACTACAAATACACTTGTAAGTTAGTGTAATGTATATTGGCATATAGGCCTTGTGGATTTGGCATTTCATGGGTGAAATTTCAACAAACCTTTGTATCTTCTAGAGATATTATGTTAAAAACTTATATTCGACTAAGAAGTTCAAGTCATTGGGTGGTTGGGATTTAGTAAGAGACCAATTGAATAGTAGACTAAACATTGGTCCATTGGGTGGTTGGGATTTTTATAAGTGACCAATTGAATAGTAGACTAGGCATTCAACTAAATAGGAAATGAAAATAGAATGATTCAATGATATGCAAAAAATGACAAATCAAATAGTTGGTTATGATCTGATTCTTAAGTACAACCTATGTCCCTATTTCTTAGGAAACTTGCACCAAGCATTCCACAACACTGCCATTAAAAGCCTGCTCTTTATTTGTAACTTGGGTGATTTCTGAACGTCTATGTGCCTAAATTGGTGTTGTTAACCTGCATGCTAGTCTGACCTACTCATTGTTGGGTGTATCAGAAGCATTTCCTCTGCTAAGCAATAGAAAAGTTTCCACTGCCAAGTAACAGTAAAATTTCCTTTACTCCCTACACGCTTGTTTACTCAACTCCAATTTGTCTCATTTGTGTTCTAATTAACCTAGTTCCCACTCTCTCTACATGAAACCCATGCGGTCCATTTATGTAATGGAATTGTGTAACAAGAACTATAATCCACTTATACAATAATAAAGTTTCTGCCCATTTCGATCGGTAGCCAACACATTTTTCATCCCAAAATATTTGTTTTTCACTCAGGTTTTCACACAGGGCTTTGATTAGAGCTTCAAACATGGCCATGGATACCTCGCTTTTAGACTAGCCTATCATCGCACCAGAGGAGTCAAGCACGGTAAGGAATATGGTGGTAGTTTGACAACATTACAAAATTTATCTCCATATTTCACCAAGCAACTTGCACACACCTTTGAACAAAGTTCAACATAGGTGTGTGCTATGAGTATTTTAGTGGTCGTTGAATATTGTTGGAAATTAATGGAAATTTTCTCTGGTTTTGAAAGGTTGTTTGTGGAAAAAACGTGCAGATCCTCTGCAAATATTGATTTAGCTTGAGAAAATTGACAATGAAAATAAGCGTGTTGTGACATCAAAGAAAGATGAATTGTTGTGGTCTCTTTGAAAATGGGACATTTTTCAGTGCAGAAACTTCCCAATAAATGCTTCCAAAAAATGGAAACTGGGATTTCCTCCTGCACTGTCCCATCACAGGAACAATCAATCCCCTCCCTCCTCTCTTCAAAATATAAAAAAAATAGATCACTATTTAGAGCATCTTAACCCTAGCATCATACTGTCAATGCAAAACCTCATCTTCTAGAAAGATTAATCAAATTATAAGAGATCTGTTTTCCATCAAGAATTTATCCCGTTTTTACCTCTTTAGACTGATATCTTGATGTAGTTACGATGATATAGTAGAATGAATATTAAATAGCATTATCTATTTTAAAACTAAAGATAGTCAACAGACGAATAGACTTTACTACCAACTCAAAATGCAGGAAAAAATGATCCATCAGACCATAAAATACCTTTAATTCATCACATTTACGAGTCTTTAGTTGTGTAATTTGTGTCTCTGCATCACCCAGATGATCCCGAAGGACCTTCCTATCAACACTTATCTTAGAAATTTCTTCAGCTCACTCTGAACGAATCCACTCTAGTTGATCCGATCCCACCTCAAAGAGGAAATGTCGGGCGAGAATATGGTTCTCCCACCTTACCAACATGGAGATTCCTTGGATGGCCTCGATCGTGGGACCTTGCACAGTCACTGTTTCTTTGGATGCTCGATCTCTGTGCATGCATATCCACAACTATGGCATCAACCAGCTACCTCAAACGATTGACTTCCTTTGACTCCTGTACATCTCCACAACTATGGCATCAACCAGCTAATTCATTTTATAAATACCCGGTGAGAAGGTTGTCGATGAAGGTGAGCAACATCTTGAGATTACTTCCCCTCAGAGACCAATTGGGCGTGCATCTCCAGAACTATGGCATCAACCAGCTACCTCGAACGATTGACCAATTGGGCGTGCATCTCCACAAACATGGCATCAACATGTTTAGTATTGACTTCCTTCGACTCTTGTACAAATATCTGTAGAATTGAATCTTCGACTAATGCCAGAGCGAGGGTGAAGGGCAGAATTTTTTGGAGGCGGGAATCGGAATTAATTAAAAATTAAAAATAAAAATAAAAATTATATGTCAATAATAATATTTTTATAAAAAATTATATACATTATTAAATTAAAAATTCAATATAAATAAATAAGATAGTAAGATGCATAAAAATTATTTAATAGGTAAAATTCAAAAACATAATTAATTAGTACAATACAATGAATTAGGGCTAGTTGGCTATTCCACTTGACTGCTACTTTAGTCCTTCAAATTCTGCACATCCTTAGGCCCAATACACCTACCCTTCTACCAATGTTGTTTTCCTTCACAAGTACATGACTTAGAGCTCTTCTTTGACAGTCACCTAACAACCCGCCAATTGTACTTGGATTGCCATCAATTTTCCCAACCACAATAATTTTTTTTACTGATCTAGTGCCCACAACACTACCCTCAACTAGGACTCTTCAAATATGCCACCTAATAGTGATTTGAGTCCTCTCAAAATCACCATTCTTGTGTACCAAATTTTTGTCGTCAAATCTATGAGCAAATCTGAACTACTCATCTTATAATCCTTATAACAATTTGTAGATGACTGAACTAGGGTCACAAATCATCCATTAACAGTCCATTGACTAACTATTTATAGGCTGCTTCAGATCTCTGTCCAAAACTCTATGGACAGTCCAATAAAATCAACTCCTCTTCATCTCAATCCATTCCTCATATGGCACATTTATTCTGCTCCATCTTCTACTCAGGTTCCACCTTCCTTTGGATTTTTTACCTCCACACATACTTCTGCAAACCATCTTCCAAATTTGTGGTATATATTCCAGAGATAAAACTCTCTCTAAGGGTCACAACCCCTCTTCTTATATGCAGATATGTCATAGTATTAATGACATACCTTATGGATTGAACATGCTAGGAAACCTTCCTAAATAGGGAATTATACTTATATTCTAATTGCTTTAGAACAAACCATATCCACCCATAGCTAAAAAGAAAACTCTTTCCTCCATAAGAGACTTGGCCTAGCTCATATGGATCCATAGATTCTGGTCATTTCTTTGACTGAATCTTGACCTGAACTTTAGATCTCTACGACCCTCAAACTACAGTTACTTCAGTCAATATTACACCTGTGACTACCTCTGTTCTCGCCCTAAATTCTAGTGCAAACCCTCCTCCATTTGTGTTGGTATTTATCACAGACCTCGCAGTCTAGTAACTAACACAAGGTAGGGTCTCAACCATCTCTACTATTTCAAAATTTGATGTGGACTTCATACAGAAACACCACTGAAATCACATGTTGAAATTCTGATGAGTCGCCTCTCTTGAGCTTTATTTTCCCTAAGAGAACCAAAAATATGCCATATTCCTACTTCTTATCTCAAACCCATTAAGGTATGTGACTTTCTTTTCAACCCTAACATGATGATCTTACTCTTGGTGGATGATCATGGCCTCCCTTTAGCAACGCTTACTCAGACCTCTAACTAGACCTACTTTAGGACTACATCTCTCCTAGCCTCCTTGATAAAATGAGCTCCTTCTCACTTGATGTGCTTTCCTTCATATAGGCCTCCTTAAATAGATTTTCCTAGCTAGGACTCTTAAGAATGCTCTAGAACTTACGAACTTTATCTACTTAGACCTTAGGAAAAATTGTTTTTCTATTTAATTTTCTTTTAGATTTTAAACCTCATCTCGGGTCCAAAGCCCCTTCGCTTGGTTTATTTTCCCACAAAACATTTTGTGGTCAAAATCACACAAACCCATCTCACTAGGCTTGTGGAGTACCTCCCAAGCTACACAATTTAACAACATAGTCTAGTTGTAGTAATCGTAACTTGGTCAAGCTCCTATAGTCAAGCGAGGACTTGGTTGGGTTCCCAAGTTGAAAATTAATCAAGGGTAGTTGTGAGGGCATGATAACTAGGAAGGGTTAGGGAATGTCAAGGAATGAAAAGGCGTGCTAACACATGATGGAAAATTTCAATGCATGTTGGGGAGTGTTAAGGAGTGTTGAGGTATCATAAGGGAGAACTAGGTCAAAATGCATGGAAATGAACAAATAAGTGTGTTCCAGGGAGTCTCAGTGAATTCAAGTGTGCCAAGGATGAAGTGTGTTAGAAAAAGTTCATAATAGGATTTGTAAGAGGCTAGCCTACGATTACGATAAGGGGCTCGACAAAGAAATTTTAAGCAAAGGGAGACTTTGTGTTGGGCACAACACTATTTTTCCTTTATCTATTATTTTTATATGACATGTGGCACACTTTGTCCAAATGCTCATGTTTTAAACTATTTTAGACAATTCCATATTGTACATTGTTATGTATAAGTTTTGGGTAACTCGACCTGTGCCAACCTATATCTTGTGTGTATTGTGTATCCTGTGGTTCTTACAAACTCTCAGTTAATTCTCCACTATTTATATGAACTAGACATACATGTGAAATAGGCCTATGTAAGCTATGTTTCTTAGTTGTTTTATGACCATGGCTAGATGTGATCCTTGTCTTGGTAAGTTCTTAAGTGGGAAAAGTTCAGCTTTGACATGACTAGCCTAAGATGAGGTATAGGAAGTTCTTAGGTGAACAAGGGACAATCTACTTGTAGTAGGTGCAATTGATCAAGTTGTTACGGCTAAAGCAAACCAATGTCACATGAACTGGAGTAGCTAAGGACTTGATTGGGTTCCCAAGTCATGAAAAAATGTAAGGGTATTTGTGAGGGCATGAGTGCCAAGGAATTTTAGGGAATGATAACGTGTGCCAGATAGTTCAAAGGCATGTATAATATGCTAAGATGTGTCAAGTGATAAAGCATGGAAATATTTGCAATGGTGTGACAATACATGCCAGGGACTATCAAGGAAACAAAAAGGAGAAACAAGTTAAAATGCAAGGAAATGAACACTTCATAGGGTTAATAAGTCATCGATTTACATTTTCCAAGAGGGGAATGCTATGCACACCAACACTAGTTGGAAATGAGTGTCAAGTGCCAAGTGTTAGTGCATTCTAAGTGCCAAATCATCCTCTGTTACTTCTCTTCTACTTTCCAATAACTGATCTCAAATAAATTTAATATTAAACCATGCCAAAGCACACCAAGGCATCTTAATGAATTCTGTATACGATAATGATCATGGCCTCTTTAGGACTACATGTCTCTTCGCCCCCTTGATCAAATGAGCTCCTTCTCACTTGATGTTATTTCATTCATCCTAAGGACTCCTTAAATATTTTTTCCTAGACCTCTTAGGAACCCTCTAGAACTTACGGGTTTTATCGACTTAGACCTTAGGAAATATTAATTTTCCTTTTTAATTTTCTTTTAGATTTTAAACCTCGTCTTGGGTCCAAAATCCCTTTGCTTTTCTTCTATTCCCACAAAGCCTTTTGTGACCAAAATCACACAAATCCATCTCACTAGGCTTGTGGAGTACCTCCCAAGCTACACAATTCAATAATATAGTCTACTCGTAGTAACTATAACTTGGTCAAGCTCTTGTAGTCAAGCGAGGGCTTGGTTGGGTTCCTAAGTTGAAAATTAAGTAAGGTTAGTTGTGAGGGCATGATAGCTAGGGAGGGTCAGGGCATGCAAAGGAATGAAAAGGCATTTTAACACATGTCGGACAATGTCAATGCATGTTGAACTAGAGTGTTAGGGACTGTTGGGGAATATCAAGGGATAACTAGGTCAAAATTCATGGAAATGAACAAATAAGAGTGTGTGCAAGGGAGTGTTAGCGAATTCAAATGTGCTAAGGACGAAGTGTGTCAGGAGAAGTTTAGAGTAGGATTTACTGGAGGCAAGCCTACGGTTGTTATAAGGGGCTCGACATAGTAGTTTTAGACAAAGGGAGATCACTTTGTGCTAGGAACAACATTTTTTTTCCTTTAGTTATTTTTTTTGTATGAGATATGGCACACTTTGGATACATGCTCATGTTTTAAACTATTCTAGATAATTGCATATTGTACATTTTTGTGTACAAGTTTTGGGGCACTCAGCTTGTGTCAGCTTATATCTTGTGTGCCTTGTGAATCTTATGGTTCTTGTAAACTCTCAGTTAATTTTCTATTTTTTATATGAACTAAACATACATGTGAAATATTGCCTGTGTAAGCTATGTTGCATAGTTTTTTTATGGCCATGGATAGATCATGTGATCCTTGCCTTGGTAAATAGTTAAGTGGGATAAGTTGAGATTGGACATGACTAGCATAAGATGAGTTATAGATAGTTCTTAGGTGAACAAGGCACAATCTACTTGTAGTAGGTGCAATTGGTCAAGTTGTTGTGGTTGAAGCAGGCGAATGTTTTCACATGAACTGCAGTAGCCAAGGACTTGATTGGGTTCCGAAGTCATGAAAAAATGTAAAGGCTAGTTGTGAGGACATGGGTGCCAATGTGTGCTAGGGAATTATAAGATGTGCTAGATAGTGCGAAGGCATGTCAAAAATGATAAGATGTGTCAAGTGATAAGGCATGCCAAGATGTGGAAGGGTGTTTCAATGCATGTCAGGGACTGTCAAGGCAAAAAAAAATGGAGAAACAAGTTAAACTACAAGGAAATGAACACATAAGAGGGTTAATTAGTCATCAATTTACCTTTTCTAAGAAGGGCATGCTAGGCACACCAACACTAGGCGCCAATAGGTGCCAAGTGCAAAGTCTTAGTGCATTCTAAGAGCCAAGTCTTCCTTTGTTGCTTCTAATCTGCTTTCCAAAAATTGATCTCAAATAAATTTAATATTAAACCATGCCAAATCATACGAAGGCATCTCAACGTGTTCCATACATGCTAATACTTTCCAAGCACCAACACATGCCAATCAGAAATATGTGTTAGAGACTGTTATGCATGCTATGAAGTGGAATGTCATGTTGAAGAGTGCTAAGGTGTGCTAGAGAGTGCTAATGCATGTTTATGAGTGTTAAGGAGTGATAGGAAAAAACATGAAGGGAGCACTAGGTCAAAATTCATGGAAGTTAATGAATACGAGGAACGTGTGCCTGGGACTAGTGTTAATGAATGCTAGCTGTCATGCCAAGGAGGGAGTGACAAGGTATGCTAAGAATTGGTAAGGCATGCTAGGAAATATCAAGGCATGTAAAGAAGTGGCAAAGTGTGCTAGGGAGTTCTAGGGTGTGCTAATTATATGTTCCAAATAGTGCCAATATATGCCAATACATGCCAGGTGCTAAGGATGTGCAGGGTGCCAGGGTATGTCAATATGTGTCAAGAAGTGTCAAGGCAACAAAAGGAAGAACCAATCTAAAATGTAAGGAAATGAACACATAAGAGGGTTAATAAGTCATGACTTTATCTTTTTCAAAAGAGGCATGCTAGTCACACTAATAATAGGTCCCAATACATGCCAAGTGGCATTGTGTGCCAAGTGTTAATGTATATCAATGCATTCAACCAAGGTGTTCCAAGGCATGCTAGGGACTACATGCATGCCAACACATGCCAAGAGAGTTCCATCTTGTGCTAGCGCATGCCACTATGTGCTTGGGCATCAGTTTCATGACAAGATGTTCTAGGTACAAAGATGTTCCAAGACATGCGAGGTGCCAAGAAATGCTAGTGTGTGACAAAGCATTAATTTAAGGTGTGCCTAGATTGTTGAGGAGTGTTAGGTCTTTCTTATTAATATAATTGTCAGAGCTTGATTATGTATTAAATAATATATTTCATACACACACAAATGGAACTTTATCTAAAGGGAATTTGATAGATAATAAAATTAATAGATATGAATCATGTGTTGACTCATAGGAAAACTCTATTCGACTAGTGATTACTTGAGGGAAATGATACACACTAATTAATTCTTAAAAAATTGACTGATTCTAACCACTATGGCCTTGGAAATATCATAAAAAATACTCCACAATAATGGCCTTAAAACGTTATCTTTTGAAAAAAATATATATTAACGGGCATATAGCGTCATCAAAAATTTATTGGAATGATCAATGGTGACAAACATTTTTTGACCATCACCAAAAGTAACAAAAAGAGAATTGGTGAGGGTCATTAAAAGTTCGTCACTAGAAGTGTCACCAAAGAGAGAATTAGTGATGGGACTTTAACGACCCTCACCAAAATATTCATTGAAAATGGCTTTGGTGACAAACCTTAAAGGACCATCACTATATACACTTACAGTGACGTTTTTTTAAGGACCATCACCATATGTGACATTGGTGACGGACCTTAAAGGTCCGTCACAAGCATGACCCTCACCAAAGTCATTTTTTCTTGTAGTGCTCCCTGCATTTGAGCCAAAAAACAATAAAATTTGGTGCAAAAACCTAAATGTAATTCCAGTGTGTACTGTTCAGATAACCACATCGTCCAGTTCTATATTTTGTGCGCAGGGGCGCTATTGTAACAAGTAGCACCGATGCAGTTGAATTAAAAGACGCACCGGTAAATGAATAACCGAAATTAAAAAAACGCAACCCTATTTCCTTTAAGTGAAAAAAAAGAGGTAAATTGAAAATTGGGTGGAAAAATATTTTTGAAAATATAATTTCATAAAACATTTCTTTAAATACTAAACACTTTTCATTATTTCACTATTTTTGCAAAAAATTTCAGCCAGAGATTTGCAGGATATATACCTGAAGCAAACAGAGCACGAGAGCACTGTGGAGCAGGGAAATATATTTGAATAGAAGTATTCAGACAATCCAAATTCCAAACTTCTGGTAATTCAAACCCTGTACCATAGAATTTTAAATGACGTGAGTAAAGTTTATTGTTTTTTTGTACTTTTTTCTGCAGTTTTTTTTATGCAGTGAAATAAGAAATCAAATTCTATTGTTTTATTTTATTTTTTCTCTAGTTTTTTATGAAGTAAAATACAAAATCAAATCTTATTATTTTTTTTACTTTTTGTTTCTGCAGTTTTTTACCTTTTCTGCAGTTTCTAGAAACAAAAATTAAAAGAAAAATCAATTTTTACAAACAAAACCCTAGATTCTTTTTGTTTCTGCCATTTTTTTCCTTCTTTCTTTCCAATTTAGATTTAGAAGGTTTCTCTACTCATAAGAAATCCAACTAACAGGATGACTTGCATAGTCGGATCCCAATCCATGTTGGCCCTTGCGTCAATCTTTAAAAAATATAGTTTTTTTTTGCGTCGGTGCGCCCTGTGTAACGTTACACACTGGTGCACTTTGTTATACAAGCGCACTGCTAAAGTACACTAATAATATATATATATATATATATATATATATATATATATATATATGTGTGTGTGTGTGTGTGTGTGTGTGTGTGTGTGTGTGTGTGTGTGTGTTTTTATCAGTGCGCTATAGGTAACATATGGCACTGGTGCACTATTACATTATGGCGCACCGCACAACATGTTGTTTTAGGAAAAACCATTTTACAAACATACCCTACATTATTTTTGTTTCTGCCCATTCTTCTCCCACTTGCTGAGATTTCAGAATTAAGGTTTTCCAATTTATATTTATAGGGTTTGTATTGCTAAATATAAGCCTAAGACATGCAACCAATGGGAGGATCTGCATAGTCAGATCTCAATCCATGTCGGCCCTTACGTTAAAAAAATAAATAATTAAAATAAATAAATATCGATGCACCCTATCTGACAGAGTGCACCAGGGCGGTTGGTTATCACAGTGCACCGCACAAGTAATGTCATAAAAAATTAAAAAAATATCCAGCAGGTGTGCTATTTCATTATGACGCACCGCAAACGTTCAGTTTCGAAAAAAAAAAATCAAAAATGCAAACATTAATTTCTTTTTGTTTCTCCCCTTTCCTCTTCTTCTTTCTGTAATTCAGAATTAGGAATTTTCAATTTAGATTTATAGGGTTTGTATTGCTAAATACAGACCTAAGACATGCAACCGACAGGATGATTAGCATAGTCGTATCCTAATCCATGCCGGCCTTGGAATGATTTAAAAAATAAAAGATTTTTTACGGTGCGCCCTATGTAAGGTAGCGCACCAGTGCTCTGTTGTTTACAAGAGCACGAGATAAGTAATGTGAAAAAATAATATTTTTTAACGGTGTGCCATATGTAAAATATAGCACCGATTTATGCTAAAAAACTAACACTAGATGATTTTTATTATTTTTATGATGGTTAACCAGTGCGGTCATTGACATGTAATGCACCATGGCTTCTTCTTGACATAGAGCATCATATGGTGTATTATACTATTTTTTCGGTGGATGGGAAAGTCATGAACGCACCAAAGGCGGTGTGTTAACCATGAAGGGCACACCGATTTTTTGAGATTTTTTTTTTTTTAATTCAGAAGTTGACAGTTTATTTAAAAATATATTATTGAATGATATGATATAGGTTTGATATTGTTAAATAAATGACTGACAAGAGATCAAGTAACAAAAATACTGAGAACACATCAAGAAAAACAAAAAAGGAAAGTTCTTTGTAATTTTTTTACAAAAAAATGATTTTTAAACAATATGTAAGTTTAAATAATATGTATCATGTAGAGCCACAAAATGACGAAGCTCGATAAGATTATTTCTAATATGGGACCAAAAGAATGTATAATCTTGATGGAAAAATTGTAAAAGAATGAATCAAGTACTAAATGAAAAAATATTATCGATCCAATATGAGTTTCTTTTTTTAGTTTTCATTAATAATATAATTAAAATTATTAGATAACATGTGTGAAAATTTCTATTAATTCACCTCTGTTTAATGTTCTACAGGGACCAACAACTCAGAAAAGGAATGTTGTTCTAAGAAAAGAAAAACAATAGAACATGCAAATGAAAATGAATTGCTCCTTAGCTCATCTAGAGTGGTGTTGGACGTTAATGAAATGGGGAAAAACTTTTACAAATGTTTGAGGGATCTAGTGGAACAAATGTATAGATGTTCTTTCCACTTACAATACAAAAACCAAACTGATTCCAAGAACGAGATTTTATGTAAACTACAGGAAGAGTTTCCAGAGAATTGGTCAACAAGACATGTCATACTTTTAATAGCAAAAACATACAACAACAAAAAAGAAGGAATGAAAAAGTAATATTCCTTTATATGCTTGTCTAGAATTATTTATAAATATCACTTTTGTTATACTTACTTTTCATATATCAATATAAAAATTAAATAGTTTATTGTCATGTTACTTTTTCAAGAATAATATGAAAATCTCAAAAGATGAACGAGCTAATATCAAAAATATGCCATTAGGAATGTCCAAAAAGGTGTACAAGGAGATGGTCAAAGAAATGGACAAAAATGCATCGCGGGAGGAGCCATCTCAACAACAACGTGCTTCAAATATAACATGTAATCATTGAATTTTTTTATCATTAGGTAAAATAAATAAACAATTTAGCATTAAATATTAATTTTCAATTATTTTCCTGTAGAAAAGAAAAGAAAATGGAACCCATTCAGCACATAAACAGGATGACAAGGAAGAAAATGATTGATATCTAAGTTTGTGAGTAATTGTTACTTCCTTATAACAACTTAACTAGATTTCGTTTCTGTATTTTTAAGCTTTTTTACAAAAATCATTTTTGAATGTCTCCAAACAGGTGCTAACATACAAAGAAGAAAAATTAGAGGAATTGATTGAAATTGGTTTAAAAATGGGTTGTGCGTATATGTTGGCATATCAGAACTTAATTATGGAATTTGTAAGCATCTATTGATCTTGTTTTACTTAGCTACGTCTATAATTAATAGAAAAAATAAATCTTTTATATTAAATATATGATTTCTTATGGGGTATAAAACTTGCAGGAAACAAAGTATGGTACTGCGCCAACAGATCAAATCTTGAAAGATGGCATGTTACATGGTTTTGAAAGAATGTGTATAGTTTATGAGTCAATTGTTGCATTGGTAAGTCATTTATTTTTTATTTACATTGATGTATATTATTTAATATTGCAATTTTCATTATTCTCACTAATGTATATACACTCATTACAATTTATTTTTATGTTTGTAGATGGAAGAAGGTGAAGAGGAAGAAAAAAATCAACGTCGTGGACAAAACATTTTTGAAAATAACCCAACTCATGGAAGTAGCTCTAGCAGTGATAGCAGTTCAAGCGAAGAATGATGATCACTATGTTTGGATATAAAAGCAAGGCGTTGTACTATTTTTGGAAAAATGTCTATGAAATCAGACAATTTATTTAGTGTAATGGACATAGTGTCCCAATTGAAAGATAAAGGGATACCAATAACTGCCCCATTCTATATGACAAAGAATGTATATATATATTCTATTGCATTCTCTACTGTCGCTATTGTGTTCTCCATTGTCGTTCTCAAATGCAATAATAAAAATTTAATTCATATGAATATTGTTATAACATAGATATGTGTTGACTTTTGATGAATAATGAATTTTAAAAAACCATAATAATTATGATATGATATAGAAAATTAATCTAAACATCATATTCAAATCCATTAATAAAAATTTAATTAATATGAATATTGTTATAATATGTGTCGAATTCTGATGAATAATGAATTTAAAACAATCACAATAATTGCACTGCCACAGGTCCATGTTTCTAAAAAATACAAAATGAAAACCAGTGCGCTTGTATTATTAAGTGCACCGGTGTGTTTATACTACCTATTGGGACCGCACAAATACCAAAACCAGTTAAAAATATCAAGGAATTTGTGCGGTACGGCGCTCCGGTGTGTTTATGTATCTATACGTGTCGGTGTTGTTTTACCGCCTATGAGCACTGCATGAATACCAGTACCAATTTTAAATTACGGTGCATCTGTGTGATACTATGAACTGGGGCATTTTTCTATCTGTATGCACCAGTGCATTTGGATGAAAAATAAGCACTGCATGAATATCGATACCATTTACAAATATCGGTGCATTTGTGTGATAATACGCACCAGGGCGTTTATGTGTCGATAAGCGCCAGTGCATTTATATGACATATTTGCAGCACACTAATACCGATACAATTTTAAACCTCGTTGCATTTGTGTGATACGATGCACCAGGGCATTTATATAAGAATATGCACCGACACGTTTATACAACCTATGGGCACCACTCAAATCCCAAGACCAATTAGAACGACCACGTACATTGTATCACCAACACCAGGCCCGGTGCTATTATTTTCCTTAATATTGGCCTGGTGCATTCTTGTTCAACCGCCCTGGTGCACTGTCTACAAATACGCACCGGTGCGTTAAAACCTGATAAGAGCACCGATGAAAAAACATCCGTAATAACCTCCGGCCTCGCATTTTTTTTTGTGTTCAATTTCCATTAAAATCTTGCCAAAACCTCCGTTACCATAAACAGATGAGGTAGCATATGTTTTTTTGACAATTTTGGCCAATTTTATAACACTAAAAACCTCCTTTATAACCTCCGCTAGAGGGTCTTTTCCTTGTAGTGAAGGACACCCACAATTATAAATTTTAGTGTTTATACATTAAAAAAAAAAATTCATTGTAATCAATGGGAAAGCAAAACATTAATGATACACTTTGAACAATAGAGAAAACTAAGAAAATTGAGAAATAAACTAAACACAAGAGAAGAGAAAAAGATCCTCTTTATTGGTTTATTGTAGAGGTACAATATGGTAGGTATGACAAAAATTCAAAATTTTTATGGTAATAAATGGTTCTCCCAAACTCTTAGCAAGGAGTTTCATTTCTCCAATCCTTTTGCAAAGCACCTCCCTCTCAAAGAATATTGGATAAAAACTCTAAAAATGGGGATTTCTGCTTGGCAAGGTAATTCTAATTGCTTGAGATCATTTTTTGTAGCATAGCAGTGCATTCACTTCTTATTTTTTTTGGCTCTCCTTTTCCTTCCTTTTATACATGTAAAATCAACTCATAATTCCACCTTTCCCATTAATGAGATGGGATTTTTCTAGGAGATATTTTCTTTATTAATTTAAGGCTTGAGAGGCTTGAAAATGGACAACTAATATTGACCTATCATATAATTTTGATTCATTAATCAGATGTGATCCACAGACTAACCAGTTGTCACTTCCTTGGATCCATACAACTCTCAGAGAAGGCAGGGGCTATGTAAAAACTACTTTATACACTCACGTTAATTGATTTTTTAAATGAACCTTTGAAGAACATTTTCCTTTTTCAATCCATGATTCTTCTAGTAGAAATTAATATACATGTACATGTTATTTTTTTATGGTGAGAATGACTTGGATTATACAACTATGTGTACAAATATCTCATAATATAAGTCGCCCATTGATGTATGAGCTTGGCAGAAAATGTATAGCTAAAATACATCACATTTTGTTCTTCCTAGTGATGATTCCTACTAACTTCTTGAGAGAGTGTGTGCCTTGTGAGGAAAGGACCAAAGAAACCATTACTAAGAAATTAATGAAATATATGCTAATATAATTTTTATATAGAAAAGTGTTTGTATGAGGTGGGCATGTCCCATTATCCTGATCATGAATTTGATTATAGTACTACAAGCACAAAGAAAGAAATATTGTCAAAGAATTGCTAGGGAATTCAATGTGTTGTATGTTGAAGAACATAATTTCCTCCACCTTCAGGAGCATATTTGAAAAAAAAGGTTATAATGAGTTCCCTCATGCATTATCCAAAATGCACTTTTGAAGGGAGTGCACACTAAGGGCATGGGTCTTTGACTAGTTCAAAGAACTTCATTTTTCATAAAGTGTGGTACATTGATGATGTGAAAACTATGATTGTGTTGAACATTAGAGGGAATGATGAAATCAATTGGTGATGATGTTTCCCATTGTTTCACCTAAGGTTAACCCATAAGAGGGGGACAACCAAGGTACTACTTTGTGGCTAGCCCTAGTATTGCACCAAGAGTGTTGCACCTCCCAAGGGATAATCATCTTTACTTATCAACCCCAAGTTCATAAAAACCTAGAGTTGCAATGATATATGCACAACAAATAGATTCTATTCATGCCACCCTCAACTAGGTCTTCTACTCAGTAGTACTTCTAGCTAATTCCTTCTACTTGATTAAAGTGCAACTAGCTATTGTAATGCAGGCAATTGATTCTAGTCTAAGACAAAGATAATGTCTATCAAACTTTTACTTGTGATTGGAAGTGAAATAAAAGAATAAATAATTAACCTAGTTGTAGAAAAAGGAAACTATGCTATGGGAAATAATTCATCTATATATCTACTCATTTGCAGCAAAATAACTATTCTATAATCACACACTTCATCAAATCATAAATAAAATCATATTTGTTGTTTCATTCAACTTGTAATTGCATGTAAAATTAAATCTAATCGTGAAATGAAATAAAACCCTAATGCCTACTCTATTTTTGTAGAAAGAAAGGGAGGAGCTTAGGAGTGGCCTAAGATTCTCTTCTAACCATGAATTTAGAGTTGGGGGTCAAATGCATCCTATTCTAGGCTCAAAAGAAAAAAAGGAACTAAACTAGAAAGAAGAGGTGACCTACAACTCTGCTAAAGATGTCCTTTAATTGCTACAGGATGTTCTGAAGTGCTACAGTAAATAGGTGAGAGGGTTTTAAGGGTGAAGGAGGTGCAAGGAAGTCGTGGAAAGGTGGGAGAAGGTGGAATGAGGTGAGGAAGAGGTATAAATCACCTCTATCCAAAATCAGAACCCTTGGGAGGCTTGTTTTTCACTTGGAAGGCTACTCATGGTGGTGGTGAAGGTAGTTTTAGAAAACAAGGTCTTGGTGGAAGATTTGGAGGTCAGAGAGAAGAAGGATAAATGAGATGAAAATGATCCTTTCCCTATAGCTACAGACATCCTTGAAATCACTACACACATTCATGCATTGATTATTGACAAAATAACATCTTAACAATTGGAAAATATGAGTTGAATGGAAAACCCTAATTAATCTATGCGAAAATATTATCTAAGTATCAATCCAACTTCTAAATTATAGTAATAATATTATGAACATGAAAACAACACTATATAACTTTCCAATAAATCATAAACAAACTACTTTTTATCCATGGATGGAGATTCATCTCCTCAAGCTCCCATGAGAGAGGTGAGAAAGAGAGGATACAAGCCCCATTTTAATGGATTTGTGTTGCTACTAGAATGAAATGAGACTAAAAAAAAAAAAAAAACATAAAAGGAGAATATAAATACACAAGAGGGACCTAGCCAATGGACTGGGCCCTAACCCAAAATAATTAGTCCTCTAAGAATAAATTAGTGATGAAACAAGAAACTTCTCATTATCATTGCATAAAAAATTTTAGTACATCATATGAAAGTAAAAAAATAACAGTAAATGAGAGCTCAAGATCCACCGAGATGAATACAAAGTTCGAATCCTAATGAGCTCTTGTATATTCTTATTTATACAAATGGGTAGGTACCAACAACTCCCTAAAAAGTAGGAATAAGTCCCCCTTCATCTCGATAAGGGTGGAACTTGGCTCCTCATAATTGTCACTTTTCTTGTATTCCTTTTCCTTCGAGCCATTGGGAGATATCTAAATGTGATATTGGTTGATTGATAGATTTAAGGAGGTGGAAAAAACTCCTACAATATCCCCTTGTTATCTACTCCAAGCCCTTAGGTGGAAAATATCTCAAAAATGGCCTAATTTCCTGCAATTAATTTAGATTAGGAAAAAATACATGACAAACATCATACACCCTTCTCATTAAGCATAATATGAAAGAAAATGTAAATAAATGTGAGAGAGATGTAACTTAATAGTTGAAGTATGGAATTTTAACCCCTTAAAATATACGTAATGATGGGAATCATCATCGACCCCCTGTTTAAATGGTTTCTCATCCTCTGAGGAACTCATTGCTCCTTGTTGATCTCTTTCAAATCCCTGATGGCCTCTATGACATCACAAGGAAGGAAAGAGGGATTTCCTTCTGGTGGGTGAAATCTTTTATTCCTTTCTGCCTCAACCCACTCCTTTTGTTCCTCTTTCTGAAATATTCCTTCATATGACCCCAACAATAAAGGTGGGTTTAGCTTCAAGCATATCCAATGTATATTCATTCTTCGTATAGATTTTTTGTAGAAGGGTGATATTTCTAATGTGTTCCTCTTTATACCAGGAGAATTATACTCCCTCAAGTATAGGCTAAGTGGTATGGTGTGTCATCTTCTTTGGCATGTCTGCAAACTCTCTTCTCCTAGCAACCTATATATGACATAAAAGTGTGGAATGGCCTGACCTTGTGTCTCAATGTATCTAGGTGTGAGTACGTCATCATCTGAGATCAGTTGATGATTATTAATTATCCCCCTGTGTCTTACTTATTCATCTCTGATATGTAGAGGTTCTCTTTCTTCTCTTGCAATGACTCTTTTAATCTCTACTGCTATCTTTTATTCGAGTGCTAGACAAGATGCTAGAGCCATTAATTGCATATAACCAAACCTGGAATTTTGGTTCCCAATTATTCATATAAGTGAAAATGAGGTTGTGCATGTAGTCTTCAGCCATCCTATCCCTCTCTCCTCCACTAGACTATTTTCAGAAATCAATGAATTGTCTATAGGTTTGAAAGGGTAGGGAGCCATGCTAAGCTACTGTTATGATTTGGATATATAACCATTGATACTTTAGGTAAACTACATAACACTTTGAAGGTTTTTTATATTGCATGGCATCCATGCAAAGGCTGACCATTGTGGAAATTTGGTTGTCCTTTTCCTATAGCTACCCATGCAGCCTCATGTTCTCTTATTGTACTACTTAAAATTGATCTTTCAACACTTATTATTTGAGCATTACATCAGTCACCTATTTTCCCATTTCAACGAGCCTTTCTTCCATCAACCCCACATCCTAAACATCCTTTCATTTGGCTATCTCCATCCGCCTATGGGTGCGCCCTCTTTCTACATACAACTCGTGTAGGAGGGGGATTTTGAGTTTCTCAGGGATTAGTGTTATTGACTCAATGAACCTATAATAGGATCCAAAATTAGGTTGTGGGTTAGGTTCCTGAATGTTATGATTTTCCTTTCAAAGGGTTTTGGGGAGGCTACTATATTTTGGAGTTGGTTTTAATATTGTACCCCCTCTTTCAACTCTTGTCCTTCCATTTGTGGACTCTTCCCTTCAATTTGTGCCTTTTGTTCTCCATGCTTCCCATCCTTCTCTTCCTGTAGAATCTTATAAGTTTCCATTAACATGCTCTATTTTTCCTGTATCATGCTCTGTTTTTCTGTAGCATGATCTTTGCTTCTCTTTGGATGCCAGTGGGTGATTATAGTTGTTTGAAGGGTGATTCTCTAGTGGTGTACATCCTTACATAGGGTATAGGAGCCTTAGGTTTTGGATTTGGAGAGGTTACCTCCTCAATATTGCCTTCAACTGGCCCTACCTCATATCTTTTACTTGGGGACCCCTGAATGGTAATTGGAACTTTTGTTGGAGTCTGGGGTATGCCTTGTCTTATTATAGTGATTTTTCTTATTTTAAAGTAGATAGTGTTTTTTTTTGGGCCTTTTCTTCTTGGATTTCACAGGAGTTCTAAAGGTAGCTAAAGTGGAAACCACCTCATCCTCAGTGTTCCCTAGTGACAAACTAGTTTGCTGAGGGAATATCTCAGTCTCTTTTGGCTCAGTGGTTTGTTTATGACTCAAGGCTTCTTCGTATAAGTTTTCTTCCTCTTCTCCCTCATCATCTCCTTCTTCTTGCTCTACCTCTTCTTCTATATTTTCATCTGTTTCCATTTCTCTTGTCTTCTCTATCTCTTCTTCCTTTGACCTAGTGTCTCTATCCCCAATGCTAGATATAGGGGTTTCACTAGGAGTAATGATATGGGTTCCTATTAGTGACTCTCTATATATATATCTGAACTTGGACCATGGGATATCAATTCTTAAGCGGTTCAGGGCACCCTCCATTATCAGTTTAATAATTCCGTGATGGCCTAAGTGTTGATGATTCCCTTCTCTGAATTTATGGCTCATATACCTTATGGAATGGAGGAGGAACTAAGGTACATTAAATATTTTGTTAAGAGGAAAAGTTTCTTGGTATATGAGCTCATGAAACAACCTAAAGTAATATCCATACATTGTACTTAATCCTCCTTCATAGGAGATGTATCTTAAGATGTTAAAGGCTACCTCATCCCATGGGTAGGGAAAAATTTCTCTCCTTATCTCCCTTGATCTAAAGAAATTCTGCTTTATAGTGGAAATAGTGGCTCTGTCTTCCCTATTCCATTTGATGTCTAGGGGAAATGTGGTTACTCTGTTGATCACTTCAAGACTTATGCTAATGGCTAACCCTCTTATTAAAGTTGTGTCACTCACATCTGAATGGGAATTTGAATCCATAACAAACTAAAATGAAACTTCATGATCATATCATTTTAATAATTCAAAGAATCCTAACCGTTGTTGTCTCCTAGATATTTCTACTATAGAAGGGTGCAAATGAATAATTCTGGTGTTTATAGGCTCTCTCTTGTTGAACTCACCCCCCATCATTTCTTTACTGCTCATGACTAGGTAAAAAAAAGGTGTTTCTTATGGCCTCAATGTTGAATTCAATGGTAGAAGAGGGTCACAAATCTTCTTATCAGTCCAAAAATATATACTGGCCCTCTATCTCCTTCACACATACCCTTCAATTCAATAATTTTAATACTACTGACTGTAAATTTTCTAGGATAATTTTTGTGAAATTATAATGGATAGGTGAGGTGATGGAAACTTACTTCTTGAGCTGATGCTTTAAGATGAAAAATGGAAGTTTCCTGAAACATTTGGGCCTTTGGTTGCACGCATATACCTCTTATGCCTTCCTGTAGCACTCCTCAGCTCTTCCTGTAGTAGTCACAGATTTCTTGTAGCAGTTAGAGGACTTTCTGTAGCATTTTCCTATAGTGGCAATGGCTCGAGGTTTGAAGCTCCTCAATGACTTTAAATATTTTTCCTCTCTCTAACTGTTCTTGGAATGGAAAAATATGTGATGGGAAGCACGCACAAGTATGTTATATGATATTTTGAGTTGGCTTGGAGCATTGTCCCGATCTGTCCCTTGCATGATGTTTCGTAATTTTTACTGTGGGTCCCACTCAAATATATAATTTTCTTATCCCTCATAATCAGCACCCACTCCTCGTGATCATACTTAAACTAATTTGACAACAACACATTGCATGAGGACTCCACCATTCACTTTTTGTTTAATTGGTCGAGGGTGGCCATGTTAACTCGACACCATTAGGTTATTAAAGTTTTCCCTCTTTGACATTAATTCATTTAGTCACTTATGTATAAGGAGAAGATGAGATAGTGTCATACCTGAGCCTTACCTCCTTGTTGATTTTTTGCAGGATCATGCATGCTAGAGCTGGACGATTGGTGATCTAGGTGGCTTCAGACACACTGAGAGGTCAAAGAGGGATTACAATAACTAAAAGTTCAAAGTGGTCATATTTCTATTCAAGTAGGCTCAAATCAAATTTCTCTTCACCCATATTCCAACGGTGCAAATGAAGCTCCAATCCGAGCTCATATGAAGAAGTTAAAGCTGGTCAAAGTTATGGTCAAAGTGGGTAGTGCGCCAAGTTTAAGGGTTCTAAAAATTAACCGACACAAGGGAGTGAAACCTGTCTCGTGAGAGTGGGATAATTTTTAGGATTATTAATTTTTCTAATATCCCTAATTTCTAAAAAAATTAGAAAGGCCCATGACTGTTATAAAATAATTAAAACATGGGGGGGGGTAAGGCCATAACCCCTGCCACACCCGCCTTTCCATTATATTATATTTAAAATAAACGTTGGGTGGTGGGTTGTTTGAGGGAGTATGCCCTTGCTATGAAAAATAATAGTCCATGTGCATCATTATCATTTACAACATTATATGAAGCAACCTCCACTCTCTTGACACCGGGCCCGGAGACGTATCCCACACTAGGTGAAATCTATTATTAAATGTCTCTTGTTTTTGAGTTGCTAATTGTCGTCATGTTTCCTCTTTTTAAAGCATGCACATATGGTTCTATATGCTCTTTTAAATGCAATTCTAACAACATCATAGAAGTAAAAGATCTTGGATAGTTCCAACATTGAAGCAACTTGGATCAATTCGAATCAACTGAGTTTGTATTGCTGCTTGAGATTTTGTTGAGTGTCTTCTTTCTTATTGAGGTGATTATCATGATTTTTTTAGCATGGGTACATGTACCTTGCTGAATCTTCAAGTGCATGTTTGTTGGTGGAGGATCCTTCTTAGAGTGCCATTCCAACCTTCAATATCATCTCATAAGTCTCTTTTTTCTCCATGAGTGATCAAAACCATCTTCAAGGCTTTTATGGTGCTTACACATGGCTTGATACAATAAGTTGCTTGTTCTACTACTATATGGCTTGCTACAAGGATTGTGGACTGGAAGCTATGAGGCTCCCAATTACATTTACTTCCCTGCTGATTTTATAGGTGAACTCTGCCTTATACATGGGTTTCTTGTATACTTTTAGCCTATAACCATTGAAAAGCAGAGGGATCCTCTCCTCATCAATGGTTCTGATTTGAACATCCCCATTTTCATGGAATTTCTCTATTAGGTATGGTCGTATCTATATTTTCATCGAGTTCCCTTTAAATTCCTTGAACCTAGAGTCATATAGCAAATCCTAATCTCCTTCCTAGAATAATTTCTCCTTGATGTGTCTATCATGCCAAATCTTCCTCTGCAATTATATGAATTCAGTGCGGAGGAGGTTTTGCATTCTAAATTCATATAAGCCATTTAGCTGAAGAAATATTTCTTTTTGTGCCCTTGTGATATATAAATCCAATTGATTTTCCATTCTAATATTGTTATATTAAAATTCAATAAAAAACAAATATTTCTTCCCATAAACTAGATCATATGGAGTGAACATAGTGGTTGTCTTTCAAGAGGTATTATAGGCACAAGTTGCCTCCACTAATTTCTCTTCCCAATATTTCTTGTTCCCTCTCACTACCTTAGTGAGTATACTTCTGAGTGCTCTATTGGTAACCTCTACTTGCCCATTTGTTTGAGGGTGATAGGTAGTAGATACTATGTGCTTGATGCTATGCTACCTTAGGAGATTATCAATCAAGTTTGACGTGAACTGAGCTATTTGATCAATGACTATCCTTTGGATACCCAAATTTTTAGAAAACATTTTCTCCTAAGAATTAAACCACTTTTTCTTATGTTGTTTCCTTGATATCCTTTGTCTCAGCTCACTTTTTTAAATAATCAATTCATACTATGACGTATTTATTTTTCCTGAATGGTGGATAAATTGGCCCAATGAAATCCATGCCCCACTTGTCAAATGGTTCTAGGGCCACTTGAGGTTGTATATGAATTTCATCGTTGGATGTAGGTTTTACCATCCTCTAGCACTGGCCACACGTTCGGGTATACCTTCTAGCATCCCGGTGGAGAGCAGGCCAATAGTGGCTAGCTTGAAAGGCCTTGAAATTTGTCCTCTTAGTAGCAAACTGACCCCCATAGGGCACATCATGACATGATGACAGGATGTCAAAGACTTCCTCCTCCTAGACAAATCTCCTTAGAATCTGATCTGGTCCCAGTTTGAAAATATTTTCACCAATCCAAGTGAAAGGGGCACTCTTTCTCACAATTTTTCTCTTTTCCCTCGATGACATATTTGGAGGAAATATCCCAACAACTAGCTAGTTGGCTATGTTAGCAAACTAGGTAGAGAGTACTACAATAGAAAATAAGTGATCATCTAGAAGATGATCATCAATCATCTCTTCATTATCTACAGGAAAAGTGAATCTACATAGAAAATGTGCAACTACATTTTATTTCATATTCTTATCAATGATAGTTAAATCAAACTATTACAAAAATAATAACCATCCAATAATTCTAGCATTCACATTAGGTTTGTTCATCAAGTATTTAATTCTTGCATGTTAATTATGTAAAAAAGTTTGGTAATATAATGTATGAATTTATTCAAGGAATGGGAAACAACTAAAAGCTCTTTCTGAGTGATGGTGTAGTTCAATTCAGCCTTAGAGATATTATTACTGATGAAATAAATGGCATAAGGAAAATTATCATCCATTAGTCCCAAAGATACCCCCACAACTTGATATGATGCATCAATATGGAAATGCAAAGGTATAGCCCTATTGGGACCTCGAAGTATAAGGGCAGTGGTCAACTCTTCCTTTATTATTTTAAAGGCTTCTTGACATGGACTTGACCAACATAATTCTAAGTCCTTGGCAAGCAATCCAAATAGTGGTGGAGCAACCTTGCTAAAATCCTTGATGAATATCCTATAGTAACCAACCAATCCCAAGAAACTCCTAACATATCTCTTTTTCTAAGGATTAGGCACCCTTTTTATGATACCAATCATGTTTGGGTCTACTTGTATCCCTGCCTGAGATATGAGTGTCCAAGGACAATCTCTATCTTCCTAGAGAATTAAACATTGTAAGGACTCAAAGAGAGATGAATTTCAATGCATACCCTCAGGAATTTACCCATATTAGAGAGGGCCTCTTGGAAATCATACCCATAGGGAGTTAGATCATCCATGTAGATTTCCATAGAATCATGGAAAATCTTGGAAAATGTGCTCATGACTGCTCTCTGAAAAGTGGCATTGGCATTACATAGGCCAAATGGAAGAAATATATAAGAAAAGGTGCCCTAAGAATAGGTAAGTGTAGTATTGTCCTCGTTTTCAGGGCTAATATGGATATGATTGTAACAAGTGAACCCATCCTGGAAAGAGAATAACTTCTTCCTTGCAAGACCATCTGAGAGTTATTCAAAGAAAGGAAAAGGGAAATGGTACTTATTTATGACTTTGTTAAAATCTCTATAATCAACATAGATCCTCCAATTCACATTCTTATTTGGGACTAAGACTAGAGGAGACACCCATTCACTATCTGATATGGGGTATATGAACCATGCATCAAATTTTTTTTGTAATTCATCCTTGACTATGTCCTTCAAGGATAGGTTCATTCTCCTTTGGTGGTGGTGCATCCATTTGATTTATTTATAATCCCAAGCAAAAAAATCTAAGTTCTCTTTTAGTAGTGGGCACAATTGTTCTTCCTCTTTGGCCAAGAGAGACGGAATGATATTTAGGGTTCAAGATGGGCCAAATTTTAAAATCTTACCAGGTTTAGAGACTGGGCCAACTGAGCATAGCTTAGTCCAAGAAATTCTTTCAGATTATCTCACAAGTTGATCTGGTGGAATGGCAGTGGGGGGTTGGTTTTGAAGGATATGGTCAATGAGGTCATATTCATTAGGTTGGTCCCTTCTTATAACAACATTTAAGGCACAAACAGGGTATGGTGTTGATATATATTTATGCAGAAACAAAAAAAAATACAAATATAAACATAAATACAAAGATGCAGCAGAAATAACACTTCATTTCATTAATATCAAATAATTGAAATATGCTTATTGAACGAATGGAAATAAACTATCTATGGTGCTAGTAACTTATCTTTGAGAAGATATGTGGTGAATACATGCCTGTAAATTTTGTTAAAATGAGGCTCAAAGGCCTATTTATTATTTATAACAATGGAAAACCCTAAACATCCAAAAACCTAACCCTAGGAGTTCAAGTGCCAAAATTATGGGCACTGTTTCAGTAAATTGGTACATCAACTTCGCAAGGATGTAAATTTTGCATATGATCTTTGTTTGACACTCACAATACCTCGTTAGAAATATCTACGCGAGGAATAAAAATTTTGAGTGAGAAACATCCTATTTAACCACATTTTTCTCCAATTTTTTTCCAAAAAACATCGTTGAGGGACTCAAAATGGCTCTGGAAGTTCAGGACCTGAAAAACTACTAAAAATATTAAATTGTGCTACAATTAAGGAAAATGAAAAGCTAAAAGAAAAAATCATGGGGGTCCAAGTGGAATAGGCAGGTGGCCACCAATATCCACCTGGATCATTCATCCCCCCTTCGAAAGAAATGGTCCCCATTGTGTTGAGTTCCTCCATGAGATGAGGAAACTTCTGTTGAACTTGGTCCTTAATGAGCCACTTACCCTAGTGAAGGAGTTGTCCTAATTTGACAACTAGATATATTTGGATCCTTTGTTGTTGGGTGTTCCACGTAGTTTGGTTTAACTCTGTTGGTGTGAGTTGTTATGCCATGTTGTATGTTTCCAGTAGAGGTGGAAAGTGGGGTCGAAGGTGGTCCACATTGAACACTGGGTGCAAACCAAGGAATGGTAGAATATTAGGCTCAAAGTAATTTTCCATATAACTTTGGTGATGGTTTATGGCCTATATTAGAGGGTGTGAAGCTTTCGGTGGGGTCCAGTAAGGTTCCCCTTCTGCAAATGTGGCCAGAAATTTTCGCCCACCTAGAAGTTGTCTGGAACCTGATGTCGATCGTGTCACTATTTGCAATTAGCATTCGATATGTCCACATGTAATGAACCTATTGGCAGATGTGTTGAATGTGCTCAATTAATTTTTTTTCTTGTTAGCTTCACACTGTACATGAGTCAAATCCTCACTAGTAATCGCAAATGGCACAACTACATCAATCGGACATAGTGCCTGAAATCCCAAGCCCACCTAAAATGGGTTGTGGCTAGTTGAGATGTGGAGAGCGCGGTTATAGCTATGTTGTACATAGGGGAGGCTCTCATCCCATGTTTTTGTATGTTTCGATTTGTACATGTGGAGAATGTGTATGATCATCCTGTTGACGACCTCTGTCTAGCCATCATTTTGGCAATGGAAAATTGTGGTCTTTATGATCTTGGTGTCTAGAATCGACCAAAGGCTGGACAAAAATTTATTGAGGAACCTAATTTCCTAATCTAAGATGATATAATATGCGATCCTAGAGTGTACCCACACTCATTTAAAGAAGAGTTTAGCAGTGCCTTCTGCTATGATATTCTCCTTGCATGATGTCATAATGGAAATCTTTGAGAATTTATCAACAACCACAAAAAAACAGTCATTTCCATGCTTATTATAAGGAAATACTGACATGTGATCCATGGATATGGATAGGTTGACTAGGGGTAGGCAGTAGAGTATAGAAGCCTTACTTCTTGATGGTCATTTTGGAAATGGCATAGGCAGTGCGGGATATGATGTACTTCCCAAAATCTTGTTGAATTTTCGACATATAGAAACACTTATGCAATAATACCACTGTTTTCTCAACCCTAAAATTCCTGAAAACCCAACTGTAGTGCACTTACCAAATCATCTTAGCACACTCACTTGAAGGAATGTGCAATATCCCCAAAAGGGAAGATTCAACAATACCTACTAGAATAACGCATTTTTTAGAAGTATGTGAAATGAAATGAGTTTGCAGCTCTTGGATCCCTTAGATCTAGATATATAGTATCTAAAACCAAGAGGAGAGAAAAAACAAATCAAACTAGGTGAATTAAAGAGACCTCCCACACCTAGTATGGCTGGAAAACACCCAAGAATGGTGCTGCAGCAATATGCAACAATACTGCAGGAAAATAACAAAGTTTTTTCTTAGCAACAGTAGGAGAACAATAAGAAGGCTCAAAATTCATATATACAACAATAAATCAGATCCATATTGAGGCGCATACAATGTATGATAGAATGTAGAAGACAAGAATAGAATAAATTCCTCAAAAGAGGGGCTACAACACATGTATTTACTGAAAAATAGCTTGACAATGTTATTTTTAAGGGATGCAGAAGCTGTATATTACAATCCATATCTGGAGAAGATCTGTGTACAAAATATTAGATCCATTTCAGATCTATACACTAGAAGAGCTCCTTTATAAATTCCCCTTGGGGCTTTGAGCAAAACATGAGACACAAAGAGTAGATCTGAGATCTAAAGTTGCAGATCTGTAGTAGTATTCAGAAATTTATGAAGATGAATACAATAGAATCAGATCATATCTAAATAGAAAATGGATCAGAAGTATAATCCATGGATCACCATAGTGAAGGACAAAACCCTAACAACAGAGATCTCTCCTCCAAATGTGTGTCAAAACACCCTGCAACTGTACACTTGCAAATAACGCAGTCCTGGAAGGTAAACTGCATTGTAGGCTCTAGCACTGGTTTGGCCTAATTCCAAGATATGAGAATGAAGCTCAAAATATATAATCCTCTCTTATCAAGGGGATAGATGGCTTTCCCACTGAAAAGAGGCACTAGATTGGCCTAGATCTGAGAAAATCTAGCCTCCACTTGCTGCAATTTACAAGGACAACCAAACCCTCAATAGGATCTTCGTTGTAGTTGGAATATGAGCTTGGCCAAATGCCTGATAGTGGACAAGATCAGCAAGACTCCTACAAGAGCTACTCAATGGAAGAGGTGGGATTCCCGAACAGGAACACCCTAGTTCTAAACAGAACTATCCTCAGCTAAATAGTAGAGAATGATATATGTATAAATAAACAATATATTCAGAAATATAACATAATAAAAAAAATTCTTCTTTTGTCCTCCTCTTCCTCTTATAGGATGAAAGTCTTTTCAAACCGTAGACCATCTCAATGATTTAGCTCCATTCACATGTGTAGCCTCCAACTAAAAATGCGTTGTGCATCTAGGAGATTCACTGTATCTAGACAGCGCTGTTGATTTGGTCCTGGTTGACTTGGTCAAGTGATCCAGTTTCTTTCACACCTAAGTGTGCTTACGTAAATAGCCCAGATTTAGCTATGTTCACATGTGGCTTTGGTTTATTATAATTATTAGGATTTTTATTGATCCTCCTTTACAATTTTATTCATGAAACAGAAAATTGAAACAAAATTGTATATTCCCATTAGCTTGGGCTAATTGGGAATATTACATTCCTCCCCTCAAAAATGTTTCTTTTCCGCAATAAACTGATAGTGTGAGTGCTGCAACCCCTCTCCTCCTCCATTAGTGATACTATCAAAGATCAAGCTCTCCTCATAGGCTAGGTGTTTACCAATCCAAGCCTCCATGAATTGTTCCTCCAAAGTGATCATGAGATGTCCATAATCCATCCCACAAGGAGTCAAAAACTCAACAGAAACAAACATGGTTGGACCAATAATCTCTCTAAAACATGTAGCATGAGGTACATAGAGAGTTTCCATCCCATGTGGTACATATAAAATTCCCATCCTCCCTCCATAAAATCCCATGAAAATCACAACTATATCATCCAAGTATGGAAACATAATTACATATATACAAACAGAAATTTAAGCACGAGGAGGTGGGTCATAGTCCCACATATGGTACTAGCGCAGTGTATCTCCTGCTTGCATCAGATCAAGGTATGGTAAGTGGTTTCCCCACCACTTACTTGCTGTACAAGTCATCTCACCATGGCTGAAAATGTGAGATATGTTTGGTGCCTTTGGGAAGCACCCATCATGAAAGAAAATCTCCCTTTGTAGAACAAGGGAGTGGCCAAATTCAAAAATTTTAGTGGCCCAATGTTTTCCATGAGATTTAAATGATACAACACTCCTCTTTGGAGTCATGGCCTACATAAACATGGTGAAATAATATTTCATATCAGAAAATGAAACTTGCATCACATGATCAGATTTTTCACCAACAATGTCTCTCCTACACATGGAATTGTGCATATATTTTTCTCCCCTTTCAAGAGAAGGAAGAAATGGTTGAAATGACTCTTGCATAGAGTCCTTTGGCTACCCCAACTCCACATATCTCTTGCATTCTAGAAAATTTTGATGTAGCTCTCCTCCAAAGCCTTCCCATTCAAAGCATCTCATGATAGTGTTGTAAATCTTCATAGAATAGGTAGGGCTGAAATAGAAATCTTTGTAGGCACTTTGTAGCATCCTCTCCTTGAGCTTGGAGGCTCTAGGTAAGAATACCCTATCATGATGATATATGACTCCATCATCGACTAGATAAACCTCTTCATGCATTTGGTCATCAAGCATCATACAAGTGTGAATATCTTTGGAATAATCCACCAACAGCTGGGATTTCCAATATAGATTTACACTCCGCAACAATGACAGTGCTGATAATGCTTCAATAGGAATGCCTGCCATGTTTCTGATCTCCTCTTTGACATATACTATGTCAAAGGTACAAGTAGGAAGGACATACCTTCCCTTCTCCTCTTCCAACAACACAAAATCAGAAATGAAGGTGGGTAATGATGATGAGAGAGGAAAATCTCCCTCCTTCTTGTGCTTGCCTAAGCCTTCTAGCACTGCAACTATGTCTTCTAATGCTACCATCCTTCCTAGATCTGATTTTGGAGCATAATGTAGTGAGATATCTCTCACCAAAACTGAATCAGGTGGACTTGCAGGTGGTTTTCCACTAGATAAGAGTGTCCCTTGCAGAAATCTCATGAACATAATAGAAGGGACATTGAGGTCCTTGCTTCCACTGCGCAAATCCATCTCTGTGTTTTATGTGGAAGTGTTGTGTGAGGGATAAGTATGCATGGATTTGATCATTTGAGGTGAAATACTCTTCTTTCCCACCCATTCCATTTGCAAATCCTCCCAATCAGTGGTGAATTTTCCCAATGTAATCAACCATTGAACACCCAAAATAACATTGGTGTTTGGTATGTCAACTACAAATAAGTGATCTAGAAAAGTGTAGGGTCCCATGGTGACTGAAAGTGATGGGAAATAATGCATGCATTGCATTGCTCTATCTCCTGGGACCAAAACAGAGAATCCCTCAAAAGTATCAGTGGGTATTGCCCTCCTTTGCACAATATGGGCATCAATGAAATTGTGGGTAGCCCCATTGTCAATCAATACAGAAACCCTGTGATTCATGATTGACCCTTGAAATCTAAAGGTCATGTACTTCATTACTCCCCTCAAATATGCAAGAGTTCCTCCAATAGGAGCAAATTCTCCATTCCCATCTCCTAATGGTGTTGGATCTCCTCCAACATTGTCAACGCTGTCACCCCTCCTTGGATCATCATCTTCATCTTCTTCAAGATCTGAGAGGACCTCTATATAATGTGCTTTACCAGCAACACATCTATGTACAGGTACCCATGGTTCTTTTCAAGTGAAGCATAGCTTCCTCTTTCTTAGATCTCTCCAGACGTCATCATCAAGAGGCTTCTTGTATTAGCTCTCCTTTGAAGGAGTAGCTTTCTCTTCCTTTCCTTTAGAAGGAAAAGAGGGTTTGTTCTGAAAGTTTGCCTTTGATTTTGGTAAGGCATATTGAAGGTATGTAGCCCTATCAATGGCATCATGCAAGGTAGTGGGCTTGGTAGATTTCACCAACCCATGCAGAGGTTCTTCTAGGCCATCGATGAACATGTACACCCTCCTTGCTACAAAAAAATCAGGAACCATAGCAGATAATCTAAAAAAATTCATAGATATAAGACTCTGTATTTCCTAACTGTTTCAACTTTGAAAGGCTCATGAAGGGGTCTTCTAGATCCTTTCTGTCAAACCTCTCCATCAATCTTCTAGTAAGCTCAGAATAGGCAGTCACATTGGCATGACCCAATGTAGACAACCCATGGAACCACCAAATTGTGTGCTTCACCTTCAAAGTGAAGCACTGCAATCTTGATAGCTTCCATCTCAGGGACTTTGTTCAAATAAAAGTAAATATCTAGTTTTTCTAGCCATGCTTTGGCAGAACAAGTGGATGACCCATCAAACTTGGGTAAAAGGAATCTGCCCATAGAGTGAGGTCGATCATGATTTTGAGTGAATCCACCATGTCTATGTTGATGCCTTCGTCTTATCTTGTCCTTGAGGTGAAAAAAAAATTGAAAAATCAAGTGGTCCTTGAATACCTGATTCTCAGACTCATATTCTTCAAAGTAGTCTTCAAGGGATGCTTGCTCATAAAGCCCTTCATTTTCCACAGCCAAAAAAGTAGGCATGGTAGAATGTTGTGGAGCTTGTGGCTGGTTCACTGGTTGATCATTCCAGTGGTGAGACATGCCAGAGCTTTCTCCAGGATGAAATCTCCTAGGAGATCCCTTGATCCTGTCCAATCTCATCTCTTTGATCTCTCTAGAAAGACCTTGCATGGCTTTCAGAAGGGTTTTTGAAAACTCCTTCCCATCTTCATCACTTCCAGATTCAGGGGCTTTTCCCTTATCGTTATCATAATTGGTGTAATCAAATTTCTTCTGTATTCTTCTCAGCTACCTCTTCTCTTTGTCAGTGAGAGGCTCATATTCTTCTGAATACATATTGGCTCTTTAATAAATCAAATCACAAGTTGTGCCAAGATGATTACTCGGATACCACTGTAATATCCCCAAAAGGGAAGATTCAGTAATACCTGCTAGAATAATGCATTTTTCAGAAGTATGTGCACTGAAATGAGTTTCCAGCTCTTGGATCCGTTAGATCCAGAGATCTAGTATCTAAATCCAAGAGGAGAGAAAAAAAAAATCAAACTAGGTGAGGTAAACAGACCTCCCACACCTAGTATGGATGGAATACACCCAAGAATTGTGTTGCAACAATATGCAACAATACTGCAGGAAAATAACGCAGTTTTTCTAAGAAACAGTAGGAGACCAATAAGAAGGCTCAAAATTCATATATAAAACAATAATTCAGATCCATATTGAGGCCCATACAATGTATGAAATAATGTAGAAGACAAGAATAGAAGAAATTCCTCAAAAGAGGTGTTGCAACACATGTATTGACTGAAAAATAGCTTGACAACATTATTTTTAAGGGTTGTAGCAGCTGTATATTACACTCCAGATCTAGAGAAGATCTGTGTAGAAAATATTAGATCCATTTCATATATGTACACTATAATATCTCCTTTACAAATTCCCCTTGGGGTTTTGAGCAAAACATGAGACACAAAGAGTAGATATGAGATCTAAAGTTGCAAATCTACAGTAGTATTCAAAAATTTCTGAAGATGAATAAAATAGAAGCAGATCAGATCTGAATAGAACATGGATTGTAATTGTAATCCGTGGATCACCATAGGGAAGGGCAGAACCCCAACACCAAATATCTCTCCTCCGAATGTGTGTCAAAACACCCTGCAACTCTACACTTGCAAATAATGCAATATTGGAAAGTAAATTGCATTGTAGGCTCTAGCACTGCTTTGGCCTAATGCAAAGGTCTGAGAATGCACCTCTGAAGATCTAATACTCTCTTATCAAGGGGATATATGGCTTTCCCACTGAAAAGATGCACTAGATTGGTCTAGATATGAGCAGATCTAGCCTCCACTTGCTGCAAATTGCAAGGAAAACCAAACCATCAACACGATCTGTGTTTTAGTTGGAAGATGAGCTTGGCCAAATGCCTGATAGTGGACAAGATCAGAAAGACTCCTCCAAGAGCTACTTAATGGAAGAGGTGGGATTCCAGAATAGGAACACCCTAGTGCTAAACAACACTATCCTCAGCTAAACAGTAGAGAATGATATATGTCTAAACAGACAATATATTAAGAAATATAACATAATCGACAAAATTCTTCTGTTGTCCTCCTCTTCATTTTATAGGATGAAAGCCTTGTCAAACCCTAAACAATCTCAATGATTTAGCTCCATTCACATGTGTAGCCTCCAACTAAAACTGCGTTGTGCATCTAGGAGATTCATTGTATCTAGACAATGTTGTTGATTTGGTCCTGGTTGACTTAGTCAAGTGATCCAGTTTCTTTAACACCTAAGTGTGCTTATGTAAATAGCCTAGATTTAGCTATGTTCGCATGTGGCATTGATCCTCCTTTACAATTTTATTCATGAAACAGAAAATTGAAACAAAATTCTATATTCCCATTAGCTTGGGCTAATTGGGAATATTACAGAATGTAATGGTGTCCCAGGTGCCATAGCAGGGCATCCTAGAGGTGAAAATATGAAACTTTCTTACCCTCTAATATTGTCTTGAATGTGTGGCTGGATTCTGGATTGATTTTGTAGAGAAGCGACAAATTGGAAGTCTAGTGCCCACAAGAGTGGAGCACAGTCGTTAGTGCCATGATCAGTGGTCAGCTGAGGGAGACTGCAACATTATTGGTGTTGTTCTTCATGTACTTTATGTTCAAATGAATTTTTTTTAGGCATGTGGACCACTTCTGATGTTGATATTTATGCAACTTGCCTTGTGTAAGTATGAACTACAAGGGTCGGTGGTCTGTGGGGATGATTGTTTCCTTCCCCAATATGTAATGCTTCCATTGTCAGAAATACTACAAAATATAATACGTCTCTTTTTCATAAGTGGGATACTTCCAGATTGTGTTGGAAAGTGTCTCATTGTGATATGCCACTAGATGCCCCTATTGAGTAAGAACATCCCAATAGCATAGTCATAAGCATTTGTCTCGATATCAAATGGTTGTTGCAAGTCTAGTAATGTGAGTACTAATGCATAATAGAGGCGATGTTTCAACTCTACGAATGCCTTATGTTGAGATTTAGAAGAAAATATTTTTTCTTTCTCTCCTCCCTTGTTGACTTGACACAAGGGTCAAGTGATATGAGAGAATCCCAACACAAACCTGCGGTAGAAATTAGGAAGACCCAAAAATATACAAAGCTCTGTTAGAGTGGTTGGGGCTGGCCAATCCATAATGAATTGGATATTGGCTTGATCCACATGCACCACCCCACTCATCAATAAAGTATCCAAAATATTGAACCTAGGTCATATCAAAAGTTCACTTCTCCAAATTGGCACACAACATGTGTTGCCACAATGTTTGGAGGACCTGTCAAATGTGGTGGAGGTTCTCTTCCCAATTCTAGTTAAATATTAGGATTTCATACAAGCACACCACTACAAATGAGTTGGTGAATGGCCACAATATTTCGTCCACCAACCTCATGAAGGTTGTGGGAGCATTCGACAACCTGAAAGGCATGACCAACCATTCGAAAAGGCCCTCATTGGATTTCAAAAAAGTCTTCCACACATCAGAGGGTTCGATTGGTACCTGATGATACTTGGACTTCAAGTCGATCTTGTTGAAATATTTTCCCCCCTTTAGTTGGCCCAGAAGGTCATCAATTTGTGGGATTGGGTACCTATTTCGAACATTGATCTTTTTCAGCGATCGATATTCAATACAGAGTCTCCAAGTCCCATCCTTCTTCTGCACCACCATGATTGGGCTCCCACAGGACGATGAAATTGACCGGATGTGACCTTTCTATAGCAACTCTTGAATATTCCTCTTGATTTTGTTGTTATCCATATCAATGTGCTGATATATTGGTGACTTGGTCCATTAGGAATTGATGCACTTGGGGTCAGATCGATGGAGGGATTAACTTTATAGTGCAGGGGCACCCCTGCGGGTGAGGTGAAGATGTCTCCATACTCCTCCATGGCCTTGTTCATATTTTTTTGTCGTGCATATAAGCCTCGTCTGGAGGTAATAGCCACAATATTCATCTTGCCCTGAGGGTGGATATACACGAAAATAAATTTCTTGGTTTTTGAAATAAGCTTACAGCATTGTTTTTTAGTAACCAAAGAGATGGCAGTAGGCAGTGCTAGCTTCGGTATCCAGTTCAAATTATTTCCCAAAGCAATAATAACAACATGAGGCTTGGACTCATACACATAATTTCACTTCCAAAAGTATGGTTGGCCTAATAATACATCAGAAACAACAAGAGGAGAAATGTCTCATAATACCTCATCTCTGAAGGGCTTACTTCTGTAGGGAAGGTGGCACTACTCGCTGACGCAGAGATACTATCCTTGGTGAAACCATGTGATTGTGTACATTTATGGGTGTGCTATGGTCAGCAATTGCAACTACTTCACGACCTATATTGAGGTGAGGTTATTTTGGCTCCCGTTGTCAAGAATGAAATACAATGGGTAACCCATTACCCACATCTGGGAATGGAAGAGGCACTCCCACTACTCTAGATCTTTTGGTTTCTCCTTCTGGATATTTGTAGTGGAAATAGTGGCATTGGAATTTACATCGATAATTTGCTTCCCATTTTTATTCCCCTTTTCAGGTTCTAATTTAGAGTCAGATCATGCATCCAATTCAAAAGCCTTTAGCTCGGCCACCAGTGATTGCTTGGTATGATACTCACTTATGTTGTGGGAGGACCTCTTATGGCAATGACACCACTTTACCATGTCCTTCTTTGTCTTCGCAGTGTTTTTCTTTGCTTGTGGCTTTGGAGGATTGTCTTGGGCTTCCTCACCTTGGATTCGTCCTTTTTTCTATGGTTTGGGGGCACCTTTCCCTTGCTTCTGATTCATAGATCCAAAGTCTTGCTTCTTTTGTTTGAACATCTGATTAATCTTGGCATCGTACCGGTATGCTACACTAAGCAAGGAGATGTCGAGGAACTCCATCTCCTCCTGAATATATCTGTGCAAACAACTACGATACTTCAACACCAAATGTTTCTTCGAATATTTGATACCCAACTTTGTACACAGGTTATGGAACAAATTCATCAGATCATGCACATCTTGATCATATTTCTCCTGGAATGTAGTCCATTATATGTACTTGTACTCATAGCTTCCCACGTGATAATATTTTTTCTTGATGGCATCTCAAAAATAATCCCAAGTGGGTGCACTTGAGAACAAAAAGGGTTCCCTCTCGTCCTTTTTCTCATAGTAGGTTTCCCACTAGTCCTTGATATAGGGGGCAAATTCAAGGAGTGAAAAAGTAATAGTTTCCCAGTTGGAAAAGTCATGAATTGAGAAGTATCCTTCTAACATATTCAACCATCTATCTATGACATTTGCATCTATTTCGGCCTCAAATATGGAATGTCAAATTTTACTTGTACCTTAAAAGGAGAGGCACCTCCAGAGTGGCTGATCGATGTATAGATGCACCACTTGTTGGTTCGAGGGGTCCTAACCCAGGTTCGAATGTTCAAGGTTTGCCAAAAAACCCCTATAATACTGGCCCTTTCGGTAGTGACCTGCTTGCGCAGGCCAAAGTCTCACCCGAAGTAGTATGGGTGGGTGCTGGAACCAGGTTTCCACACCCTGGGAGAGGGTAGGTAAGTGAAGGAGAGCAACGTTCAACCTTATAGTGACCAGATCTTGTATCAAAAAGCCTATACCTCCAGATTCCCTTCGCATTCATATGCATAACAAAAATGATACTCACAGTAATCAATAGATCATGAACTCACATAACGATAACGCAGATATTCCAGATATTCTTTGATTAAGGGAAATAGAACAGATCCAGATCGCAGCATTAATAAGTAACACAAGTATATTCACAGCTTCAATCAGTAATACAACAGCATATATTAAGTAACCAAACATCACAGATTCATATCACAGTAATTCCAGTGGATTCAGATATTCAAAAATACTTCCTCATTCATTAATCCTTCAGATCTACTTACAATACACCAAAACCCAACCTGCGCACACAGCAGGACAGAGGCCCTCCACGCACACAACAGCAGGAGGCTATATCGTGGGCCTTCTTAACTTACTCATGGAAATTAGCCAGGAACCGATCTTCCTCCAAGGCCATAAGCTGCGCTAATCTCTCCTCCATGATGTCAGGGTCTGCCATGTTTGTAACTACTGGGATATGCAGACTAGGAATAATGTACTCCATTGGCATAACGGCCTCCTTGCCATAGACCATCCTAAAAGGAGTTTTACCAGTTAGCGTCTTGTAGGTGGTTCGATAAGCCCAATGAACTGATGGGACGTGCATGTCCCAATCGCTGCAATTGGCATTGCAGACCTTTGTCAGTGCTTGCTCCAAGATTTTGTTAAAGGCTTCAACCACACCATTTTCCTATGGGTGATACAGTGCGCATTTTGCATGATGGATTTGGAACTCCGTAGTCAAAGATTGGATTGTTTTGTTAACAAAGTGAGTACCCCTATCACTCATGAGGATCTTCGGACACCCAAATCTGCTCGAGATCTGTTTAAAGATGAAATGCACAGTGGTGTCCGTAGTACAATCCTTTACTGCTTGTGCTTCGGCCCACCTAGTTACATAATCAGTGGCAGTAATAATGTAGTGCGCACCCGTCTTCTTTCCTGGTAGGTTTATAGGCCCTATGAAATCGATTGCGCACTTATCAAATGCTTGTAGAGCCATTTGCGGTTGAAGGGGCCTTCCATCCCTGCAGGATGGCCTCCCTATTCGTTGGCATGTATCGCAGGCTTTACAATGATCATGGGTATCACGATGTAGGGTAAGCCACCATAACCCAGCTCTCAAGACCTTTTGCGTCGTTTCTCTCCCTACGTAGTGACCTCTTGCTACTCCGTCATGAGCCTCTGCCAAGATAGCGTGCCTTTCATTCTCCAAAAATATCTCTGCAATACTTCATCAGCTCCCATATTATATAAATAACCTACAATGATGGTAAAATATGATGCTCGAGCGACTAGCCCTTTCTTATTTTGTACGAAATACTCTGGGGGTGCCATTCCAGTAGTCAACAACTGAATGATATCAATGAAGTTGGCATCTACTATCTTAATAGAAAATAGCTACACATCAGGCAATCCGTCCTCTAGGTTGGTTTGTTCCTCACTACTCTCTATTTGTGATAAGTGATCTAGTCCAGCATTCATCTTTCCTGGCTTAATGATGATTTCAAAGTCATACTCCTGAAATAACAGTAACCATCGGTAGATTTTCCCCCCCAAAATAGGCTTATTTACTAGGTACTTCAAGGTTGAATGGTCTGTAAACATTTTTAAGTGTCCTCCTAACAATTAATGCCGATATTTCTGCAAAGCGTACACCATGGCCAACCCCTCCCACTCTGTAGTGGAGTAATTATGTTCTGCGCCAACGAGTTTCCTACTTGCAAAGGCAACTAGATGATCAATGTCTCCTTCTCCTGGCTGCTTAAGGATAGCCCCGAGAGCAATTTATGATGCATCGACATGGGCATGAAAGACCTTCTCCCAATTAGGAAAGATGAGAATAGGTGATAAGACCATCTTTTCTTTAAGTAACTCAAAGCTCTTTTAACACTCGTCATCCCAAAAGAACGAAACATCCTTTTTAAGAAATTTTTCAATAGGGGCCATGATCAATGCGTAGCCTTGAATGAATTTTCGGTAGTAGCCTGTGTGCCCAAGGATTGAGCATAATTGTTTCTCCATTGTTGGTACTGGCAAGTTGATGATTACTATGATTTCGGTAGGATCCACCATCAACCCTTGTCGACAAACTATATGGCCGAGCAGGATACCAAAGGGTACGCAGAAGATATACTTCTTGATATTTAGGGAAATCTGGTGCTTTCAGCGGGCATCCAACATCATGCAAAAGTTTGATACGTGCGCCTTCACCAGGCTGAAGATGGTCCAATCATCGAAATATACTTCTAGGAACTTGCGGATGAATTCCTTGAACACCGCACTCATTACTCGCAAGAAAATAGCAGGGGCATTCTTGAGACCAAACAACATGACAGTATAGTGGAAATATCCGCACTCTGTGGCTAACATGGTTTTGCTTTGGTCCTTAGGAGTGATTCTAATCTGATGGTACCTTGAGAATTTGTCTGTAAAGGAGTATGCTTCCTGTCCCCCCACGCTATCCAAAATTTCGTCTGAGAATGGTGTAGGGAATGGATCGTGAACACAAGCATCCTTCAACTTGCATAGGTCCATGCAGATATGAATCTCCCCTTTAGTCTTTTTATCCTAAACCACCATTGGGATGACTCAGTCTGACTGTTCGACAGGTTCGATGATACCTGCAGCGATCATTTTATCAAGTTCTTCCTTGAATTTTTTCTTATCTTTGGGGTTCAAACTATAGGGTCACTGTTTTACAGGTCATGCATCCGGTTTGAGAGTGATATGCATGACCCCTAAGTCCCTCGTGATCCCCTTTAGTTTCGATAAATTTTTTAGGAATAAGTCCTGATACTCGGTGAGTAACTCAGCCACTTTGCTTACTATATTTTCATCCCAAAAGTCCCCAATCTTAGCCAACTTAGGGTGTTCTTCCGTCCCAATATTGAATTTGCGCAGCCTGAGAGGCTTAGTGACATCCATCTCTTGTAGCAGGGGTCTTGCAAAGGGGCGCTCTCCTTGCGACTCCGGGATAGAGACAAACCATGGGTCTTCTTCACTTTCTTCCCTGGCCAAGCTATGGCAGTTGACAATATCCCACGTCTATGATTCCCATGTCGATGCCCCGAATGCTTCAAGAGAGCTAGGTTCCTTGAACACAAATGTATCTATACCTTGCAAAGCTTTGTCTAGTGCTTCCAACCCCCCTATGAGTCCAAATTTCCCTATGAATTTATCCCTCAGAGTTTCCCAGTGGCGAGTGCATTGATGTAGCTCCGCATCTAGGTGCCATGCAGTCGGGATTAGGCCTAATGCCTGAGTGAACAAGTGAGCCCATTCTTCCATATCATGGTCACCCCATGCTTTGATCCAAGCCAGAAAGTGTTTACGTGTGTCCCCTGGGCCAAGGAACATCTCAACCTGTACCTTTACTAGAGGCTCAAATCGGAGGAGCATCATGTCCCGACAGTCCTCCTAGTCCTAGAACGCCCCTCTCTGCATCTCCCACCATATTGTAGGTGTTGCATGAGTCACTAGATTAAGTGCCCATATCCTTCGTTCTCTTGGAACCTCGGCTTTGAATGCTCACAAAAATTCCTTAATGCTACCAAGACCATAAAAGTAGGGTAGGTCTCTTACCTCTGAGGAAATTCAACGAAATTCCCTTGTGACTGGAAGACATCACAATGCCGAGACATCATGCAACCGGTTTTTCCAACTCTCCATCTCCCCATTAGAGTCAAAGAAGCATTCACTGTTCCTTTCCAATTAGATTACTTCTCCCGCCATGGGGTTGATCCAGTCTTCGTCCCGTGCAGTCAACTTGTAAATGTGATCCACCTCCTCTTCACCACGCACTGGCTTTGTGTATCATTCACCTTCCGCAGGATCTAATGGTACTATCACCCTTGTACCATTATTATCAAACACCATGATTCTCTTTTTGATGTTGATGATACCACCCATATCTATCGCCCAGTCCAGTCCTAAGAGCGCAGGGTAGGGGTTCACATCTTCCACAATTTCAATTACCTCAAAGTTGGCTCGGGCCTTTACTCTTGTGATATCCACCATAATTTTAGACAACCTTCCTAGTGGGATGATTTTCTGTTGATTTTCCATGCGCAGCTAAATAGTGGACCATTCCAACTTAGGTTCCCCCATTCGTTGCCAAGTCTGTTTAGGTAATACATTCGCATCTGACCCTAGGTCCAAAATAACTTGATCCATCTCATAATCGCCAATCTTTGTAGTCAACTGCATCTCCCTACTAGTGCGTTTCTTATATCTATATAGTTTGTGCACATCCTTGATTTCTGAAGGTAGGCTAGGTCATGTTGCACAACTATCTATCAATGCCAGAAGATTCTCTACAGCCATTGGGTTATGCAACAGATTCAATCATGCCTATAAAAAGGGCTTGACCTCCTCGTCCGCTTTAAGGTTCACAGGTGTCTGAGAATTAGATGCCACTAGCTTAGCAAAGTCTTTGTGAGCTGCGACAAATGTTTCTTTTCCTTTTTTTAGGTCCAAACTTTCTTGTTTAAGAACATCTTGTTTGATCAGAGGTTCCATCGCAGCCTCCCCCTCAGGTCCCCTGGTGGCCATCCCACTGTGTGTCACAACATTCACACTTGGATCTTTGTCTCGCAGCGTAGCCTTAACCCTCTGCACTTTTTGCGTAGGTGTCGGCTGCTTTTCCTACATTTTCTCTATCAATATTGGGCAATCTTCAATCACATGCTCCTATTGCCTATAATATGGGTAGGATTTCCTTGTAGGGTTCAGACAGTCCCTTGAAAATTGTCTTGCTTCTCCACAGTTATAATAGATTAGGTGACCTCATCCCCGACCTACACTTCCACCTCTCCCTCCTCCCCTACCTCTTTATGGGGAGCCACCTATGCCTGCGGGGGTTCTTGGCGATGCACGGTCTGATTGTACTCAATATAATTTTCCTTGATCAATCATCAAATCATATGTCTGGCAGTTTTGTTCATCATATTGGAATCCCCCTTCTTTGATCACCTTCTTGAGTCGTTGATCGGCCTCACAAACATATTCAAAGGGCCCTTTCTTGAAATCCTTTAGATCAACCACGATTTGAGAGTAATACTTAGGTTTCTTGAACTGTTGTTTCAGGGCGTTCTTAATATCTTCAATGGTTTCATTTGCATTTTGGCCGATGTATCTTAATATCAGCTCTACCTTTTTCACAGCATCACTAGCCACATTCTGCGTAGTCCATACTGATCACACAAAAAACTAGAACTAATCAATGTCTTCATCTCCCACACCCTTAAAGGTCAGAAAATTCATGTGCACATCCATGTCTTCTTCTGGTGGCGGGGGTGTAGGTGAATTCTTACCCCTAGGCTGGTTTGAAAGTGGTGTGGTTGGAGGACTCTTCGAAGCTACTTCTCTTATCGGACTGTAAACCAATCTATCTCCTTCTAGTTTGGTTCTGTAGTATTTGCCACTTCACATTGTGCTCCCATATAAATCAGAGGTCATTCACTCGGTATGGCTACACAGAATACTCTTTCCGCACAATAATATCTTGATCAGCAATGGTAAGGTCTTCAGAAACTTACCTCAGAGCCCCTTGAAGAATCTTCGCTCTGCTTCAAAGTAGGAGACAAACTAATGGATGGAAAATTCTATCACAAATCCTCCTAACACACTATCTACCCAATGGTCCACCATGCAAGTGATGGTGTTATCAGCCTTTTCTAACTATTGGATTAGTTTGGGGGTCCACTCTATGACCCGCTCGTCCTTCCAACACTTCTAAAAATCCACCAACCTTGCGAGCCACTCATGGAGCTCGAACACAATCGTTAAAAAGAAGATATCATAGATCTCTATGAAAATGTACTTATTATTCCACTCTTCGGTGGTCAACCTCTCACTGCATTTTCTTTTACGGAAAATTCATGAACTTGTTGTTCAAACCATTCATCAATTTCCTTTCTCTCAAGCTTCCAGTACAACCTTGGAATTACCCGATCCATCTCTCAAAATTATCTTCGTCTCGACAACAGAACCATTTGTTGGTTCGAGGGGTCCTGACCCAGGTTCGAATGTTCAAGGTTTGCCAACAAACCCCTATACTACTGGCCCTTTCGGCAGTGACTTGCTTGCGCAGGCCAAAGTCTCACCTGAAGTAGTATGGGTGGGTGCTAGAACTAGGTTTCTGCACCCTGGGAGAGGGTAGGTAAGTCAAGCATAGCGATATTCAACCTTATAGTGCCTAAATCTTGTATCACAAAGCCTATACCTCCATATTCGCTTCACATTCACGTGCGTAACAGCAATGATACTCATAGTAATCAAAAAATCATGAACTCACATAACGATAACGTAGCTATTCCAGATATTCTTGCATGAAGGAGAAAAAAACAAATCCAGATCGCAGCATAAATAAGTAACAAAAGTATATTCACAACTTAAATCAGTAATATAGCAGCATATATTAAGTAACCAAACATCACAGATTCATATCACAATAATTCCAGTGGATTCAGATATTCAACAATACTTCCTCATTCATTAATCCTTCAGATCTACTTACAATACCCCAAAATCCAACCTCCGCACACAACAGTAGGGGTCGCACATAGCAAGATAGAGGCCCTATGTGCACACAGTAGCAAGATTCCTTACCCAACAACCCTAACTAGATCTATCGATTCACACTTAGCATTAATCTCCTCTCCAAGTCTGTCTTACAACTCAAAAAGGTTCAAGTACTTATACTATTTTAGCCTACGCATCTAATGGTCTGAAAACTGTGGTTTGTGGACTCTTAGTCTACCCTTGACCCATTTACAATGTATTAGGGTCTTTGACCCACCGCAAAACCCCAACGCTAGACTAAATATAATAAAAATTACACAAAATGGACCCAACTCGCAACTTTCTAGGAGACCATGTTCCAACACCGCCGGTGGGCAGCTCTTGAAGGATTTGGGAAAATTTATCCATCATCAAGTTCCTTTTTTTATCGAGGGCCTCCTTGAGCAATATTTTGATAGGATCTCCTACTACCTTATCTTTCTTTTCTTCCCCCATGGGAAACCGTTGGGGTTTGCGAAGCTGATCTTGCAAAGGTTCAACTAGATCGAGCCCTAACTCCTTATACCCTGACCTCATTGGGGAAATGCAAAGAAGGATTGATAAAGAGAAGACTGCTTTGATACCACTATTATTGATTTATGCAGGAACAAAAAATAATACAAATATAATTATAAATACAAATATGCAGCAGAAATAACACTTCATTTCATTAATACCAAATAACTTAAATATGCTTACAGAAAAAATGAGATGAACTAGCTAGGGCACTAGTAGCTTATCTCTGAGAAGATATGTGGTAGCTACAAGGCTCTAAAATATGTTACAATGAGGCTCTAAGGCCTATTTATTATTGAGAAACAATGGAAAACCCTGAACATCCAAAAACCCAACCCTAGGAGATGAGGCACCAAAACTATGGGCCCCGTTTGGGTAAATTGGTACATCAACTTCCAGGGGACATGAATTTGGAATACAATCTCTGTTTGATGTGCATAATACCTCATTAGAAATATATTTCCTAAGACTACAATGTTTGAGTGAGAAACACTAGTCAAAAACCCATTTTTCTCTCGGTTTTCCCAAAAACGTTGTTTAGGTCCTCAAAACGGATCCAGAAGTTCACAACCCAAAAAACTACTAAAAATAATAAATTGTTCCATAGTTAAGGAAATTGAAAAACTAAAAGAAACAATGGTGGGGGTCCAAGTGGAATAGGTGGGTGGACACTGATTTCCACCTAGATTAGGTCTGTCATGATACACCTCATCTTCTTCTTCATCCTCCAGCCACAAATGTAAATCATATTCAATAGAGGGTTGAGCAGTAGGGTATAATACCAGTTGTTTTTACAAGGGCCCATTCTTGATGGTCATGTTTCAATACCTATAACTGATATAGGCATCAACAGTGGCCTACTAAGGTCTTCCAAGGGCAAGTGGATAACCATTAAACTTGGGTTTGGGTTGAAATACCAGAAATTCGATGGGATACTCCCAAGAATAAATGGAGACCATACCATCCTCAACAACTCCTTCAAGAGGTACTGTGGATCTATCTGCAAGTTTCATAACTGTAGTGGTATTTTTTAAATCTCCTTGGAGGAAGAGATTTAACATGGTTTCTTTAGTCATCACAATTATGGCAACCCCAAGATAAATCAATGTATGATGGACCCTGATACCATCAATGTGTAAATCCCCTACGGGACTACCAGGGTCTAGGTATTTTGGGAAAATCACTCTCTCGAACATCAAATCAAATAATTTCCCTACTACATTGATGGTGGGGGTGTCTCTATTCTTTCTCCCAATATTTTTGAATAATTTTTCCTTGATAAGCTTATTATATATGGGAACATCCTTAATAGCCTAGAGAAGGGGTATATTGACACACAAGTCCTTCAATTCTCTCATAAGTTTAGTCTCTTCTAGGGTGTGCTGGTTGGGATGGATCCCTCTCCCAGGAAAAGGAGTTGGATTTACTTGAGGGGTAATCTATTCCTTTTCCTCTTCAATCTCTTTAGGTGGAGATGGTGGATGGTTTTATGGGATAACTCTCGTAGACCTAACGTTAATCTCGTGGATCTACACATCATAGGCAGGGTAAGATGTTTCTCCATTTTAGACATGTTGTTTCTATTCTCTATTCAGTTTTAGATAAGGTTGAGAAGAAATATGAGGTTGCTTAGGTGGAGTAGGATGAGTGAGGTGATGTTGAGGTTAAGATGGAGGCAATAAAGCAGGAGATTGGTTGAGTTGAGGCGTTGACCCTTGTGATCGATTTCTTGACTGAGGAGGTTTGGGAGCATATGGCTTAAATAGTTGATTGAAAAGTTGAGGATGATATGGAGGGGCATAAAGTCAAGACGAAGGTGTGGGGCATGATGGATGAGTAGAAGAATAACGAGGATGCAAAGGTGCATTTTGGTTTGCATTGTAGTAACGATAAGGCACACCTTTCATGCCTTATTAGTATGGCTAAGGTCCTTGAGGAATCCTTTGATTTATAAAGCATAGTTTCTTTGGTCTAGCTTCCACCCCTTGGTATAAAAATTTTAGGCCTAGTAAAGAAGGGAATTTGTTTGCTGCATGATTTTCTTCAAAGGCTGAGAAAACTTCTATGACATTCATTGGGAATTCATTCATAGGGTGTGTTCTAGTGCATCTATGGAAAATAATGGCTAGGGATCTCCTACCTCCTCTTGTTTCATTTTTATCTACATGTTATCCATTTACAAGGGAGAGGTATGCATAGTTTAACTCTTTAAATCCTATAACATGTTCCCCATCTCAATTTCAAAGGATGAGGTGGAGGAAGAAGTAATGGTCAAGCCTTGATTACTTCTACCCTCTATTCTGGCTACCCTAGAATGGTTTCTAAAAAGAAAATTGATGTCATCATAGGCTAACTGATAGATGTCTCCTCCAGGTAGCATGTTGAGGGTTTCCAACACTTGCTCCCTGATCCCTCGAAGAATAACTAACTTGAGTGATCTAGGATCAAGTGTGCAGTAAAATTCAACCACCAAGACCTAGCCGATATAGAGGCCTTGCATTAATTGGCATCAGAACTATATATCGAAAGGGTATATGAAGATGACGGGATAAAGATAGTCCCCATGCAATGGGTGCATGGATTCGCTGGTTCCAAGCTTTGAAACCTGTTGAGGATGCCTCATTTTGACCATTACAATGTCATAGACCAACTTGTGCACTAGCTGCTTCCCCTGGTCCATGATGGTAGCTTGTGGATCCAGGATTGAATTCCAATTGATGTCGCACTTACCCACCATATTATTGGTCTCCCCATGGAAGGGCCAAACCCTATGCTGCTGCCCATTCGAAAAAAGTATGAGAATAAGATCGCCAAAAGGGTGCGCGAGGATTACCATGTGGGGTGGAACACTCGGGGGTTCATGATTAGCACCATAAATGACCTCAGTACGCAGATGGGTACCTTGTTGCTGGCATGCAAGATGATGCAAAAATGCCAGGTTGCAACCATCCCTACGTATGTAATTCAGCTGGCGAGCTGATCCGTAAAGTGGGTATGCTTTAATTGGTCCCAGTACCTATGCAATGAATTTCTGGCGAATGTATGTGAAACCTAGGATTAGGGACAAGCATTCTGCTAGTCCTAGCTGCTGCTTCTCATTGAGTTGGTAAAATTTGAAGCCCCTAAAGACTTGGTCCTCCCTGAGCTCACCCCAAATATGTGTGAGGGGGCGCGATACGCGAATTTTTTGTACTCAAAGGATGCTTATGTATTGAGGACAATCAAGTCTTCTGGGTCCTATTTCAGAGTGGGCTTGCAGCAGCTATCAATTCCCATCCATGCTTATTGCCAATAGTTTATGATAAGTACAAAAGCATCACAACATTTCAAGTAACCATGCATAATTTATAGATTAGAGGCAACAAGGATCCAACGTGCATCTCACTCCCATACATGGTTGCTGATGAAGAAATTGATTGCCTAATTGCAACTTGGCCTCCCCACTGGAAGCTTGGCTTCAAATTAGGTATGAAGGACACTACAGGGACAAGCACCGCGAAGGTTACCTCACCTGACAACACCAAAGAAACTGAAGGATAGGGCAACAGTACCGGGAAGGGCGCGGAACCAGCATCATAGAAGGGTTTGCAGCAGGGAAAGAATACTGGGAAGGGTACAGAAATGGCATCGTAGAAGGATTTGTAGCAGGACCTAGGTGCAGAAGGTCAGGAGGTGGGAGGTACTGACTCCCCTCGGGTATGAAGCAAACTGCTGACCTTGTTAAAGGGCCACGGAAGAAGCAACTTGCGTAATGGTCGAAACGTGACACAGGAGTTACATTGACAGAAGAGGACCTAGAGGAGAACGTAGATGCGGTCACCCTGGCTGCAGAAGACAAATGGTTGGCTCTGGAAGAACAAAAAAAATCCATAGTTGATACAATCCAGGCTAAGATCTGGGCTCTGCAGCTCAAGGTTGATACATTTTAAACCAATATGATTCAGACAAGGTCGACCCCAACAAGAAGCAGCGCAGTAATCAGTATGATGGAAAACTGCCTCTACCCTCTACCAGGTGCAGCCCTCATACTGAGTCCACCCGACTTAGGAGTGCAAGTCCAGGCCTATGCAGAGTTGTAGTTTGATCTCACCTGCCTGCTGCATGAACCATTGCAGATCCTTCACGCGTCCATGTTCGAAGAGATCTAGCATAGAGACCATCAAGTGCACTAACAGCTTCGTACAACTGAGCATAAAATTGAAGAAAAAACTACTAAAGTCTATTAGGCATAGGCTGCATGTACCCTCACTTCCACATAGCAGACAGAGTTGGAGCACCTCATTAGTAGGCTCTGCGCAGAAGTCACTAAAGATATCCTGGCTTCTGCCACCCTCCAGGCTAATATTGAAGGGTTGGTCGTAGCGCTAAAAGCCTCAAGAAATAAGATCCAGATAGTCAAGATAGAGATGTAACAATAGATTGTGGCCTTGCAGGCCAACTTACAGCCAGAAATGCCACCAGAGGTACGAGCCCAAAGAGCTGCATTGGTTACAGAGGCCACAAATGTCATTACATGTCAACTTTCTCAAGGTGCAGAACTGTTGGAAACTGCTATGCAACTATGGACCAAGGTGAAAAAATACCCTCTCCTATGTGAAATAAACCAAGCACTATGCCAGAAAGAAGAAGAGTTTGAAAAAATGGAGGCTACACTGACCACTATGGTCCCCGCTCAGCGATTGGCCTGACTGCGCACCAGCCACGCAATCAGGGATGAGATGGAAGCCCTTCGGAAATGGAAGAAGACTTGGAGTGATCACCTCAAGCTGTAGGCTGATGAGGCCCTTAAGCTGTCTCAGGATGTCGACATTGCTATTAAGCAACTAAACCAAACATTGGAGAGTGTCACTGCTACTACAGAAGGCCCAAATTTGTAGAAGTTGGTGGAGATATCCCAGAATTATGTTGTGCAAAGTGAAGGTGTGCTACCCCCGCTGGTTGAGGCAATCAAGGAGATGTAGGTCAAGATGGAGAACCCACAGCCATAGTGATTTTTGATGAGTCACAATATTGTGTTGGGGGCCTGTTGGAACGAGGCTCCCTAAGCTGCGAATTTTGTATATTTTTGGCCAATTTTGTATACTTTTTGTATTAAGTAGTCTAACGCAGGGGTTTTGGGGTGGGTCAAAGCCCTGAACGCATTTTAATGGTTCAAAGGGTACACTTAGAGTCCCCAAACCATGGTTTGCAGACCACAGGATAGTGTAGGTTATATCGATATAAAGAGATGAATTTTTTTAGTATAGAGAAAGGGATGAATTAAGACTGATGCTACGTCTGAACTACTAGATCTATTTTGGGTTGTTTTAGATAAGGACTCCTCCTGGCTGTGAGCGCAGAGATCCTCAATCTTGTTGTGTGCAAAACCTGCTAGGCTGTGTGCGCGAGCTTGTTGTGGTTGTAAGTGGATCTGAATGTTAATGAATGCAAAGTATTGTTAAAGTATCTGTGTGTTATCTGGATCAGTGATTTTTACTGCTAAAGCGTATCTGTGATGGTTATTTAGCTGTGAATATATATGCGTTTTTCCATAAATATATCTGTAAATTCTTCGTGATGGTATCTATTTAAGCTACGAATACTTCTGTGCTATATGTTTATGTTGCGAATGTATCTGTAGCTGCGTTTATGATATCATTCGATGGTAATTGTTGATACGCACGTGGATGCAAAGGTATTGATTATATTTGTGAATGGTAATAGCTCTGTTATGGTTAATAACTAAATATATTGATAAAATCCTACAAATAGGCTTACTCTATGTGAATTCAATAAGCTACGAACACAAAATTTCCTCGACTTACCTACTCTCTATCAGGGTGCGCAAACCTGGTTCCAGCACCCTCCCATCCTGCTTCAAGTGAGACCTTGGCCTACGCAAGTAGGTCATTTCTGAAAGGGCCAGTAGTATAGGGGTTTGTTGGCAAACCTTAACCTCTGAACTTGGGCTAGGACCCCTCAAGCCAACAACACCTACATGTGGAAACACACTCATAGAAACAAATATTAGCTTAAATAAATACTCTATCTATTACAAAAAATAACTTTGAAAATCATGTTTAGAAAGCCACCAAAATTAGATAAGAGTGTGAGCCTATCGAAGACGGGACATGGTCAATTGTACAAGTAAGAAGACTGCATCAAAACAAGGAGGGTGCATGTACAAGCAACAAGGGAAGTTCAGGCTTCAAGGTGTGCTCTTGTTCTCAAGAAAGAGAGAGAGAGATATCATGAAGGGCATAGGGCACATTGTTAAAGCATGAAGGAAATTCATTTCTGGGTTCAAGGTGTGTTCATGCACCCAACAAGGATAGAGGGTGCAAGGGCACACATCGAAGGGAAGAATAGGTCATGATTCAAGCCTTTCCTGTGCATTCATGCACTCAAGACGAACAAGTAGGGAACAAGGAGCACAATTGAATCATGAAGAAGATCACATTCGTGAGTTCAGGGTGCACTCATGCACTGAAAGAGGGTTCATTTCTTTGAGTTGAAGGAGTGTGCTCAAGTGGAAACTTGCTTTTCTCGACGTATTTTTATGATACAGTGAGACCTTCATTTCCAGAAGTGCGCTCTAACTAGATATTGCTCCAAAATAATTCTATCCACAAGATAAAATGATTGAAATTCTCAGAGAAAAGATATTACTAGCATTTTACATTATAATAAATACAAAAAATTCAATTAAAATAATTGAAATCATTGGAAATTTAATATATAACCTGCTTTCTACATACACACTATATATTATACATTATTAACCTACATATAGATACTCATATATATTATATAGGGTATAAATTCAATAAATAAATATTATTATTACATTATTAATGTCAATGAAACCCTTATTAAAATCCACTATAATTTAACCTAAGTTAAAATACGTTATAGATATTCATAACATTACACTTCTAAAAACATTTCTTATATGAAATTCATAATAATAATAGTATACAAATATATTATTATGATAATATAATAATATAATAATATATTGTTATTATTATATGTTATTTATATCAAATTATATATTAATAATTAAAAAATATAAATTTAATTGTTCATTAAAATTAATTATTCATTTTTATATTTAATTATTCATTTGAGAGATTTAATTATTCAGTTGTCTTTCTCGACCTTTTATGGTTTTATTTAATAAATTTTTATTATCCTTCATTCTATTCATATTTCATCAAGTCTTGAAGATGGACATGACTTGTGGTTTTGAAACATTGACTACAACATCTAAATCTGTGGATTGTCCTTTAATCAATTCGATCTACAGGTTCTTATATATTTTGTTGCAGTAATGACCAGAATGTGAAGAGTTGCATAATTTGAAGAGTCACAACCTACGACAATAAATTGACACTGGAACTAGAAATAATGAACTAAAATGGCAACAAAGAAATTGAAAAGAAGTGAAATGCCAAAAAGGAAGCAAGATCGATAACAAAAATTGTAGAAATTCCTTGTAGATTCAAACTGCTAATTGTAATTTTTTAAAACAATATACTTGAATCTACTCTACCAATTACGGAAACCAATTTCCTAAACCAATTACTTAATGATTTCCTAGGGAAAGCCTCAACTAAAAACCACACTATTTGTATATTGCATTAGTCAAAAAATAGGAGAAGATTACAATGATTTTCTCAAGCCTAAGAAACCTATGCACTATCTCTATATGTCTCACTTATTTTTAGACAAGCCTAGGCCAATAATTAACCAATTTTATATTTTCCCCAGTCCATATTTATTTGATTATTTCATTGGTTAATTAGCCCCTATTAATTATGGAAATCCCCATCCAATACTGCGCAATCCATCTAGGGCCTTCCTCTGGCTGCATGCACCACTTGTAGAATTTGGATGATTATATAACTGATAATACACTTCCATTGAAATTAAATCTCAATTGGGTCACTCGTAGTGACATGCATGAGTTATTTATGGGTGAATGATCAGTTAACTGATTGATCACTAGATGTGGTTCAAGTTCAAGTTCCAAACTTTTACCTCTCACTAGTTCCTCCAATAGTTGGAACTAGTTAAATTGACTTTAACTCAAATAAACCAAACTAATTAATTACAACTCAAAATAAACTCAACCTATCCTCCTATTATTTAGGATCCACTCTACATGACTCAAGTTATACCCTCAACTCGAATTAATGAGACTAGTTAAGTCAAACTAACTTAGTTAAATTGTACAAGTTTTCATGAGACGTGGAATTACCATTTTCTTCTAATTTAATTCGAGGGAAAATTAAATTAGAATCTTTCCTGGTGCCAGTTTCAACACTCCCTCTCACCAAGAAAAGGATTATCAAATATCCTGATCATGCCTCTATGGAACTCAAATTTTCTTTGTGATTGTTCATTCGTCAAGATGTCTACATCATGTTCCTTTATAGGAATGTACTCTAGCATCATGATCTACCTTCGCACACAATATATGAGATGGTGGTACCAGATGTCGATCTTCTTGGACCTATCATGAAAACATGGATTAACCAAGAGTTTAAGTAAACTATGGCTGTCACGGTAAATCACTCTACGATCCATTGGCTACCCAAAAATCCCAACAAGGATCTTCCTAATCCATATAGCCTCAAAAGTTGCTTGAATAGAATCCATGTACTATGCTTCTAGTGAACTGAGTGCAGCTGATATTTTCTTCCTGATGTACAAGGAAACTATTGCTTACCAAATACTAAAGATTTCGAATGATGTGTTTTGTTAGAGTCTTGTAATTTACAATATCACCAGGTGACTATGTACTTTCTCTATGCAAATTTTTCATATTGTACGGAGATACCAATATTCAAAAGTCTTTTCCAAATAAAGATAAAGAGAAACAAAAGAAGAAGAAAAGAGGGTATTTAAAAAGGAAAAACTCAAAGTTCATACTATAGGAATGCAGCCTAAGAAATTCTTGATTGTTTTCCTGTAATCAAATTGAAAGGTTCAATTTTTGCTCTGAAGGTCTAAAAAGGGATGATTTTTTGTCAAGTTTGGGAGCTTATGGTATGTTTTTGTTTCCTAAGTCCCCGACCACATTTCCATATCCTTTTTACCCCACCCCTTTGTTATTTCTCTTATCCTAGGTTTCATTTTACCCCCTCGACTCTCATACCTTGACTCCACCTCACATCACCTGTCCCTACCCATTTGTGCTAACCTTATTTGTTCCCTGTTTCCACATTTGACAGTTTTCAATGTATTTCATACCACCTTTTCACAATACCTCCTACTACCTTAGTACCCCTCTGAAAACCAACTTTGAGTTTTATATAATGGACCATCACAGTCAACCATTATCCCCCTTAAAACCTTTACCTCTCATTGTATGCCACAATTTTCCAAATATAGGTGCAAATTTTTGTGATATAATCATTGAAGTACAATATGCAATGCCGGTGGGACCTAATTGAAATCACAAATCACAAAATATAAAGGATGGGCGCAAGGGGTAAATGTTAAAGTCAGCAAAGTGTGATATGCAACACTAGTGGGACCCGATCATAATCCCAAATCAAAAATGTTAAAGGATGGGCATAAAGGGTAAATGTTGAATTCAACGAAGTACGATATGCGATGATGGTGGGACCCGATCACAATTGCAAATCGCAAATGTTAAAGGATTGGCACAAAGGTTAAATTTTAAAGTCATCGAAGTGCGATATGCAACGATGGTGGGACTCGATCGCAATCTCAAATTGCAAATCTTAAAAGATATTGTGAAAGGTTCATCTTAAGATCGCCAAAGTGTGATATGTGATGTGGGTGGGACCCAATCACATATCGTAGTGCACAGGTTCAGGAGAACAAGTGTTACAGAAAAAATTAAAGACAACGGGGTGCAAAACGAGATGTGGCATGGGTGTGACGTGATACAAAGATGAAATATAAAATATTTCAAGTCTTGGAGTATGCATTTTGTGCGCCATTTTGTGAAGAAATAGGCTAATCATGACAACAAGACTCAACCACACGTTCAAAGGGTTTTCCACAACTTACCTGAGAGAAGGAATGTTCTGCCAATCATTAAAAGAACAAAGGTTGTATGAAATACCACCAAAGCTACCAATATTGAAGATTCATTCAAAAAGGAAGCATGAGTGGTAAGGTTCGAGTCGGGCAAGGCATTTTTGCAAAATTTTTATGTTATAATGGAAGAAATGGAAAACACAAAGGAAATCATCGACAGAGTCACTAATCGTTGTAAGCAGCCATCACTGCACCAGATTTGATTACTCAACGTTGGCTTTCTGAAAAACAGAGCCAGACGTCAGAGCCACCATTGGCTGCCTCTTTGTGACCATCATAGCCACCTCCAAGCTCATTATTTGATCATACAAAGATCCATTGAAGCATTTGGATCTACAAAGAGTTGCCCAAAATTAATTCTAGAGGCGGTGTGGTTGTCAGAGATTTATGTTCAAGCCTTGCATGGCCACACTTGTCCATTTTCTGCTAAATTGTAATCAATGAAATCTTGCCGAGTAAGGTAGGGCAAACGAATTAGTATTTAGATAAATATTGCTTGCCTTAGAAGTATCGGGGGTTGGAAGGTTGGAAAATTGGACCCTGCTGAAACTTGCATTATAAGAAGTATTGGAACACTATAACTGTTTGAGTTGGCCATCAATAATAAGAGACCGTTCACAAGATTCTTGAGCTATGTTAATGGTGATGTTCATTCCTCTCTTTTAATGTTTTTACTCTTTCTTTTCATGCTGTGCATCAATTTCTATGATTGCAAAAAAATAAAATTTAGATTAAGATTTGCTGAGAGAGCACCTTAATTCTGTCTATGTTTGTTATCTTAATGTTTTCCTCTGAAGTTTAGTTAAAGAATTATTAACTACTATTTATCTATTACTGAACTCATTGCTTTCTTTCATGTCATATTCACACATATATTAATATGCAGTCTGCATAGTTAGCTTTCCCTGTGAATGCCCTTGAAAAGTTAATGCATAATTTGGCCTTTTATGACTCCATAGCCTAGTGGGTTAAGTTTCACAGCTCTGTTTTTCCAACCACCCAATCAATCAAAACTAAAAACCCTCATAATTTCTATAACTAGCCTAACATCACCATTCATGAAATTAAAGATAAATTCAAATCAGAGATAGAGAGAGCCCTCTCTGAGTCTAGGAAGGCTAGGTCCTAGATTCCAAATTGGTTTGATGTTGTCCTCTATCGTTTGTTCTTGCCAATATTTTAAATTAAGGAGTGATAACATGTTATTTTTGGATGGAATCTCTACCCAATATGCATCTATGATGCCTTACAAATTCAATCCATCTTTCTGATTGTACCAAATACCGAACTCAGTGGTGCCTATGAGGTATCTCAACACATGTTTGGATGCTTTCCAATAGATCTTGGTTGGCTTAACCATTTCTTAAATATTTTTGTTAACTGTATAACACATGTATGGTCATGTGTTCACCAAGTACATAAGTGAAGCCATAAGCTTCCTGTATATGGTAGATTCTAGCACTTCACCTGATGTAGTGTCTTCCTTCCTCCAATTCCCTGCTAGAGGAGTCTCCATGGGTTTTCTTCTCAACATGTTAAACTTATTCAGTATCTCGCATACTTTCCATAAGACACAAAAAATTCCCATCTCTTTTCCAAATTTCCAAACCAAGGTAATAATGCAATAGCCCCATATATTTCATCTTGAATTCTCTTGTGAAATATACTTTTCAAGATTTTATCAGCTTCACATCACCTGTTAGAATTAAATCATCGACATATAATACTTTAATCAATAATTTTCCTTCAACCACAATATGGTAAATGTTTGCATCTGCTTCACTTTTGGTGAAGCCCAACCTAGTGAAATAGTTTTTGATCCTGGTGTACCAAGCATGGAAAACATATTTCAATCCATACAAAGCTCGAATGAGTTTGCACAAAGGCGACTCTCTGTCGAAGGTCTCAAGTCCTTCCGAAAAAATTCTGTACATCTCTTCCTCACTCACTCTATTGAGGAAATTTCTCTTCACATCCATCTGATGTATATTCCATCCCATATACACTAAAAGTGATAGAATAGATATAATTGAAGGGTACCTTGCTACTAGAGAAAAGGTCTCCTTGTAATCAATTCCATCCACCTAAGAGAACCCCTTGGCCACGAATTTGGCCTTGTATTTCTCGAGACTCCCATATATTGCTTGCTTCACCTTGTATATCCACTTGGAACCTACAACAGACTTGTCCTCCGGTCTTGGGACAACTTCCCATGCACTTTTCCTGATAATGGAGTCATAGTCTTTATTGAGTCTCAAAATTGTCTTCCATCTTCATCCATATTTCCATCATTTCATAACCATTTATCCCTCATTCATAACTATATAGCCTAAAACCCTACATCAAGTAACCATCTTCATAATCATACGGGTTAGAATAATAATTTTCCAAAGTTATTTATTTTATGTATTTTTAAGTGAATTTATGATTAAAAACTAGGAAATTAGGATGGTTTCATTTATATATGTGCGTTATGAGTTTTGTGACATGTGTAGGCTTATTCATAGGTTCCAGAAGGGTCTTACTTGGCCTTCTAAGAAAAAATTCGAATTTCAAATCAAGAGGTGGTCCAACAAAGAAGGAATATCATAGAGATCTTGATTTGTCATGGGATTTGTATAAAATATCTAGGGATAAGTTGATACAAGTATGGGTCTAGTAGATATTTAAGGGATTTACATTTATTGAGAAGATATCCTTAATTCATGTAAAAATAAGAGGATCATCCTTGAAAGGAAGCTAACAAGTTGTCAATTATTCATTAGCATTGGATTTCTAATTGTTCATTAAGCATGAGTAATATCATTTTCTCCAAATCATGGGTTATGAGTGTTGTTTTATTCTTAATATGTGATAGTTCTTCATGTGTGCTCATTGAGGAATGGATAGATACCCATCAACCACAATTCGCATACATCTGTAACATAGTTTGATTTCTTTTATTTCCTTGCATGCAAGTGTGATTTATTTTATGCAAGTGTGCTTTATTTTATGTAAGTGTGTTTTACTTTCCGCAAGTGTGATTTCATTTCCTAGATTTGATTTGATAGTCATTAAAATAATTACTTACTATCTATCTTAGTTTTTTTTCTTGACAACTAAATCACTAGTTTCTATTTACTTCTTTCTAGATTATTTTAATGCTTTCTATATTATCATAGTTTTCTTCTAATAGATTTGCACTTTAGTTATCATTAAATTTCTCGCTTACTAGTTCTCATAGTTTTCTTGCTTGATAACTAAATCAATAGTTGTTCTAGGTTTACCCGCTTTCTAGATTATCATAGTTTTCTTCTTATATTTTTTCAAATATTACTTTATAAGTTTTTATAAAGGCCATGGAATTCATTCATTCCACCCTTAGAATCTAGCTTCCACCGTTAGAATCTAATTCAGTTTTCTTACATGTGATTTCTTTTGCAGTTTTCTTTAGTTATACTTGTAATATGCATTTTCTTTCTTTATTTCCATCTAAACAAACCTTCTACAACAATTTCATTTGAGGTCCCATATATTTTGGTTTTCTTCTAAGTTTACGAAACCCTTGGGTTGACATATTAAAATGAGAGGGATTTAACATACAATTAAATCAACCTACACTCCTCTACCATGGCACCAAGCCATACTTGTTGTTGCATTTCTTCCTCAAATGAAAATGGCTCAGTATGTACACTCTCGCTCATAAGATCCATGTTGCCAATTTACTGATCTGGTGACCTCCTTTGTCTACACTGTGGTGTGGGGGCTCCCACATTTTCTCTAGCATCATGCATCAACTTGTTAGCATCCCTAGTGTGTTTCCTTCCATCTATAGATGTATTTGTATGAGTGGGTGCTTCCACTCTCTGATCCTCTGCTTGTGGTTTCCCGACATTTTGCGGCTCTTTTTTTGGAGCTAAAAGCTCCTTATTTGCATGCAATTGAACCTCCCTATGTAGGGAAATTCACATGGCCTTCTCTTCCTCGAATTAGACATCTATACGAACCATTTTCATCCTATGAGATGGAAGCTACACCCGATAGTTGTCAAATGTATCATTGTACCCCACAAATATCCCCAACTCAAATGTTTGTTCTAGGTTTTTCCATGCATCCTGGGAAACATGATACTGAATTGATGAACCAATTATTAGGAAGTGTGCCACATCTGGTTTATTACCTCAAATATTCCTCTGGTGTACTCATCCCGATAATCTAATGAGGAATCTTATTATACACATATACTACTGTGCTGCATGCTTCCACCCAGAAGTGCAACAGTCGGAAGTGATCATGCAACATCACCCGTGCAGCTCCCACAATTATTATATTATTCCTTTCTGCAACCCCATTCTGTTATGGGTTATGGGGTGCTATAAAAACCCATCGAATGCCCTCTTATCCACATAATTTTTTGAATTCATTCGACACATATTATGCACTAGTGTTTCTCCTAAGAGCCTTCACTTTCCTATGTGTATTTATCAACAAGTGCTTTGAACTCACAAAATTTTGAGAATGTTTGGTCCTTCTTTTACATGAAGAATATCCAACACTTGTGTGAGAAATCATCTACAAAAATCACATAATACATGTGGTTGGACGTGGAGGTTGTCGAGAACTATCCACATACATTTGAGTGAACTCTTTGAAGGAATTTTTGCGCTCGACTTTCCTTGTCATGAAATTTGGATTTGGTGTACTTCCCCAATATACACCCTTTTCATGTATCACACTACTCAAGTGCATGCTTGGAAAGTCCTATAGAAATTTGTTGCAGGATATTAAAACCTCTGTGGTGTATATGGCCCAATATTATAAGCCATAGCTCACCAATGTCTCATCTATGTACATTATCTTCTTCCATGCTCAAAGAAGCACATAATTCTACATCCAATTTATATATGTTATTTACCTGAACCTAGATCTTCTTCACCTATCCCGTGGCTATGTGATGAAGAAACACATTTTATTTGCTAAAAATACATCATAGCCATGGTCTTTCAGCATAGAAATTGAAACTAAATTGTTCTTCAAACCCATATGCCATCTTTCAATGTGAGAGGAGAACCAGACTCCCTCTCAAAAGTAATCGTACCAATTTCACTCATGTTATAACTTGCATCATCTCCCATCTCGATTTTCATCTGGAGGTTATTATCCACGATGTCACTGAAGAAATATTTGTTTCTGATCATATGGAATGGGGCTCCACTATCTAGGTACCACACAGTACCCATCACTGATGATGCCATGCATGTGATGAGGGTGAAATCCAAATTGAATTTTAAAGTAAGTGCTTCACCTACAACTCCTCCTTAGGGATTTTTGTTGGCCTTATTGTGCGAACAATTTGTGGCATAGTGTCAAAGTTCATGACAGTGAAAACATATAATCTTCTACAAGTCGTTCTTCTTTCTTACCTAACCAGAATATGATTTGGAATGGGATGAATTCCCTTTCCATTTATTTTTCTTTCCATCCAAGGAACAATTATCCTCGTCATCATGCTTGGATGTGGATCCATCTTTGGTGTTCTGTTGAATCTCTTCTTACACCATGTTACATCACAAATGCTCCCACTCTGGTAGATTCTCCGTCCCATTTACCGAATCTTGGTAATTGTGACAGCTCTTGGGAAGGCCTAGAAGTCTTAGGCTTACCAGATCATCTTTGAAACATGTAACACAAACACTTCTAAGCTCATCCCAACATTGGATGAACTTGGTCAAGTAATTTGGTATTGTGTCACCCTTATCCATCTTGATTTTCCTGAGATTATCCTTCAGTGTGAGCTTCCTATGGTCACTTATGTTCTAAAAAAATTATTTGAAGGTCGTCCACATTGCATATAGATTTTCCTTTCCTTGGAGGTTCGAGAAAATATAATCTCAAACACCTTCAAGTAGAATATTTCTCTGCTTTTCTACGCACTTCTTTCACTCTGCTAGATCTTGTGCATCATTTGGAGTTTGTTTTAGGATGTCTTTATCAATGAAAACCTTAAATCCATTAACTTCCAAGACTCCTTCCATTCGGTCTCTCTAGGAAATTTAATTTGGGCTACCGTCAAGGGCATACTCGAGCCTCAGACCATAAAATTCCATCCTGATCCTGTTGCTAGCTCTAGAGAAGAGATGTGAAAAAATTGTTCCTCATACAAGAAAAAAATAATATTCTTCTCTTCTATATTTATTTCAGTTTTGATATCATGCAGAAATTCCTTGTAGATTCAAACTACTAATTGTAATTTTCTAAAACAACAGACTTGAATTTTCTCTATCAATTGTGGAAACCAGTTTAAATTATTGCACAATCACAAATCATATAAGAGAAATAATTCAATCTGTTAGCCCGTTATGATTTCCTTGAAAAAGCAAGCAAGAGGCTAATTTGTTGTATAAGCCTGCAAGGAATGCATTTCCCTTGTAAACACATCATCCTTGCAGCCTTTTCATGTCCCCTACCCTTAACTGTTGCCCTCTGTTGTTACAGAGTCTATGAGCCTCAATGATTGCTAAAAATCCTGCTCCAAAAAGCCATGTTTACCCTTTTTTCCCCCTTTGTCCAAGTGCCTTCGTTCCCCTCTATTTCCCCTATTAACCCTCTAAACCCCCCAAAGTCCCCTTTAAATCCCATTTCTGCCCTTTGTTTAAACTTTTTTATCCTTTTCTTCCCTATCGTTAGCCTTTATAGGCTTCAAAATGCATCATAAGGGTTAAAAACCCACTTTTAATGTTATATCAAGCCTAGCCCCTCTTCTGCCGGCCCCCACACCTTTCCTTCCACGTGATTATAGCGCTGGAACCACCCGCCAGAGCAAAAAGTGCTTATCTCCAATCCATATAGGGTGCGACACCAGCCGTTGATCTTGGTGGATCGGACGGCTATCATAAAATATTCAGTGCCCGTGTTTCTCCGTTCAAATCTCCAGTCACGTCATCGCCGTCCGTTTAAACGTTGATCTGACAGTCCGCAATGTGCCCGTGCCGGTGGTCCCCATACACGGTTCCATGAAACAACCCGGTTTCTATTGCACCACCTTTGCGCGGTGGGCGGTTTTTCCCGATGGCCCAGCGATTCCATACATTAAGCGACACATCGCCCCGACATTGTTTCAAAACCACTGGTTCATCGCGCGTTAACGTTCATCCACGGATGTCGAGCAATATCGCTGTCAGCCGTTAGATCGCCAATCACCCATCCAACGGTCATCACTCATCAAAGTTGTGCGTTCGATAACCCATCTCCGCCGTACCACTGGCCCACCGTCCATCGCCCTCTGATGCACCCTCCGCCGTCGATCTCCACTGAAATCCAACGGCCCAGTTTGGTCTCCCCATAGTTTACAATCCAGCCATAGCCTGGTCCTACCACGTCAACCTCACGTGCACCCATCGTACGTCGGCCCGTGCATTGCATATATTTGTGAAAACGTCAGGTTTTTTAAGGTTTTTTCAAATTTTTCTCCGTAGATCGCCAGCCTCAACCAGAGCGATGCTTCACCATTCCTCTGCTCTTTTTCGCTATTTTTCCGATTGCACGGCCTTTTCCTCCATCCACACTGCATCCATCATTCCCCGTCCATGGATTTCTTGACAAGTTTGTTTTTTTCAGGGTTTCAAGCGCGAAAAAATGTCATAGCTTATTGTTTCTGTCTCAGTGGTAGATATGCAGGAAATGTCCATGTGCAGAGATACATTTAATGAATAAAAGGCCCAAGAAAGTGTGCGACGTGATTGTAATCAAAGGACAGGGTCAAATTTCTGTCACTCTTCCCCAGAGCCATTAAAGGCACAGTTTCATAGTCAGAGGTAATTGGGGGAGAGGAAAAGAGCCATCAGTAAGGAAATCAAAGAGTTAAAGCATTAGATTGGAGATTTTAAAGGATTAATCCATTTTTTCAGAGGCAAAGTACTAGATTGAAACCCCGAAGACCAACCAGGAGTTTAATGCTCGGGAAACCGTACCACCAGGGTTTTCTACAGTAGCAGAATGTTTTTCTCCATCCAAGGACAAAATTCCGATGCAGTTTTTATTATATACCGTGTTCCCGAAAGTTTCCCGCCCTGACAGCAGTCCTACATGATCAAAAGCATTGGTTACTCAAGTAGGGAAGACCTCATTGTTTCTTATTTTTCCTTTGTTATTTCACCAAATGTACCACACAGTACTACAGTCAAACACCTAAGCCATACCAGAGATAAATACCGAGAGTTAAAACAGAGTGGATGTCGGCCCTCTCTCCCTTTTCTGTGTTTAATGTTTCATTTAGTTCTCACCTACCTCCTCAGTTCATCTTCTGTTATAAAACTCATGAGAAAATATTGTAAAGGGGGTTGATCAGTTATCAGAGAACTGCAAGTAGTTTCTTTTGAGACACAGTCTCTGTGTAAAGTGTAAGATAGGTTGAAGGAAATGTTCTCATATTGAGTATTCAGCCATTGGCATGTTGTACTTGACTGGTATTGCTATTTTATATGACAAGCACATTTCTTTGGATCTTGATCTGAAGCAGCAGTGATGTTTTCCTATCTATGTATTTGCATACATTTCATTTCGTTTCTTCTGGCTTGCATCATAATATTGGCATAGTATTTACCCTTGTTAGGTACCCTATGTTACTGCTCTCCTTGCCATTGATGTTTTCCTTCTAAACGTATTTTCTAGGAAATGATGTCATTTGGTTTAACCAGTGTAGTGGATGACATTACCTGCTCTCTGATGTATGAATTAATTGAATTCAGTTCTTAGATGTTTCTTGTTATAGATTTAGTTGGAAGATTTGGGAACACTAGGGATTAGAGTTAGCCCTGTCCACTAGGATCCTTGTGCAACTAGTAGGTTTTTAACCTTGTACTTTGAATCCCCATTATCTCCTCCTCCCCTACTTTTCATACCTCACAATCATCTTTAAGATCCTATGTCTCAGATGACTAGCCCAATTTAAATCTTGCACATTGGTTAGCAAGCAAATCCTTTCCTGACTCCATTGCCCAATGGTTTTGAATACTTCCTAGAATACTTCACTTCCGCCTTATTCTTCTTTTCTCATCTTTGTCTTACATTGAACTCTTATTTCCTGATAACCATCAACCAAACCAAATCAAACAAATAACCCCGAGCCCATAACTAGCCTAACATCTTAACATTAGAGCTTCAAAGACATATAAACTTTGACTATCATAGAGAGATCCCTCTCTGGACCCAAGGGGGGCTAGATCCTGAGGTCCGAAAGTGGTTCTATGTTGTCTCATCTTTTGGTCTTGCCAACCTGGCCAAAACATGGGAACCCCAACATAATGGCGACTCCGCTGGGGACCTTGAGTGCATTACACCTTAAACATTCTTAGGCATTCAAAAAACCTACAATCTCTAGTTAGGTTGGTAGATTAAACACTCCTATTCACACATCAACCTCTATACCACTTGTTATGTTATCCCATACTCTTAGACAGAGTCAGGAAAGGGCCAGGTAGCCTCCAGATCTCACACTCTTTATGAGGTGACATATCGGGTAAATCCCCTCCCAATCAATCTCTGGTTAGAGTTTTCTATGTTTGGAAGATATCCCGAAAGGGGACATATCATAAGCACTGCGGTGGATAGTGTACCCTCTAAAAACATCCTAAACCTTTCCACCTGGCAACTCCATAATTCCTAAACGATTAAAGACTCCACTGGTGATCAGTAGGCCTGCTGATTATCTTGGTTTCACATGAGACCCCACTGGGAGACCAACCACCATAGCAACATCAACCACAATAGGGGTAACGAGTAGGGTTAAGCTGCTTGGTTGGAAAACAACATTCTAGCTTTCAGAACCATTCACACAAGAGCTTATCCTGACCCAAACCCACCGGAAATAGTTGACGACCCTGAGAGCATCCTCAAAGGAGCTCCTACACCTAAAAGACCAACTATTTCCAGCCGCATCCATAGAGGTAACTCTGCACCAGAAGACCTTACAGCTCTATTAGACCCATTTCTTGACCTAGACCCTCCAAACAGTTTACCAAGAGCTAGGTCATTTAGTGTCCTAGACCAGCCAGACTTTGAGCTTCCTGGTTCACCACCTCAAAGTGGTAGACACCATGGGAATAGATAGACCCCTCCATCTACATCACCTGATATCCTCTTCATTCAAAACTTGGGGCTCAGTCACCCTAGATCTTCTCATCACTCTTCTGCTGGTCATAACATCCCTGTCATCCATATACCAGCTACCCAAGCCAACCCATTACCTCATCAAAACATCATCATGGTAGCCTGGTATGCACCTCTGGTTTTACCAAAACCTCTAGTACCCTTACCAAATGATTACTAGTCAAAAATCCCACACTTCACTGCTAAAGAGTCCATCATAGCCCAGCGACATGTAGATAAGATGGAAGATTATTTTGACTACATGGAAATAGATGATGATACAGTCAAAATGAGAATCTTCACCCAAAGCTTAGGGGGTGATGTGAAGAAATGGTTTAAAGGCCTACCTCCGGGCAGCATTAATGACCTCCCAGCTCTATATCAGACTTTCATAAACAAATGGGAAGCTAGGGAAAATCCTCGCCAACTCCTAGCAGAATACATGACCCTCAAAAGAAACGTAGGAGAGAGTGTCCATGATTACGCAATGAGATTTAACAACATTTACAATTCTCTCCCTCCACATATGAAGCCCCCACAAGGTATGGCCCTAGTGAAATACCCCGAAGGGTTTGATGCTGACATGGCCTATGAGCTTAGGGATAAAGAGTACACTACATTGGAGGACATGCAGAAAGGAGCAGTGAACATAGAGGCAAATATGATTGAGAAAAGAGCAAGACAGAGATCTGAAAAAGGGTAACATATAGAGATGACAATGTAGCTTCCACATTTGATCCAAATCATGACCATCTAGCTAAAAAAGTGTACAAGCTATACCAAATGATGGAAAAGATGGTTTTCACAGTCAGTAACCAAAATAGAAACCAAAACCAGAACCAAAACCTTAGAAGAAACAAAAACACTCCCAACAGACAAAAAGAATCAGATCAACAAGTTATTCCCCCATTCCAAAACTTTCTTGATGAATATGAGGGAATCATAGAAGGATCTGAAGGGAATGAAATAAACATGTTTGAAACAAAAATTTCAATCCATAACTATTACTCAGAAGAAGATCAGCCCTCACCCTCTGGTTGGGAGGAGGAATGGTTGGAATATGAAGATTACAGATTAGGATTTGAAAATGCCATGATGCAGGTCAGAGAATAATATGAACTCAGGAGTAAAAAGAGCCACGAAACTGTCAAACCCAAAGCTTTTGAGGTCACCATCAAGAAAATACCTGAGAAAACTTCTAAAGCGACTGTTGAAAGTAACAAATCAGTAGCTGAGAGTTTTGGAAAGGACAATGAAAGGGACAACCAAAACACTGATACACAAAGTAAACCAACTAGCAGCACTAGCACCACAGTTAGTGTTCCTGATAAAACTGTCACAAACACTGTACATAACGAGAACCTACACACTGATTCATCCACTAAGGTAGTGGCTAGCAAGACAGAGTTGAACATTCCAAAGAGTCAGTCCACTTTCAGTTTGGAGAGCGAGATTGCAAATATTAAAATCTCTGTCCCACTCTCTGAGATGGCCACCCAGAATTTATATAAAGGCCAAATTTTGAAGGAATTAAATTTAAGTGAGAACAACAATATTGTTAATCTGAATGATGATTAGCCTGCCCTTATGTTTCGTCCAAAGATAAAAGGAAAGTTTCAGGAAGGGGTAGTCCCACCTTTTTATATCAGTATTAACATTCATGAAAAGATCCTCCACAATGTAATGCATGACTCTGGGGCCTCACACAACTTTATTCCTAAGGTAGTGATGGAAAGTTTAGGCCTAGAAATTACCCGTCCCTATAAAGATCTATATTCATTTGATTCTAGAAGAGTAAAGTGTTTGGGCCTGATCAAAGACTTGTGTGTGAGCCTCACTCAGATTCCAGCTAAATGTATGGTCATGGATGTTGTGGTGGCAGATGTGCCACCTAAATATGGCATGTTATTATCGAGATCGTGGGGAGCCAAGCTGCAGGGAGCAATGCAGATGGATGGGGCTTATGCCACAATCTCAATCTTTGGCTAACTTAGAAGACTGTACAGGGAAGCACAAATGAAATTCCTAGTCAGTAGCCCCAAGAAACCTGAAAATACACCATTATACTCTATACACACCGATCTTGATTCTTTCATCCTCTGTAGTGGTCAGTCCTTAGGAGAAATAGAATCAGAAAACAGAGATATAAACAATGACATAGAGCCCATGGACTTTAACATAATGGCTGCTCTAAATTTAGAGGACAACAAAGAAGAAAACCGCAATGAAACCTGCAGGATATGCGATGGAGACCTTACTCAGACTAAACAAGAAACAGAGTGTAAACAGCCATCGGTCCAGATCCTGGAAAGTCATACATTTCACGAGGAACAAAGTGAACCACAGCCCAGTATAGACCCTATAACGCAACATAATGGCAAACCCAGTTGTAGGGAAAGAGATGATACCAATAATGAGGATGAATCCCTGTGGGAAATGAATTTCGATGGGTCATGCACGAGAAGAACTGCTGGGGCAGGAGTGTGGTTATGCAACACAGAGAGTGGTCATGCAGAGAGCCACACCTGCAACCTGCACTTCAAATGCACAAATAATGTCGCTGAATACGAGGCTCTGATCCTGGGTCTAAATCTGTTGAAGAAAATAGTGGCCCGTAGGATAGCCGTAAGGGGAGACTCAGAGTTAGTTATTAAACAGGTGAACGGTGAATACACAGTGAAACATCCTAGGCTGAGAGCATATAGGAATGACACTATGGATCTACTAAAAACGTTTGTTGAATACAAGTTAGTGTTCATTCCTAGGGGCCAAAATGTCATTGCAAATGGATTAGCTTGCCTAGCCAGTTCCTATCCCAAGGCTCCCAGCGACCAACAGATCATCATTCAGACCAAATTCAGACCTGCTGTGCTAGACAACGAAAAATATTGGCAGGTTTTTGAAGGTGATAAATAGATCAAAGATTTCCTGATAGGCAGAAACAAGTTTGATTTTTTTGATTCAGACTCCAAATATGACAGTGGCTACCTAAGTGAAGAGTCCTCAGATGAGGAAGAAACTCCCTGTAACATAGAAATAAACTCTTTAGATGAGGAAACTGAGAATCCAAACAGAAAATGTGAAAACAAAGATAGGGAAGAAGTAGAGGTGCTGCAGGCCAAAGATAAGAATATACCCAGAGGCCTGACACCATTAGAAGACCTCTTTGAATTTGATGATGTAGCAAAAAATCCCACTATAGAACATGTAGACTCTGACGTGGAAGAATTCAACATAGGCACTGAGGGTAAGCCCAAAATGATTAAACTGGCTAAGTCTTTACCTGTAGACATGAAGAAAAAATACATTGACCTTTTTAGGAATTCATTGATGTGTTTGCATGGATTTATGAGGACCTAAAGGCCTATGACACAAACATCATTCAGCATAAGATACCCTTGAAAGAAAATCAGAAGCCCTTTAGGCAAAAACTTCGCAGAATCAATCCTAAACAATTGCCCGCAGTAGAGAAAGAGAATAAGAAGATATATGAAGCAGGTATAATTGTGCCTGTAAGGTTCTCTGATTGGGTATCGAACTTAGTGGCTGTGAGGAAGAAAACAGGGGAAATCAGGCTGTGCATAGACTTCAGGAATCGTAATAGAGCCTCACTCAAGGACAATTATCCTTTTCCAAAAATGGAACATATTCTGCAGAGGGTAGTAGGTTCAAAGAGGATCTCCTTGCTGGATGGTTTTTCAGGTTACAACCAAGTCTTAGTAATCCCAGAAGATCAACTCAAGACAGCCTTTACCACTCCATGGGGTACCTTCATGTATGTGAAGATTCCTTTTCGATTGATGAACGCTGGAGCCACCTTCCAAAGAGCGATGGATATAGATTTTTCAGATGAGATAGGGCACTTTATTGTTATTTATTTAGATGACATAACAGTCTATTCCAAGACTGAAGAAGAACACCTTGAACATCTGAGAAAAGTGTTTGAAAAGTGTAAAAGGTTTGGTCTGTCCCTAAATCCTAAAAAGACTTTATTCGAGCTACAAGAAGGAAAGATTCTTGGCCACATTATATCTAAAAAGGGGATCAGGATAGACCCACAGAGAGTTGAGGGAATTCTACAGATCACACACCCCAGAAACATCAAGGAATTACAGTCTTTCATTGGGAATATTAACTTCCTTAGGAGGTTTATTCGAAATATGGCTAAACACCTTAGGAACATGAATAACATGCTAAAGAAAGGTGCCAGAGTTAAATGGACTGTAGGAGCTAGGAAATCTTTCGAATCAGTGAAACTTGCACTTACCCAAGCTCCCATCCTAATCAGCCCAGATTTCTCCAAAGATTTCCTGATTTTTTCATTTGCCTCTAAGCACACAGTGGCTGCAGTCTTGCTGCAAAAAAACACAAAGGAGATGGAACAGCCAATTGCCTTCTTTAGCAAAGCACTCAGAGATGCACCCTTGAAATACAACATCATGGAGAAATAGGCCTATGCTCTGGTTAAGGCCTTGAAAGACTTCAAGGTGTACATATTGCATTCTCACACCGTGGCTTATGTGCCCAACATCATAGTCAAGGATATACTATCGCAGGACCCAGATGGAAAAAGGGGCAAATGGATCGCTACAATCTTAGAATATGACCTTGAGATAAAACCCACCAAACTGATCAAAGGGCAGGGCCTAGCTAAATTAATGGCTAAATCAAATCTGCAAGCCCTTGAAATTAACATGGTGAATTCCTTGGATGAGCAAGAAGGATTTATTGATCCCATTGTTGAGGAGAAGTTTCAGAACTCTCCTTGGTACTCTGATATTATTTATGTGCTCACCAACCTAAATGCCCCACCTGAACTGTCAAAGACCAAGGCTAGATTCCTGAGACTAAAAGCCAGAAATTACTAAATTTTGAATGAAAACTTATACTGGAAGAATCCTAATGGCCTATTTCTTAAATGTTTACCTGAAAATGAGGCAGAGAGGGTTAAACAAGAATTTCATGTTGGAGAATGTGGCGGCCACCTGAGTTGGAAAGCCACTGCAAACAAAATACTCAGAGCTGGCTACTATTGGCCCACATTCTTCAGTGATGTCCATAAAATGATAGTTGCCTGCCACAAATGTCAGATCTTTGAAGGAAAAAGAAAACTACACCCTTTACCCCTACAACCCATCACTGTTGAAGGTCCCTTTCTGCAATGGGGCCTATATTTCATAGGGGAAATTCACCCTGCTTCTTCTGCACAACACAAATGGATCCTAACAGCCACAGACTACTTCACTAAGTGGATAGAGGCCATACCCACTAGGAATGCCATAGACTCAGTCATCATTAGTTTCCTAGAAGGTCACATCCTATCTCGGTTTGGCTGCCCAAGGAAAATAATCACTGATAATGCTACTGCTTTCAGATCCAAAAGGATGGTTGATTTTTGTCACAGGTATCAAATAGCACTTGGTCATTCAACTGTCTATTACCCTCAAGGTAATGGATTAGCTGAATCATCAAACAAGAGCCTGGTAATCATCATCAAAAAGCTGTTGGAAGAGAACAAAAAATCATGGCATAAAAAGTTAGTACATTCTTTGTGGGCTGACAGGCTTATAACAAAAAAGTCCATTGGCATGTCACCATTTCAGCTTGTCTATGGAATAGAAGCAGTATTCCCTACCAGCCTTGGGATACCAATGATCAAACTGATCGAGGAGATCCAAACAGAAGAAGACAACATGGTGAGGAGAATAAATCAAACAATCCATCTCCAGCAAACAAGGGAAGAGGTTTACAACAGAGTAGTGAAAGTCCAGGAAAATATAAAGAAATTATTTGACAAGAGGACCAAAGCTGCTGATTTCAGAATTGGAGATAAAGTTCTGAGGTGGGACTCAAGGAGAGAGGATAAAGGCAAACACGACAAGTTTGACAGTTTGTGGCAAGGTCCATACATCATACAGGCCGCTGTGGGTCCAAATGCATTTTTTCTATAGGAATTAGATGGTACAGAGCTGTTTGGGGGTCCTGTCAATGGCAGGATGCTCAAACACTACTTCTAATGATTTTTCATTTCCAGTTTCATTTCCATTGTACATACCATTGTAGTTTTTCATTTTCAAGAAAAAGAGAAAAATGTTTAAAAAAAAAAACAGAGAGAAAGGGGAGGTTCAGACATGCCCAAAACATGAACCTCTGATGTGCAAAATATTGGCTCTAATAAACTCAAAATCTGAGCCATAAGAAGCAAAGAAGCTGGTCCTAACATGCTCAAAATATGGACCAGCAAAGAATAAAGGAGAATCAGCTCTAACATGCCTAAAACCAGAGCTGAATCGAAGAGAAGAAATGACTCTAACATGTTCAACACTTGAGTCACGGAAAAGAGAAGAAGGATACTTCAAACTTCAGATTTCAAGACTTCAAGTTTTGTTTCCAAATTTTTGCAAGTTTCTGTCCATGTGCGACTGTCTTTATGCCATGGTCCACAGCAAACCAGACAGTCTAATCCTAGCTTGGTTGTTTTTCAATTTCTGTTTTAGAACGTAGAGAAGAAATCTGCTGGACAGTCTAATCCCAGCAGATACTACATTAGGTAGAGAAACAAATGAGACCAACAGTCCAATCTGGTCTCATGGAGAAATAAGGGTAGATTTAGAATAGGTTTATTTTCTGTTTACAAAATAAAATGACGTAAAGGGTCTGCTAGCTCAAATGCACCCTAGAAGAAGAAAAATGCTAGGATTGTAGTGTGGGTAGGTAGATTGTTGGGGAAAGTTTTTCTGATGATGTAATGTCTTCATATTGTAGCAGCTGATCAAAGAAAGAAAGGGATGTGCCAAGCAGCAGGCAACTGGCCTACTCCAAAGATCTCTTCTCTGAATTCTTGACTCCTTCAAGAAGAAGCCATCCCCATGTGGAGCCACTGTTAGCCCCTTATGATTTCCTTGACATAGCAAGCAAGAGGCTAATTTTTTGTATAAGCCTACAAGGAATGCATTTCCCTTGTTAACACATCATCCTTGCAGCCATTTCATGTCCCCTACCCTTAACTGTTGCCCTCTACTGTTACAGAGTCTATGAGCCTCAATGATTGCTAAAAATCCTGCTCCAAAAAGCCATGTTTACCCTTTTTTCCCCCTTTGTCCAAGTGCCTTCGTTCCCCTCTATTTCCCCTATTAACCCTGTAAACCCCCCAAAGTCCCCTTTAAATCCCATTTCTTCCCTTTCTTTAAACATTTTTATCCTTTTCTTCCCTATCATTACCCTTTATAGGCTTCAAAATGCATCAAAAGGGTTAAAAACCCACTTTGAATGTTATATCAAGCCTAGCCCCTCTTCTGCTGGCCCCCGCACCTTTCCTTCCACGTGATTATAGCGCTAGAACCGCCGCCAAAGAAAAAAGCGCTTATCTCCAATCCATATCAGGCGCGACACCAGCCGTTGATCTTGGTGGATCGGACAGCTATCATCAAATCTCCGGCGCCCGTGTTTCTCCATTCAAATCTCCGGTCGCGTCATCGCCGTCCGTTTAAACGTTGATCTAATGGTCCACAATGTGCCCGTGCCAGTGGTCCCCATACACAGTTCCATGAAACAGCTCGGTTTCTATCGCACTGCCTTTGCGTGGTGGGCAGTTTTTCTCAATGGCCCAGTGATTCCATACATTTAGCGACACGTGGCCTCGACACTGTTTCAAAACCGCCGGCTCATCGTGCGTTAATGTTCATCCGCGGATGCCGAGCGATATCGCTGTCAGCCGTTAGATCGCCAATCGCCCATCCAACGGTCATCGCTCATCAAAGTCGTGCGTTCGATAACCCATCTCCGCCGTACCACTGGCCCACCGTCCATCGCCCTCCGACGCACCCTCCGCCGTCAATATCCGCTGAAATCCAACGACCCAGTTTGGTCTCCCCACAGTTAACAATCCAGCCATAGCTCGGTCCTACCACGTCACCCTCACATGCACCCATTGTACATCGGCCCGTGCATTGCATATATTTGTGAAAACGTCGGGTTTTTTAAGGTTTTTTCAAATTTTTCTCCGTAGATCGCTAGCCTCCACCAGAGCGATGTTTCACCATTCCTCTGGTATTTTTCGCCGATTGCACGACCTTTTCCTCCATCCACACTGCATCCATCATTCCCCGTCCTTGGATTTCTTAACAAGTTTGCTGTTTTGCAGGGTTTCAAGCGCAGAGAACCGCCACAGCTCATTCTTTCTGTCTCAGTGATATATATGAAGGAAAGGTCCATGCATAGAGATACATTTATTGAAGAAAAGGCCCAAGAAAGTGTTTGACGTGATTGTAATCAAAGGACACGGTTAAATTTCTGTCACTCTTCCCCAGAGCCATTAAAGGCACAGTTTCATAGTCAGAGGTAACTGGGGGAGTGGCAAAGAGCCATCAGTAAGGAAATCAAAGAGTTAAAGCATTAGATTGGAGATTTTAAAGGATTAATCCAGTTTTTCAGAGGCAAAGTACCAGATCGAAACCCCGAAGACCAACCAAGAGTTTAATGCTCGAGAAACCGTACCACCAGGGTTTTCTACAGTAGCAGAATGTTTTTCTCCATCAGAGGAAAAAATGCCCATGCAGTTTTTATTATATACCGTGTTCCTGAAAGTTTCCCGCTCTGACAGCAGTCCTAAATGATCAGAAGCGTTTGTTACTCAAGTAGGGCAGACCTCACTGTTTCTTATTTTTCCTTTGTTATTTCACCAAATGTACCACACAGTACTATAGTCAAACACCTAAGCCATAACAAAGATAAATGCCGAGAGTTAAAACAGAGTGGATGTCGGCCCTCTCTCCCTTTTCTGCGTTTAATGTTTCATTTAGTTCTCACCTACCTCCTCAGTTCATCTTCTGTTATAAAACTCATGAGAAAATATTGTAAAGGGGGTTGATCAGTTATCAGAGAACTACAAGTATTTTCTTTTGAGACACAGTCTCTGTGTAAAGTGTAAGATAGGTTGAAGGAAATATTCTCAGACTGAGTATTCAGCCATTGGCATGTTGTACTTGACTGGTATTGCTATTTTATATGACAAGCACATTTCTTTGGATCCTGATCTGAAGCAGCGGTGATGTTTTCCTATCTATGTATTTGCATACATTTCATTTCGTTTCTTCTAGCTTGCATTATAATATTAGCATAGGATTTACCCTTGCTAGGTACCCTATGTTACTGCTCTCCTTTCCATTGATGTTTTCCTTCTACATGTATTTTCTAGGAAATGATTTCATTTGGTTTAACCAGTGTAGTGGATGATATTGCCTGCTCTCTGATGTATGAATTAATTGAATTCAGTTCTTAGATGTTTCTTGTTATAGATTTAGTTGGAAGATTTGGGAACATTAGGGATTAGAATTAGCCCTGTCCACTAGGATCCTTGTGCAACCAGCTGGTCTATAACCTTGTACTCTGAATCTGCATTATCTCCTCCTCCCCTACCTTTCATACCTGACAATCATCTTTAAGATCCTATGTATCAGATGACTATCCCAATTTAAAGCTTGCAGATTGGTTAGCAAGCAAATCCTTTCCTGACTCCATTGCCCAATGGTTTTGAATAATTCCTAGAATACTTCACTTCCGCCTTATCCTTCTTTTCTCATCTTTGTCTTACATTGAACTCTTCTTTCCTGATAACCATCAACCAAACCAAATCAAACAAACAACCCCGAGCCCATAACTAGCCTAACATCTTAACATTAGAGCTTCAAAGACATATAAACTTTGACTATCATAGGGAGATCCCTCTCTGGACCCAGGGGGGCTAGATCCTGAGGTCCGAAAGTGGTTCTATGTTGTCTCATCTTTTGGTCTTGCCTACCTGGCCAAAACATGGTAACCCAAACACAATCAACACAGTGCACAATGATTATCTGGGGAAATCCTCAACTAAAAACCCCACTATATGTATATTTTATTAGTCAAAAAATATGAGAAGGTTACAATGCTTTTCTTAAGCCTGAGAAACCTCTGCACTATCTGTATATGCCTCACTACTTCCTAAACAAGCCTAGGCTAATACTTAACCAATTTTATTGTTGCCCAAGTCCCTATTTTATTTTTTTGTTTCCTTGGGTAATTACCCCTATAAATTATCAAAATCCCCATCCAATATTGTGCAATCCATCTAGTGCCTTCCTCTGACTTCATGCACAACCTATAAAATTTGGATGATTATACTTGACAATACACTTACCTTGAACTCCAATATCTACTCGATAACTCTCAGTTCTAACATGCATGAGTTATTTATGGTTGAATCATCATTTAAATAATTTATCACTAGATGTGGTTCAAGTTGAAGTTCCACACTTTGACCTCTCACTAATTCCTCCAACAGTTGCAGCTAGTTAAACTAACTTTAACTTAGATAAACTGAATTAATTAAGTACAACTCAAAATAAACTCAACCATGGATCTTATTTTGCAGGAGCCACTCTACATGACTCAATTTATACCCTCGACTCGAATTAACTGAAACAATTCAGTCAAAATAACTTATTTAACTCGTACAAGTTGTCATGAGATGTGGAATTAAAATTTTCTTCTAATTTAATTCAAGGGAAAATTAAATTAGAATATTTCTTGGTGCTATTTTCAACAAAAAAATGATTGGAAATAAATAGAATCAACATGAAAAACTTACTTGGAAAGTGTATAAATGAAGATCTCCTTGATTCAAAGAAGTCCGCTAAGCCTAGATGAGAATGATTATGTGAGAGAATTATTAATTGGGTTTATTATAAAGATATTACATGCAAATCCATTCCATTCATCCTTTCCAATTGTTGATGAATGAATGATCTAGTAAATTGAAGTGAAGTGGGATCCTATTTTCTAGAAGTGAGCCCACATGCAATAAAAATCACATGCATGAAGTTGAAGACGGTACAGTCCTTCGTGTTGGAGTGTGCTCAACTTGAGGGCACACTCACTAATCTTGATGCAGTGCATTCCAATAGGGTAAAATTTCTGATCTTGAAGGAATGCGCTCAGCAAGGGTGAAATTCATTATCATCTTGGAGTGCGATTTTTCCCAAGGAGGGTTGAGTTCTCATTGACAATTCCTCTTTCAATTGTATGTGCAAAAAGATGTGCCTTTTTTGGGTTTCATGTGTGTGTGTTGCATGTTGAAAAAACTAGTTACTAACTCAAGAAAATTTATGCCTTCCCCTACCCTTGGATAAGATAAGATAAGTGATATCTTAAAGATAAGGTGATGACACTTAGAAAAAATTGACTTAAGAGGAAAAAAAACTTAAGTAAAACACTTGGGTAGTCAACCAAACAATGTGACGACACTATATAGCATGGAACGATAATTCACGTAGGCTCTAAACTTTAGTTAGGAAACAAATTTGGAGGGTCGTTGTCACAACGATAACACTTGGTGACACACTAGAAGAATCCAAAATTATCTATTTTGGTTCCACTTTATGTGTGATGTATCAATTTTTTAGTATTGATTCAATCCATGAGTTAGCTCAACTCCCCATTCTACTTGGTTAAATATATAGTATTCCATGTTGCATTAATTGACATAACATAAAGTAAATTTAGACAAATCATTTTGATGAGAATAAGGGTAATATAGAATCACAATTCAAAACTAGTCAGAGAATGATTTTTCATCTCTGGTGTTGCTTCACTGCCAGCAAGGCTAGAAAGTACCCTGACGATGTCAATTCAGGAACACATGTGTTGGTTTTCTGCCCCCAAGCCTCTATGGTATCCCGATGAATTCACTTGCTTCACCTATTTGTGCACGAAATGTTTCTCTTCTTTCAACCTATTGTTTTTTCTTTTCATAGAATTGTCCTTAGGCACTTATTATTTTTTAAATGGGGCAGAAGAGGGATCCCGACTTATTGAGAGCAAAACTGGTTTCTCCTATAGAGACAAGTTTATAAACCTCTAATACTTAGTCTATTCAATGTTTTCCCCTTATCTTTCTCTACTCAAATAGACATGTAAGAAGAACACCATTAACAAACATAACCAAGTATAGGAAAGAGAATCCTAAATATTTATGGGCATCATGGTAATGATTTTTCCATCCCACATTAAACGATCATATTTTTAATCAACAAATCATTGAATTTAAATACATAAACTAAATCAAGAATAAATTAACAAATTATTCAAGGGTTTCACGTTACCACAACTTTTCTTTCACAAAATATTAACCATATCTTCTTGAAGCTCAAAGATAGCTCTTATGCACGAACTATTAGAACTGCAAAGACAAAGAATGAAAGTTTGAAAATTCTAAAAGAGAAATGAAATGTATCTAAATAGATGCAACCTATCCTACCCTAAAATAATAGATACAGGGTCAGGTTAAGTGAAATATAAATTCCAATGCAACCATGGAAGTTACTCTCAACTTTTGAGTCAAAATGTATGTGCGTGTAAAATAAAAGTGAGATATAGTGCAATGAAATAGATAACCAACCAAAACATTTTTATTTACTGGTTAGAGAAAAACGTTCAACCATAATGGTGTGATATCCTTGACTAGTTTATCAAATGAAGAACTCCACAACAACAACATTTCTTAGGTTCATAACCAAACAAGACTCTACCGAATGCATGAAAGAATAGGTCGTGAGGCATGGGTCTTGGAAGATAGGATTATTCAATACAATTGGCAATAGGATCGTGGAAACAATTGTTTGGAAAAGTTTGAAAAGAAATATTAACCAAACACAAATCAATATTAAAAGAAAAATCGATAAATTGACCACAATCTATGTTATTGTGCGAGTTGAAATTTTCAATTGGATGATTTAGCAGAGATGGAAGATTGAAGGATTTCAAAATCATTAAAATCATTCTTCATTTACACATCACCGATCAGATATTTTCATGAGAAGAGATGTAAGAATTGAAATTTAAAAGTATAATTAAACTTTCTTCCTTGAGGGTCTAAAAAATAAGTAAGTAAAAAGAAAGAATCCCCCAAGTGATAATAAACATACCGTGAACTGATGTTAATGGAAATATTTTGTGAGAAACATTTAAACTAAAAACTTCATAAGTACCATTGAGATAGAAAGAACCTGACATAACCATTAGCATGGGTTGAAGTGTTCTTTTCTCTTAACTTAATACCAATTTCTTAAATTTTTTAGGGTTAGAATGACAGGGAATGGTCAGTTTCTTTTTCGAACAACATTCATCAACCAAACCAGAGTTATTCAAATCGTGATATTCATGGAGAAATTGAGGCTCAATAGATAGATATTTGAGATTATGAAAAAAAACTTCAATAATATGCATATCATCTTCTTGAACAAAAGAATGCATACCTGAAAGAAAATATTCAATGATCGCATCAAACTCTATTTGAATCTTTTTCAAATATAAATCTTCCTACGGGAAGAAATTTTCATCGATGAAACTTCAAAAATCATCACCACACAATTAGAAAAAAAAGGAAATGATGAGGATGATGGTGGTTCAAGGCTTCAGTTTGATTAGTGGGCGCAATATCGATAAGGGTATTACCAATATTTGAATATGATTGATGAATAGGATAAGGAAAATCTTCATCAAGTGAAATATGGTAAAGAAAAGTTAATTATCCATCAACAAACTAATCTTCCAGTTTATTGACAAACATAGGATCAACACACAGGACATGAAAAGGATGGGAACAAGGAATAAAATGGACATTAGATTATTCTTTAGTATATGGAACTTCCTTTGAATGGGAGTGCATGATGAATATGATTCGAAATATTTTCTTGAAATCCTGAGTAAGAAACGAAACTTTTCATCCAAAAATTTCCAATCCACATCCTCATCTAGAAATTAATAACAAATATGAAGAAATCGATGAAAAAATTGTTAAATATATTCATCTGGTTCCATTATATGATTATTGGTTTCAATAAGAACATCTTGATATACATACTTGTTGAAAACATGACAAAGGTCATTAACCAATTGCTTAAAATATGAGATAGAAGTGAGAGGTAAAGAATACCATCATTACTTAACACGACCATCGAATGTAAGAGTAAATAACCTTGCAAGTGTATCTTCAAAATAAACACCAATTGAACAAACATAATCACATAATCAAGGATGATTTTTGTATGCTTGCCATCGAATTTCAAATGCAACAAGTTATTTAAAATTTCCATGGGGATTGAAAAATATAAAGATTTGGAAAAACACCGTTGGATTATGATCTGGGATGAATCCATTTAAAGGTAATAGATTCAAACAGACCTCAGGGGTTTAACTTATCATTCGGCCCTCCTTCTAGTGCTAAAATGTTGACAATGTTGGATACCACCAACATATAGGGGATATAACCAATGTGAAGTCACAATACTTCACATCATTTGGTGTAGGATTTGCATCCAGATATATTCTTTGACCACCATTTATAAGGTTGTAGAGGCATGCCCTGGTTACAACATATAGAAAAAAGATAGAAGATACCTCTTTATAGAAGCAATTATGTAAGCTTAGTGTGAAACCAAATGTAGAATGCATATGAAACTTCCACATTTGGTAAAGGGAAATGATCATCCAGTGAGGGAAGTAATAGTACTATCTTAAGAGAGGTCTACGAGAAGACGAGAAGGACTTGTTGATTTACTTCCAAATTAGATCACAAGATAAAAAATAATCATAAAATTATAAGAAAACTCATTCAACAATATCCATATCTAAGAAATAAAATATTTCATTAATATTATCATGTATTATGCCAACATATAGCGAAAAAATACCAAGAGTTGGCTTACTACATTCACGATACATGCATGAAGAAATGTTGGCTCAAGGAGTTTCTAGTTATTAATGAAAGGTTCCAAGTACACAGTTACATAAGTGAAACACTAGATCCATTATTGGAAGATGAAGCCACAAGTTTCTTCTACAAATAATGAATTACCTCCTATGTAATACAAGAGAAGATAAAGAAAAACTCTAAGAATCCAAGCCCATTAATTGAGTTAAGAGGAGCTATTTATAGCAAATGCAATGACTTTTGAGTTTTCTCGTGACTATTCAACTTCTATGACCTATGGACTTCCATAAAATCTTTCACATTTTATTCATGACCTTTTGCATTCCGTATGTGCCCTTTCACATCCCACATGTGTCTCTTGGACTACATTATATTAAACTTATTACAAAAGACAAAATACATTCAAGATGGTGGCTATATGAGACAAAACTACTAAGAAAAAAAAATAATTTCAAATAGATATGTAATTTTCTTCTTCATGGAGCTCATTAGTAATGTATGTATGTCATGCTCTGAATTCTATAGCGAGTATCTCTTGCAAACCACATCTTCACCTTCAATTCGTTTGTCAATATGGACTTGGAGCTAGATTGTACACTATTCCATATCCATGCTAGTTTCATGTGAGCTTTAGTTGGTGGAATGGCATACTATATAATAATGTCCTCAATCATTTCAAGGCCTTATTTTTCTGATGATTGCTTTATTTTCTAAATTTATTACTTCACTTCTCGTAAGATGATATATATGCCTCCTGTCTCTCCAAGTGATCCCACTAAAGGGATCTCGTGTTTTTGTGCCAAGGACTCCAAACCATTATGTAGTCGACTATAAGTAGTTATATTATTAGTAAATTGTGCGTTGATACATACATAGTTCTGATTGTGGCATCTCAACTATACTATATCTAATTTTTCATTAGTTCTATCATTTCTAACCAACTATTGTGGAACCTCTAGATATTTGGCAGCCCATTCCTGGATTTGATCAATAACTCTATTTTCCACCTTTACAATCTTTAGAACTTCATGCATTTTCTTTTGTGTAAAAACTAGGGTCGCCACCGCTTCATGTAAAAGTATCGTTCCATAATACAACAATGCCATGGTATCCACTATTGGCCCCAATCCCTCCTATTTTTTCTGAATTCCATTCAATTGTGTTGAAGTTGTGGGAAGATAGTTGTTAGTTTTCAACAACGAGGTGTTCTTCTTTTTTCTTTACTGCAACCAACTCTTTCCTCAATCACACATTCTCATTCAAAATATACATTCAATTATCATGTGTTTTTTTAGCAAAAGCAACATTAGCTTCCATGATTTTCTGGGAATTCCTCCTAGTATCTATAGTTATCACCTTTTCCGCAAATACAAAGACTGGATTCTGAGGTCATTTGGGAAGAATCTTCACCTTCGTTGCATGATCCTTTTATTTGCATGATAAAAGGTAACATTATATACATCCATGAATCTTTCTTCTACAAGAGGTGTGATTCATATCTTATCAAATGGGAGATGGCCACGTGTAAGAAGAGGTTCTTCAGGAGAACTTGGTTCATCATCTATGGGCTGGATGGCATCATCTTCCTCCATTAATTTTTCTATTTATTGAGTCATATATTATTGTTATAGCCTCTATTTTTCTTCCTCCACCTATGAATTACTTTTTTTTTTGTCTTCCACTCTCCTTTCTTATTTTTTTTTCCCGTTTATTTGTAAGAAATTCATATTGTTTCTTCTTCTCCTCTTCCTCTTGTTGCATATTTTCTTGCAATTCTCTCTCTTCATGTTAGGAATCAATAGCTCCCTTACTAAATAGGTCATATTTTCATTTTTTTCTACCTTTTGTTGTTAGATCATGCTTGATACTTTTCCCAAGATTTGTGGTATCTTCTTGAGTTGTTGTTGCTTATGGTTCCTGATGTGTCTGTACATCTTGAGGTGGTGGAACTTGGGGGGAACTGAATTCAATTCCTATATGTTTCCTTCTTAGTGTGTTTTATCATTTCTTCACCTTTTCATCCTTTTCAATGGTCATTGATATATATCTCCAAGTGAAGCCAATCCTATTACAATGTTGCTTGTACACTTTCGTGGGATCATACCCATGAAAGTCCTTGACTGCAAAGTGCGTGCGGTCTAAATTTTTTATTACAACATTTGTTGCCTTGAGGCTCTTTAACTAATACATTCCAATCCTCAAAGAGAAAATAGGCCAAGCGACCTTCTTCTTTCTATTAAGAACTCTTGAAAACCCTTTATTTAACTGATAGGAAACTTCTTGCAGGACCACCTTGTTAGTGACATACTGTGGCATAATATGAGGTGAAATTTGACATCTAAAAAATATGATATATTTACTTTCTGGTGGAGAAAACTAATTTGTGTTATCATGAAATTCCCCTTTCAACTGGTCGGTCATGCAAGGAGGGTTGATTTCATACATAACCCGAAATACGATTGAAAATAAATTCTCTCTTAATTTTTCATATGCCCCTCCTAAACTCAAATTTCATAATATCCCACTTAGAAAGTAGACAAGAAAATTGTCTTGTAGGGTCTAGCTTCAATACATCCCTAGGAATTCATATCGAGCACAAATTCCATCTAACAGATATGTTTACATATATAAATTTGGTGCTTGGTTTTCCCTTCGAGTTTATTTGAGCTACTCAACATGTAGGTGCAACTCAAAAGAAAATAAAGTCAACTTCATTGAATATTTTTCCATGAGAAACAACCATGTAGAGTGTGAATATCCAATTCTTAAAAAAAAAAAATTGCATTCTTTCACCCATCCAACCTAGAATGCATAAAAATAATATATTGGTACACTTCTCTCAAAATCCTAGTCGGGTAAATTTCACTCAAGCAGTGTCAGAACTTGGCAAGATCTTTGAATGAGGGATTGATATTGGCCCATCTAGTATAGAATTTGTTATTAGCATACTTTGTAATAAACGTGCATTTCCTCTCCATGGTAGGTGCCAGGATGACCACTACTTTCACTATGAGGCACCAAATATGAAGCATTCATGTGTGATAAAATGCATTCAATTTGTCCTACAAAAGGTATGACTAGGATCTTCCAGGAAATCCTGTGTATCCTGGACCACTTGATATTGATGTAGACTTTCTTGTATTCCAAATTCTCAGGGAATTTTTTCTGCATGAAAGTGTCTTTGATATCCCTCCATGTGACCTCGGTAGATTTGTCTATAAAACAATGTGTGTTTGTGAGAATAGGAATGGTAGTATTTGTAACTTCCACTACTTCTTGAGTGGTTTCTTCTAAAACTTATTTTGAGGCCACTTGGTGAGTAGTGGGAGTTATCATTCCAAAAAATAATTATAGAGTAATAACACTAGTAGGTGGAACACCTGCACATGGAAGCACATTCATGGAAACAAAGATTAGATTAAAGAAATCCTCTATATATTGCAATAAATAAAATTGAAAATAATGTTCAGAAATCCATCAATATTAGCTAAGGGTGTGAGCCTATCGAAGAAGGGAGATCATAACTTGAACAGGTAAGAACATTGCATCAAAGAAAGGAGGGAACATGTCAAAGCAACAAGGGACATTCAAGGCTCACTAGAGGCTTCAAGGTGCACTCATGCTTAGGCTCTTTGGAATGCATAAATTATAATGTATAGGTTCAATTCACACCAAGCGAGCTTGGATATTGGTGCATTAGCACTTACCAAGGTTGAAAGATCAGAGGAATATCTTTTTGGTTGGCTTTGGATTCGAATTCACTTGGGCTTTCCTATTGCTAGTTTCTATTGCCTTTCCCTATATTTGTTGGTTTTAGTTGGTTTCGAGGACATTGTTGTGGACGAAGTAAAAATTATTTTTGGGAATACATATTAATTTCTCTAATGATGAATTATATGTAGAACAAGATTTGTAAAAAATATTTCGGTAATAATCACATGCAATGGAACATTGTCGACGCGTTTCGAACCAACCAGTGTGGTTCATCATCAGGACTAGGTGGGAGATCAGATCAGGACATCAAGTTGAAATAGATGTAGAGAAGGCTAAACTAGCCGTTAGGAAAAAACAGCTAGTTTGACTTTTATTTTATTTTATTCTTTTTTTTTTAAATATTATATATATTTTTTAATAATAGCTAGTTTCATTTTTATTATTAAAATATTTGATTAGTTTATTCAATTAATCAATAACATATTAAATAATTATTTATTAAATATAAATATAAATTTTATTTATTTATCCATGCGCGAAGTCCAAAAAATAAATAAATAAATTAATTAATTAATTAAATTAAATTTTATAAAAATAAATAAATAAATAAATAAATAAATAATATAAATATTAAAATATTAAATTAAAATAAAATTAAAATTAAAATTAAAAATAAATAAATAAATCAATAATACTAATAATAAATAAATTAATAAATAAAATACATAAATTAAAATAAAATTAAATAAAAATAAATAAATAAATAAATAGATAAATAAATATATATATATATAATATAAAAACAAAAATAAATAAATAAATCATGAATATAGGGCAGGTATCCAACACGTGCTGATGGTCCAACCATCATCTCTATTGAGATTAACGGGTCTTTTTTCAATTTCTAAGGCCTCTCTAAGCTTCCGATGATGGAAATGGTCGATCCTAGTGATGACCTTAGCCTCTTCGATGCAGATATGATGGTTAATCTTTTCTACATGTTCAGCTAGGGCAGATGAGTGGGATCTTCCATGTTTAATGTCTGCAGCATGCTCACAAATTCTTTGATTTAGAGACCGTCCCATTTCACCAATGTAGGGAGTCCCACAAGAACAAGGAATGATGTAGACACCTTTCCCATCCCTAGGATCAATCGGATCCTTAACCGATTTGAGAGAGCTGTGAATCGTGTTTAGGGGCTTGAACGATGAAGACACCTTATGCTTCCTAAGGACCCTAGCAATTTTATCAGTGGTTCCCTGAATGAACGGAAGACGCACACTGCTGGACCAATGGCTAGGGTCTTTATTATTTCTAATTGAAAGAACTTTTTTTGCTTTGAGGAAAGCTTTAAGGCCTTGCGACGTGCTATAACCATTTTTACAAAAGACACTCAAAATATGGGACTTTTCTCCCTCAAGGTGAGACTCATCATATATCCTCAATGCCCTTGTGGCTAAGGTGTTTAGGACACCAAATTTTTGTGCATGGAAATGGTGTGAACTAGCATGAAGATATTGCTATGTATGTGTTTTCTTCCAAAAAACTTGATGGGAGAAAGTACCATCATCTTTTCTAGAGATAAGAACATCAAGGAACGGAAGACTACCATCCACTTCATATTCCATGGTGAATTTTATGGAGTGCGATTGATCATTAAGATGAAGGAAAAAAGCATCTAAATTTTCTTTGCCATGCGGCCACACGACACAAGTATCGTCTACAAACCTTTTCCAAAGCTTAGGTTGGAAAAGAGCTGAGGAAAGAGCCTTAGATTCAAAGTCCTCCATAAACAGATTAGCCACTATCGGGGAAAGGGGAGAACCCATGGCAACACCACATGTTTGCTCATAGAATTAATGATCAATCGTGCTCCATAAAATTCACCATGGAATATGGAGTGGATGGTAATCTTCCGTTCCTTGATGTTCTTATCTCTAGAAAATATGATGGTACTTTCTCCCATCAAGTTTTTCGGAAGAAAACACATACTGAGCAATATCTTCATGCTAGGTCACACCATTTCCATGCTCAAAAATTAGGTGTCCTAAACACCTTAGCCACGAGGGCATTGAGGATATCTGATGAGTCTCACCTTGAGGGAGAAAAGTCCCATCTGTTGAGTGTCTTTTGTAAAAATGGCTATAGCAGGTCACAAGGCCTTAAGGCTTTCCTCAAAGCAAAAAAAGGTATTTCAATTAGAAATAATAAATACCCTAGCTATTGGTCTAGCAGTGTGCGTCTTCCGTTCATTCAGGGAACCACTGATAAAATTGCTAGTGTCCTTAGGAAGCATAAGGTGTCTTCGTGGTGCAAGCCCCTAAACACGATTCACAGCTCTCTCAAATCGGTTAAGGATCCACTTGATCCTAGGGATAGGAAAGGTGTCTACATCATTCCTTGTTCTTGTGGGACTCCCTACATTGGTGAAACGAGACGGTCTATAAATCAAAGAATTTGTGAGCATGCTGCTGACATTAAACATGGAAGATCCCACTCATATGCCCTAGCTGAACATGTAGAAAAGATTAACCATCATATATGCATCGAAGAGGCTAAGGTCATCGCTAGGATCGACCATTTCCATCATCGGAAGCTTAGAGAGGCCTTAGAAATTGAAAAAAGACCCGTTAATCTCAATAGAGATGATGGTTGGACCATGAGCAGGTGTTGGATACCTGCCCTATATTCATGATTTATTTATTTATTTTTTAATTTTTATTTATTTTTATTTATTTATTTTTTATATTTTTATATTTATTTTATTTATTTATTTTTATTATTTATTTATTTATTTTTTATATTATATATATATATATATATATATTATTTATTATTATTATTATTATTATTATTATTTTGGAACCCTTCCTTGCTTATTGTTCCCTTATGTATTTTTTATTTTATTTATTTATTTATTTATTTTTATTTTTATTCTTAATTTTTTTTTAATTTAATATTTTAATTTTTATATTTTATATTTATTTATTTTTTGGACTTCGCGCATGGATAAATAAATAAAATCTATAATAAAATATGAAATTTATATTTATATTTACTAAATAATTATTTAATACGTTATTGATTAATTGAATAAACTAATCAAGTATTGTAATAATAAAAATGAAACTAGCTGTTATTAAAAAAAATATATAATATTAAAAAAAGAAAAAAGAAAAAAGAATAAAATAAAATAAAATAAAAGTCAAACTAGCCGTTTTTTCCTAATGGCTAGTTTAGCCTTCTCTACATCTATTTAAACTTAATGTCCTGATTTGATCTCTCACCTAGTCCTAATGATGAACCACACTGGTTGGTTCGAAACGCGTTGACAATGTTCCATTGCATGTGATTATTACCGAAAGATTTTTTACAAATTATATGATGGATCACAGAAGCATAGGTTCCAAAAATGTAGAATATGGTCTCACCTCTACTCTAGGTGGATGGTTGTGGGTGTTGTTACTCAAGTATCAATAGTATAGGTATTGCGGGCATTTCCTTGTGCATTATGTTAAAGTTCACCAAAAAAGAATTGGGTTCTAATCTGTGGGTTGGTTACGTTCCAAGGAGTTATATTTCTTTTTAGACTTTTGTGTTTGGTTTATACACTAAGGATCATCATGATTTGCAAATATTTGGGAGTATTCTCAGGGAACATGGAGAAAGGATTGAAGGAAACAAAACATTCATTTTCGCTCTTAATTCTAAATTTCATGAAAATCAAATGTATCTCTTAAATTATAATATTTATGAGTACTTCAGTTCACGTTAGCATCAACTTGGATTTTTTTAGGTATAATGCAATATGATAAATAATTTGGTTGAGAATCTACACAAATATGCTTGGTCTGGGATTCTAACCAATGATTGGCTATTCAAGTGGAACATAGGGATGATATTATGCACCACATCACTGTAGATGTTGAGATTAAAGCATTGGAATCAATGCCTACTAGTTGTATAATCTGAATTCTTCTTTTACAAAAAGTATATTTTCTATAATTTATTGTGCAATAATAGCTAAGAGATTTTACGGATAGATGTATGTAGGATTTATATTTTGTTTTCGACATGTGTAGACAACTTGAACTTTGAGGATATTGTGTGTATTTTATTATTTTCATTTAGCTACAATGTAACCATTTCAATAATATAAGTAGCCCTTGGATTTAACAAGCATGCTGAGAAGAAAATGAATGATGATAAAATAGGAACGAACTCCCATTACAAGAGGTTGAAACAACATTCAAGGATAATTTTTGTAGTTTATAGTTTCTTAATATGGATTTCATTTTTTCTCTTCCAAGTCTATTTTCCTTTTCACATATTATGTTTGGATCTCAATTTCCTTGAAATGAGCTAGAATATATCTATACAATCTCTAACCTCATGATTGTTTGAAAAAGTATATTTATGATGTATTTTCCCCATTTTCTGTAATATATAGGTGTTGCGAATAGAAGAAATATATTCAACAACTAGAGTAATATCATATACAACCATATTAGTCAAGATCACACATAGCATTTAGGAAGAAAGGTATGCTTGGATTAATCCATCTAATCCTTTCTTATATCTCAAATAATTTGAGATATTACATCTATGTAACATGTGGATGATTTATCCACTATTCTATTACATATCAAGGGAATATTTATGGAGGGGCACACCTATGCACAATAAGGATTTTCCTTAGAATATAAATAACAAATCCATTGACAATATAGCTTTATACTCATTCTCATTTACTTAAATTGCTTAGATTCTCCACTTTCTATATATTGTGTGTGGATTAATTCATTTTATGAGTGAGTTTGAGCCAATATATCAATTATATTTGATAGATCTAATCCATACCTAAGAAAAACATTGTTCATCCCTTCATGATTATGAATAGATGAAGACAATGTGCTTCATCACTCTTTCTAGGATTACTCACATAATGATCAATATTTGTTGTTACTACACCAAGAGTGATGATGAATTTAGCGCCCAATTTTGAGAAATTTTTGGGTTTTCATGTGAGATCTATCTTTTTATTGGTCCATGAGTGTTCTATGGCTTAGATCTCTTTGTATGTAATCTCACACAAGATTCTTTTACAAATATTTGATTAGATCTTTTCAGTTATAGTGCCATGGATGTTCCTTTGGGTGCATTTTCACTATTGTTGTTTGATTGGTTGTGTTTCCTAGTGAGTGGTGACTTGGGTGATGTCTCCAGTCTTCATTTTCTTAATGTAGTTGTGTGATTAGTATTGGTTTCTTGTTATGATTTAGGAATTAGGATACAATAGCTAGCAATTTTTATTTCACAAATTTTGGTATCTTTATTTTTTATGTTTTCCCGCATGGTTAGAGTATATTCCACTTAACAATCATGATCATTATAGTTTTTAATAGGGACATAGAGTGACTCATCAATCCTAGATAAGAATTTTTAGGGGCAATGATAACGTGGGAGAACCTAGAACATCATCACATAGTGTTTTTGGAGCCACCTCTGTGATGTCTTTGTTACCCTCAATTAGTACATAGTGTTTTTGGAGCCACCTCTGTGATGTCTTTGTTACCCTCAATTAGTACATAGTGTTTTTGGAGCCACCTCTGTGATGTCTTTGTTACCCTCAATTAGTGCAATATGTCTCTCAAGTCCTACTCCTAAAACATCTACATTATTTATTTCGGGAATACCACTATTTCTTTCATTATATACTTTTAGTGTTCTCATTCTATCACTACCTATGCTCTCAACTATATTTGTATTTGATGCGGGGCTACAACAAATCTTGTGAGCCAAATTTGTATAATTTCCACCTAGTTCTTACATCTTGACAAGGGACGCATTGATATAATATGATGGATATCCTTTTGGATGGAGTCTTCAAGGGGTGTCTATGGTTTTTCATAACACCATTAGGGGCCATAATAATTTTGGGGGATTTAATATTCCATGGAGTAGTCAAGATTTGGAGGAACACCATTTCTTGGGAGAATTCGTGTTTTGGGAGGGCCCGTGTGTCTAGGGGAAATCCCTTTGGAAGTAGTTTCCTTCATAGGGATGGAAACATCTTTAGATGCACTTTTACTCCTAGGGGATGTTAGCCACCTATAAGATTTTGTCAAGCAAATAGGTGGCTAAAAAATTTTCTAAGCCTTCAAGAGAAACATTTCCCTTGAAAATATTTCATTCTTGAAGCCTCTATGTGTCATATGTCCTTTGAAAAATCCCCACTATTGTTTCCATTTGATAAGCTTCACTGTTTGTGAAAGAAAATGCTCAAAAAGGCCTCTGTAATTGCCCATTTTCACTCATTTCCCTTCATTTTCATTAAGCCTCCTTTTCCTCTTCAGAACCTCCATATCCCTCTAAAAAGCCTCCACAATCCTTTTAAGCCACTACAAATCCCTTTTACAGTTTCAAAACACCCTTTTTCCCCTTTATCGGAAGCCAATAAATTCCTTGAAAAACACTGATTTTGGTCTAAAAACACCCTTTCTTAACTAAGGCGTTAAGCCCCTTTCGGCTTAGCCCTTAGCCCATTCTCCGCATATAACCTGGCACCAGAACCAGGCGCTAAGTCCCATCGCACAATCGCAATCAGAGCTTTCCTTTAACCACCTTTTCCTTTGTTATTTCTATTTTTTTGATGCGACGAGATTTTTCTCTTTCAACCTCCGCTGCAATCTCCATCGTTGATCTTTCCAGATCTGACGATCAGTGCTAATCGCATCGCACCCCATCATATCTCTTCATTACCCCTCTGATTATGTATCCACCGTTGATATTTTTCATAATCCAACGGCCCTCGCATGATCGCCAATCGCAAAAGTCTAAAGCACCATCCCATTGTATCCTCCGATTTGCGATCCTCGATCTAATCCTGACCGTCCATCCATACAGATCTGACGGTTGAAATACCTTCGCACTCTGCTCCTTAGCCCAACATCATCGCTCTGCCGATTTAATCTGGACCGTTGAATCCACAAGAAACAATGGCCCAGATTCAATCATGCTCCGCTCATGTGCCCTCCGTCATTTCCCCTCCGATCAAATCTCGACTGTTGATCTACCCTCTGATGCGACAGTCCTCGCTAAATCACAACATCAAAAACTCGCAGTCTTGGCCCCTTACCTTTTCTCCGAAGAAATTGAATCTCAGCCATTCATTTTGATAGATCCAATGACTCTCCTTATCCCCGCTGATTCACTTGCCCCTTTGCCTCCACTTTCTCTTTTAAATCTCCGCCGTCCATTTCGTAGATCCAATGGTCAGGATTTAATCCATCGTTGGCCCTTCCCTCCTTACCGCCCGTCCATCTTTCCATATCACGCTCACATTCCCACCGTCAGATCTCCCTGCCTTTCATCCAATGGCTGAGAATGGATATTGCGTAATTTTTGCATCCAAGGTTTAATGTTTCAAAATCACAAAATAAAAGCGGTTTTGGGAGGACACGTGTCAGGTAGCGAGGCATATCGCATTTTTTTGGAAAAACTTCAAAACCACTCCAAAGTTGCACGAAACTAGCAATTTTCCTCTAAAACCACCCCACCCCGATATAATCCTTGATTTAATCCCGAATGTTCATTTGATCTGGATCAACGGCTCATATTATATCGCGTTGCCATCAATATTTATTTCATCAGACCTTCCAAAAGACTTCATTGGAAGATCTCCACCATTGATATTTTCCCATGATCTGACAGTCCACGTTCAATCTTCCTCCGCCCTCTCTGTCCCACCACCAAATGTGCCCGATCTCCTTCATTTTAACCTTTTTCCTTTGTATCACCCAAACATTGAACTTTTTTTTAACACTAAAGTTATTTCTTCCGCCTAACCTTATAAAACAACTGCACCGGTGAATCTCGACCGTTGATAACCATCCATCAGTCTAATCAGATGGTCCAGAAGCCTCCTCACACCAAACCTTCATCAGCTCAGTTTTTAACCATTCCGCAGTGATTTTCAGCCATTTTTCCACTACATCCACCATTTCCATCACTGCGCCATCATCTCCACGGTCCTCCACAACATCCTCCTCCACTCCCATGGATGTTTATAACATGTTTATTATGTTTTGCAGGGTTACAAATAGTGAAATTCACTCTCTGTTTCACAATCACATACAGGAAAATATAGAGTGCAGAACGCCATTTTCAGAGCCAGAGATCACAGAGGAAGGTGCCTGAGAAGGTTTAAACGCGATTTTCAATAAATATCAAGTCATTAACTCTATTTCAAACCTTCCGACACCATTGAAACCTGTGTATCCATAGACAAGACAGAAGAGAAGCAACAAAGAGTATCAACAATAGATTTAAGGGATTAAAGCCTACTATTGAAGATTAAATGCTATAATCTAGTGTTTAAAGGATGAAGATACAGATTTAAGATCCTTTAAATGATCCAGAAGGCTAATAAGGCCTAAAGCACATGAAACAAGCCATATCAATGTTTTCACATTAGCGGAATGTTCTTTCCCAAGAAAGGACAAGTTCCCATAATGTTTTTTATTCTCCATCGAGTTCCTGAGAATATTATCACCCTGACAGAAGTCCTAAGATTTCCAGAGAATTAGTTACAAAGTATGGAAGGCCTGAAAGTCATTTATCTGCCGTACTTGCCCCAAAGTAAGAAAAGAGTACAAACAGCCAGAAAGTACCTCAGGAACATACCTCTAGAGTTATTATTAGCCTGTCGAAGACCACTTATTCATCCAAATAGTACTGGAATTCAATACGGGATATTGAAACAGAATGGGCCTCAAGCGCTCTTCTTCCTCTGTTTTAATGTTTCATTTAAAGTTCTATCTACCTCTACAGCCACTCTTTCAGCTATAATAACTCTTTAGAAATACATTGTAAATGTTGGTTAACCATGGATTGTAGGTTGTTTCATTGAGATAGAGTTTTGTGTATAAGTTGTAAAATAGGCTGGGAGATGATTTCTATTTTATATCAAGCTGCTGGACAATGATGTATGTGACTGGTGTTGCTCTTTAATATGACAAGCATGTTCATTGGATCCTAATCTAAATCAGTGGTAAAGTGTTCTATATTTTATTGTTTGCCGCTTTGTTATGCATCACATTTCATTTCTCTGATAAGAATCAATAATCTAGCTTAGGATTTACTGCTGTGAATTACCCCAATGCTACCTGCTCTTCTTATATTTTATGTTTTCTGCTAATTGTGTAATCCAACAACAAATTCAAGTTAATTTAACCAGTATAGTAGATGGTTTTATCCATGCTTGTTGATGTATGAATTTAGAGTTTTTTCTTAGATGTTCTTGTCTGGTTTTAACTAAAATAATTGGGAAACTGGGAGATTAGAGTTAGTTCTGTCTCACTAGGGTCCTTTTCCAACAGTTTTCCTTTCTAAGATCCCTTAAGTCGAATGTCAAAAGCAGAGAAGGTTAAAGGTCTTTCTCTAATCTTAGGCTTCACTTTGTGTCCATATCAAATGTTTTCTATTATCTGAAGAGTTAGCCTCATTAGGAGTTTGATCATAGATGGTTAAGGCATGCCCTGTCTCTAGATTTACTCCTAAGTGGTCACCTTGGAAGGTTTCCTTGTTATTCACCTTCATTTCCTTATCATTTCATCTCATTACTATCATCTTGAAGATCCTCTGATTTAGATGACTAGCCCATTTGAAAGCCTTGGATATTGAATAGTAAGTAAACCGTTTTATGAATCCATTGCCCAATGGACTTTTATTTTCTTTAATTATCTCCCCATTTCTAAAATCCTTCTTTACTCACTTATTTACCTTACTTTGAACCCTTCTTTCATGTTTCCCAACCAAAAAAACAAAATAAAAAACCCTTGTGCTTCATACCTAGCCTAATACCTCAATTTGATTAAAGATATATCATTCTTTGCCTTTATAGAGAGATCCCTCTCTGGATCTAGGAGGGCTAGAACCTAAGATCCCAAAGTTGTTTGATGTTGTCTTATCATTTGGTATTGCAAAATCTGACAAATCATAGGAACCACAAGATAATGGCGACTCTGCTGGGGAAGATTTGAGTAAAACATTCCTTAAAACATTTCTAAGAAACTCAAACAAGACCAATAGCCTTTATTTTTTAGTTAATCACTGTGGTGGACAGTAAACCTTCTTGAAACACTTTAAACCCTCCACCTGGAGACTCCACAATTCCTAAACGACCAAAATACTCCACTGGTGATCAGTAGGCCTGCTAATTTTCTTTGTTTTCACAAGACTCCACTGGGAGACCAATTGCATTACAACATCATCCATACCGAGAGAAACATATAGGATTAAGCTTTTTTGTTTGAAGATAGGTTTTCCACTAAAAAACTGTCATATCTGGCTTACTTTATTTGTTGAGTCTTGAGGGCCTAACATACTGGCTTCAAGAACAATCCAAACTAGAGCTTATCCTAATCCAAAACCACTTGAAATAATTGATAATCCAAAGAGTATTCTTAGGAAGTCTCTCACATCTAAAGAATCAACTATTTCTAGACACATTAATAGAGCTAATTCAGCACCTGAAAACTTTTCAGCTCTATTAGACACTCAAATTGACTTAGATTTACCAAGTGATCTACCGAGAACATGGTCATTCAGTGCTATAGATCAGAATGACTTAGGGCCTCCAAGTTCACCACCACATAGTGGTCAGCACATTAGGGACAGAGAAGCCCCTCCATCAACACCTCCTAATATTCATTTCATTCAAAACTTGGGCCTCTCTCACCCCAAATCAGCTCAAAAGTTTTTTGCTGGTCCTAGCATTTCTGTCGTCCATATACTTGCTTCTCAAACCAATCCTTTACCTCCACAAAACACTATCAGGGCAGCATGGTACGCTCCCTTGGTGTTACCACAGCCTTTGGCTCCACTACCCAATGATTATCAGTAAAAAATCCCTCATTCCACTGGGAAAGAATCTACTATAGCCCAACACCATGTATATAGGATGGAAGATGCCTTTGACTATATGGAAATTGAAGATGAAACTATGAAAATGAGAATCTTCGCCCAGAGTTTAGGAGGAGAGGTAAAGAAGTGGTTTAAAGGTTTACCTCCCAATAACATCCATGACCTTCCCTCTTTACATCAAAATTTTATAAACAAATGGGAAGTCAAAAGTAACCCTCTCCAAATCTTAGCAGAATACAAGAATCTCAAGAGAAATAAGGGAGAGAGTGCCCATGGCTACTCTACTGAATTTAACAGTGTCTACAATGCTCTTCCACCACACATGAAACCTCCCCAAGGAATGGCCCTAGTGAAATACCCCAAAGGATTTGACGCTGATATGGCCTACCAGCTTAGGGAGAGAGATTATGACACATTAGAAGACATGCAGAAATGAGCAATGAGTGTAGAAGCAAACCTGATTGAAAAAAGAGCTAGAATGAGGGCTGAGAAAAAGGTAACGTACAAGGATGAAAACATAGCTTCTTCATCTGATCCCAACTATGATAGTATAGCCAAAAACATGGAGAGGATGGAAAGAATGATGGAAAAAATCATGATCCAAGTCAACAATCAGAATAGAAACCAAAATCAAAACCAGAACCAAAATTTTATGAGAAACAACCATCCAAATAGACAAAGGGACTTTGATCAACAATTCATGCCTCCATTCCAAGAGAAATTCCTTGATGAAGATGAGGGAATAATAAAAGAATTAGAAGGAACTACCATAAACATGGTGGAAGTAGATAGCCAGGATCACACCTTTTCTAGAGAGGATAATCGTACCTCATACTCACATTGGGATGAGGAAGGATTAGAATCTGAAGATTATAGGTTGGGATTCGAAAATGCCATCATGCAGGTCCGAGAACAATATGATCTCAGAATCAAGAAGAACATAGACACCCCCAAAAAAAAATCCTCTGAAATCACCATTAAAAAAGGACCTGAAAATACTCCTAAAGTGATTGCTGAAAGTAACAAATCAGCAGCTGAAAGTTCTGGCAAAAACAAAGAAAATGACATCCAAACTAATGATAAACCAAGTCAATAAAATAGCAACACTAGCAATGCAGCTAATGCTCCTGATAAAACAGTTTCAAACATTGTACACAATGAGAGTCAACAAGCTGATTCTGCCAATAAAATAGTGGCCAGTAAGAGAGAATTGAACCTTTCAAAAAGTCAGTCTCCTTTCAATTTGGAAAGTGAGATAGCCAAAATAAAAATTTCTGTTCCACTCAGTGATTTGGCTACTCAGGACGTATATAAAGGTCAAATTTTGAAAACTTTAAACTTAGGAGAAAATAGTGATACTGTCAATTTAAATGATGATCAACCTGCTCTCTTGTTTGGCCCAAAAATTGAAGGGAAATTTGGGGAAGGGGTAGTACCCCCTTTTTATATCAGCCTTAATATCCATGAAACAATTCTGCATAATGCTATGCATGATTCTAGGGCTTCACACAACCTTATGACAAAATTGGTTATGGAGAAGCTAGGCCTAGAGATAACTAGACCTTATAAGGATTTATATTCCTTTGACTCTAGCAGAGTGAAGTGCCTTGGCCTAATCAAATATCTCTATGTAAATTTGACTCAAATCCTAGCCAAGTGCATGGTTATGGATGTTGTAGTGGCAGAGGTACCTCCTAAGTATGGCATGTTGTTGTCAAGATCATGGGGTGCCAAGCTGCAAGGTACAATGTAGATGGACAGGACATATGCCACTATCCCTGTCTTTAGCCAGTTTAGAATACTATATAGAGAGGCATACATGAAATTCATGGTTAGTAGCCCTGAAAAAATAGGGAATTCCCCTCTTTACTCCGTCCATACAGATCTAGACTCTTTTATCCTTTACAACGATGAGTTTACTGATGAACAAGATCTAGGAAACACAGATTTAAGTAACAGAGTAGAAGCCAGAAATTCGAACATAATGGAAGATCTAGAAATAGAGGAAATCAAGAGAGAAACCCTTGAACAGTGTGCTGAATCAGAAAATCAGAGTGAAAAAAACCAATATTGTGAACAACAAATTAATCATCACTCTAAACTCCATGAAAGTCCTAAAGAACAAAATATAACACTACACAATGGTGAACATAGCATTAGGGATGAAACTGCTAACAATTATGCAAACAATCCCTTATAGAAAATGAACTTTGATGGATCTTGCACTAGAAAGAATGCAGAAGCTAGGGTATGGTTGCACAATTCTGAAAATAACTATGATGAGAGCCACACTTTTAAACTAGACTTTAAGTGCACAAACAACATTGCAGAGTACGAAGCTCTTCTCTTAGGATCACATTTATTGAAAAACATTGGAGCTAAGAGAATCGTTGTTCAAGGAGATTCAGAATTAGTGACGGAGAGTACACTGCAAAGAATCCTAGATTAAGGGCATATAGGAATGATGCTATGGATCTGCTGAAAATATTTGTAGAGTATGAGCTCGTATTTGTCCCTAGGAGTCAAAAAATTATTGCAAATGGATTGGACTGCGCTGCCAGTTCATATCAGAAATCACCTAGTGACAAACAGATCAGTATCCAAACAAAATATAGACCTGCAGTGCCAGATAATGAGAAATATTGGCAGGTCTTTGAGGGTGACAAACAGATAGAGGACTTCTTGCTCTGCAGGAATGATTTTGAGTTACCTGATTTAGACTCTAAATCCGTTGAAAATTGTGTAGATAAAGAGCCCCTTGATGAAGAAAAACCATCCCCCACTGCAAAAATAAACATTTTGAACAAAGAATTCGAAAAACAAACTGAAGAATACATGAAAACAGATAAAGAAGACATTGAGGTGCTGCAGTCCAAAGATAAGAACATACCCAGAGGACTAGCACCCCTAGAGGACCTTTTTGACTTTAATGACGCAGAAAAGAAACCCACTATAGAACACACTGAATCAGATGTTGAAGAATGTAATATAGGAAGCAAAGATAAGCCTAAGATGATTAAATTGGCCAAAACTTTGCCAGCGCACATCAGAATAAATACATTGATTTATTTAAAGAGATTGTTGATGTGTTTTCCTGGAGCTATGAGGACTTAAAAGCCTATGACATGGAAATCATCCAGCACAAAATCCCCTCGAAAGAAAACCAAAAACCCTTTAGGCAAAAACTGCACAGAATTAACCCAGTACAACTGCCTCTAGTGGAAAAGGAAATCAAGAAAATTTATGAGGCAAGAATCATAGTGCCTGTGAAGTTTTTGGATTGGGTTTCTAACCTTGTAGCTATAAGGAAAAAGACAGGAGAAATCATACTGTGCATTGATTTTAGAAACCTTAATAGAGCCTCCCTAAAGGACAATTACCCTCTACCTAAAATGGAGCACATCCTAGGAAGGGTAGTTGGTGCAAAGAGGATTTCCCTATTAGATGGCTTTTCAGGGTATAACCAGGTCTTAGTACTCCCAAAAGATCAACTAAAAAAAACTTTCACCACTCCATGGGGCACTTTCATGTACGTGAAAATGCCTTTTGGACTAACGAACGCTGGTGAAACCTTCCAAAGAGCTATGGACATTGGATTTTCATAGGAAATAGGGCACTTCATTGTAATTTATCTGGATGACATAACAGTTTATTCAAAAACTGATGAAGACCACCTCAAACATATAAGGAAAGTCTTTGAGAAGTGCAGGAGGTTTGGGCTATCTTTAAATCCCAAAAAGACTGTATTTGGCCTCCAAGAAGGTAAGATTCCGGGCCATATTATATCAGAAAAGGGGATTAAAATAGACCCAAAAAGAGTTGAGGGAATACTGCAGAATAGCCACCCAAGAAACATAAAAGAATTGCAGTCCTTTATTGGGAAAATTAACTTCTTGAGGAGGTTTATTCCTAACTTAGCAGAACTCCTGAGAAATATGACAAACATGCTTAAGAAATAAGTAGGAGTTAAATGGACTCTAGAGGCCAAAAAATCCTTTGAACTGGTAAAACTTGCCCTTACCAAAGCACCAGTTCTAATCAGCCCACAGTTCACAAAGGATTTCCTTATTTTTTCCTTTGCATCAGAGCATACCGTGGCTGCTGTCTTGTTGCAGAAAAACCCAGAAGGATAGGAGCACCCAATTGCCTTTTTTAGCAAAGCGTTGAGAGATGCTCCCTTGAGATATAATATAATGGAAAAATAGGCCTATCCTTTGGTAAAGGCCTTAAAATATTTCAGGGTGTATATTCTACATTCTCACATCATTTCTTATGTGCCTAACATAGTGGTGAAAGATATTTTGTCACAAGATCCAGATGGAAAAAGAGGTAAATGGATTGCAGTAATCCTAGAGTATGTTCTGGAGATCAAACCCACAAAACTCATCATGGGTCAAGGCTTGGCACAATTAATGGCTAAATCTAATTTACAAGCCCTTGACATAAACATGGTAGATGCCTTGGATGAACATGAAGGACTGCCTACTCCTACTGTTGAATAACAATTCCAAAACTCAGCTTGGTATGCTGACATCTTGTATGTGCTTACAAATCTTAATGCTCCTCCTAATTTATCAAAGACAAAAGCAAGGTTTTTGAAGTTAAAAGCTAGGAATTATTGCATTTTAAATGAATTTTTATACTGGAAAAATGCAAATGGTTTTTTGCTTAAATGTTTGCTTGAAGTTGATGCGGAGAGAGTCAAACATGAGTTCCATGAAGGAGAGTATGGAGGCCATTTATACTAGAAAACCATAGCCAAAAAAATCCTTAGGGCTGGCTTTTATTGGCCCACACTATTCCAAGATGTACATAAAATGATAGTTGCCTGCCATAAGTGCCAAATATTTGAGGGAAAAAGAAAACTCCTCCCTTTACCATTACAACCCATCACTGTTGAAGCTCCGTTTCAACAATGGGGCCTAGATTTTATAGGAGAAATCCATCCTACTTCATCTTCCCACCACAAATGGATTCTCACAGCCACAGACTACTTCACAAAACGGATAGAGGCCATACCTTCTAGGAATGCCACAAATTCTGTCATCATTAAATTCCTTGAAGACCTTATCCTATCTAGATTTGGCTGCCCTAAAAAGATTATTACAGATAATGCTATTACTTTTGGTTCCAAAAAGATGATTGATTTTTGTCACAGGTATTAGATTGCTCTTGGTCATTCTACTACTTATTACCCACAAGCTAATGGGCTAGCAGAATCATCAAATAAAATTTTGGTGACCATCATCAAGAAGCTGCTTGAAGAGAATAAAAAATCATGGAATAACAAGTTAGTGCATGCTTTGTGGGCAGACAGATTGACTACAAAGAAATCCATTGGCATGTCACCATACCATCTTGTTTATGGGGCTGATGCAGTGTTCCCTACCAGCCTAGGGGTACCAGTGATAAAATTGTTCCAAGAAATACATTCAGAAGAAGACAGCATGGTAAGGAGGATCAATCAAACAATACATCTCCAACAGATAAGGAAAGAGGTCTACAACAGAGCTCAAAAAGTGAAAGAAAGCATCAAAAATTTGTTTGACAAGAGAAAAAAAGATTATGACTTCAAAATTGGAGACAAGGTGCTCAAGTGGGACTCTAGAAGGGAAGATAAGGGTAAGCATGGCAAATTTGACAGTTTGTCGCAAGGCCCTTACATTATTTAGTCCACGATTGGTCCAAATGCATTTTTCTGCACGAATTAGATGGTACAGATCTGTTTGGGGCTCCTGTGAATGGCAGGATGCTTAAACATTACTACTGCTGAAGTTCAGAGTTTAAAGTTTTCACTCCATTGTGAATACCATTTCTTTGTTCAGTTCAAAAAAAAAAGAAAAAAAAGAAAAGAAAAGGTTCAAATAAGCTCAAAACTTGAACCGGTGAAGTTCTGAAGAATGGCTCGAATCAGCTCAAAACCTGAGCGAAATAAAGGGAAACGCTGGTTCTAATATGCCCAAAACCTGAACCAGAAAAGAAGGAAGAAGAATCGGCTCTAACAAACTCAGAACCAGAGCTGGAATGAAGAATAAAAATGGCTCTAACAAGCTCAAAATATGAGTCACAAGAGAAAGAAGGACACTCTAAAAGTTTCACAATTTCAAGCCTTCACAATTTTGGTCTCAATTTGCTGCAAATTTTAGTTCATGTGCAGCTTTCTTTATGCCATGGACCCACAGCAAACCAGAAAGTCTAATCCTAGTTTGACTGTTTTTAAATTTCTGTCTTAGAATGTAGAGAAAGAAATCTGCTAGACAGTTTAATCCTAGCAGCTATTAGTGTAGGTAGAGAAGCCATGAGGCCAACTGTCTAATCTGGTCTCATGGAGGAATAAGAGTAGAATTAGATTAGATTTTTCTTCTTTCAATAAAAAAAATGATGAAGAAGGTCTGCAAATTTAAATGCACCTTGAAGAAAAAATGTTAGGACTGTAGGATGGGTAGGTAGATTGTTTGGGAGAATATTACTGCTGATTTAATATCCATCATGTTTGTGGCAGCTAATCAAAGAAGGAAAGAGATGTATCAAGTACCAGGCAGATAACCTACTTCCAAATATTATTTTTTGAGATTCTTGACACCTTCAAGAAGATGCCATCCCCATGTGGAGCCACTGTTAGCCACCTATAAAATTTTGTCAATCAAACAAGTGGCTAAAAATGTTTCTGAGCCTTCAAGAGAAACATTTCCCTTGAAAATATTTCATTCTTGAAGCCTCTATGTGTCCTATGTCCTTTGAAAAATCCTCACTACTGTTTCCATTTGATAAGCTTCACTGTTTGTGAAAGAAAATGCTTTCAAAGGCCTCTGTAATTGCCCATTTTCACTCATTTCCTTTCATTTTCATTAAGCCTCCTTTTCCTCTTCACAAATCCATTTCCCTCTAAAAAGCCTCCAAAATCCTTTTAAGCCACTAAAAATCCCTTTTACTGTTTTAAAACACCCTTTTTCCCCTTTACCGGAAGCCAAGAAATTCCTTGAAAAACACTGATTTTGGTCTAAAAACACCCTTTTTTAACTAAGGCATTAAGCCCCTTTCGGCTTAGCCCTTAGCCCCTTCTCAGCATATAACCCGGCACCAGAACTAGGTGCTAAGCCCCGTCGTGCAATTGCAATTGGAGCTTTCATTTAACCACCTTTTCCTTTGTTATTTCTTTTTTTCCGATGCGATGAGCTTTTTCTCTGTCGACCTCCGCTGGAATCTCCACCTTCAATCTTTCCAAATCCGACGGTTAGCAGTAATCACATCGCGCCCCATCACCTCTCTTCATTACCCCTCCGATTGTGTATCCACCATTGATCTCTTTCATAATCCAACGGCCCTCGCATGATCGCCAATCACGAAAGTCTTAAGCACCATCCCATTGTATCCTCCGATTTGTGATCCCCGATCTAATCCCAACCGTCCATCCATATAGATCCGATGGCTGAAACACCTTCACACTCTGCTCCTGAGCCCAACATCATCGCTCCGCCGATTTAATCTGGATCGTTGAATCCACAAGAACCAACGGCCCAAATTCAATCGCGCTCCACTCATGTGCCCTCCATCATTTCCCCTCCGATCAAATCTTGACCATTGATCTCCCCTCTGATCCGATGGTCCGCACTAAATCGCAAAATCAAAACCTCGGAGTCTTGGCCCACTACCTTTTCTCTGATGCGATTGAATCTCAGTCATTCATTCTGATAGATCCAATAGCTCTCCTTCTCCCCACTCATTCACTTGCCCCTTTTCCTCTGCTTTCTCTTTTAAATCTCCACCATTCATTTCTTAGATCCAACGGTTAGGATTTAATCCATCACTGGCCCTTCCCTCCTTACTACCCGTGCATATTTCCATATCGTGCCCTCATTCCCACTGTCAGATCTCCTCGCCTTTCATCCAACGGCTGAGAATGCATATCACGCAATTTTTGCATCCGAGGTTTAATGTTTCAAAATCAGGTGATAAAAGCGGTTTTGGGAGGACACGTGTTAGGTAGCGAGGCATATCGTGTTTTTTTGGAAAATTTTCAAAACCACTCCAAAGATGCGCCAAACCAGTAGTTTTCCTCTAAAACCACCCCTCCCTAATATAATCCTTCATTTAATCCCGACCGTTCATTTGATTTGGATCAATGGCTCATATTATATCGCATTCCCATCCACATTTCTTTCATCAAACCTTCCAAAGCACTTCATCGAAAGATCTCCACCACTGATATTTTCCCATGATCTGATAGTCCACATTCAATCTTCCTCCACCCTCTCGGTCCCACCACCAAATGTGCCTGATCTCCTTCATTTTAACCTTTTTCCTTTGTATTCGCCCAAACATTGAACTTTTGTGTTTTAACACTAAATTTATTTCTTCCGCCTAACCTTCTAAAACAACTGCACCGGTGAATCTCAACTGTTGATCACCATTCATCAGTCTAATCAGACGATCCAGAAGCCTCCTTGCACCAAACCTTTATTAGCTCATTTTTTCACCATTTCGCAACGATTTTCAGCCATTTTTCCACTACATCCACCATTTCAATCACTGTGCCATCATCTCCACGGTCCTCCACAACATCCTCCTCCACTCCCATGGATGTTTATAACATGTTTATTGTGTTTTGCAGGGTTACAGATGGTAAAATTCACTCTCTGTTTCACAATCACAGACAGGGAAATCTAGAGCGCAAAACACCATTTTCAGAGCCAGAGATCACAAAGGAAGGTGCCTGAGAAGGTTTAAACATGATCTTCAGTAAAGATCAAGTCATTCACTCTGTTTCAAACCTTCCGGTGCCATTGAAACTTGTGTATCCATAGACAAGACAGTAGAGAAGCGACAAAGAGTATCTGTGACAGATTTAAGGAATTAAGGCCTACTATTGAAGATTAAATGCTATAATCCAGTGTTTAAAGGACGAAGATACAGATTGAATATCATTTAAATGATCTATAAGGATAATAAGGCCTGAAGCACATGAAACAAGCCATATCAGCGTTTTCGCATCAACAGAATGTTCTTTTTGAAGAAAGGACAAGTTCCCATAATGTTTTTTATTCTCCATCGAGTTCCTGAGAAGATTATCACCCTGACAGAAGTCCTAAGATTGCCAGAGCATTAGTTACAAAGTATGGAAGGCCTGAAAGTCATTTATTTGCCTTACTTACGCCAGAGCACAAAACAATTACAAACAACCAAAAAGTACCTCAGGAACATACCTCTACAGTTATTATCAGCCTGTCGAAGACCACTTATTCATCCAAAGAGTACTAAAAGTCAATACGGGATATTAAATAGAATGGGCCTCAAGCGCTCTTCTTCCTTTGTTTTAATGTTACATTTAAAGTTCTATCTACCTCTACAACCACTCTTTCAGCTATAAGAACTCTTCAGAAATACATTGTAAATGTTGGTTAACCATGGATTGTAAGTTATTTCATTGAGATAAAGTTATGTGTATAAGTTGTAAAATAATCTCGGAGATGATTTCTAGTTGATATCAAGTTGCTAGACAATGATGTATGTGACTGGTGTTGCTCTTTAATATGAAAAGCATGTTCATTGGATCTTGATCTAAATCAGTGGTGAAGTGTTCTATCTTTTATTGTTTGCTTCTCTATTATGCATCACATTTCATTTCTCTGATAAGAATCAGTAATCTAGCTTAGGATTTATTGCTGTGAAGTACCCTAATGCTACCTGCTCTTCTTATCTTTTATGTTTTCTACTAATTGTGTAATGTAAGAACAAATTCAAGATAATTTAACTAGTATAGTAGATGGTTTTATCCATGCTTGCTGATGTATGAATTTAGAGTGTGTTCTTAGATGTTCTTGTTTGGTTTTAACTGAAAAAATTGGGAAAATGGGAGATTAGAGTTAGTTCTGTCTCACTGGGGTCCCTTTCCAATAGTTTGCCTTTCTAAGATCCCTTAAGTTGAATGTTAAAAGAAGAGAAAGTTAAATGCCTTTCTCTGATCTTAAGCTTCACTTTGTGTCCATCTTGAATGTTTTCTATTATCTGAAGAGTTAGCCTCATTAGGAGTTTGATCATAGACGGTTAAGGCATTCCTTGTCCCTAGATTTACTCCTAAGTGGTCACCTTGGAAGGTTTCCTTGTTATTCACCTTCATTTCCTTATCATTTCATCTCATTACTATCATCTTGAAGATCCTCTGATTTAGATGACTAGCCCATTTGAAAGCCTTGGATATTGAATTGCAAGTAAACCCTTTTATGACTCCATTGCCCAATGGACTTGTATTTTCTTGAATTATCTCCCCATTGCTAAAATCCTTCTTTACTAACTTCTTTACCTTACTTTGAACCCTTCTTTCATGTTTCCCAACGAAACAAACAAAATAAAAAACCCTTCTGCTTCATACCTAGCCTAATACCTCAATTTGAGCCTTAAAGATATATCATTCTTTGCCTTTATAGAGAGATCCCTCTCTGGATCTAGGAGGGCTAGATCCTGAGATCCCAAAGTGGTTTGATGTCGTCTTATCATTTGGTATTTCCAAATCTTCAAAAGCATAGGAACCACAATAGGGGAAACCATGATAAGTAATATCATGGTACCATATACAACCACGCTTTTGGGAATATCTTTACCCTTGTGGGTTATAATGTTTTTTCAAGTAATTTAGTTCCTTATTTTCATGCTATTATGAGTAATAATATCTATGGGGCTCGTTAAATCTTCAAAATCTAGAACACAGCGCTACTAAACATTCCATATGAGTCACCTAGGGCACAATATCCTCCAAGACATCTTTTTATCTAGTCACAATTACCATTCTTAGCAAAAATAAATTTTCCACATATGGATAGATGGACGAATGACCTATCTATCATGACACTATATGGTTAGCCATTTCAATTAAATTTCCTTGTGTTATTCCCAAGTTTGATGAAAAATATAAGGTGGCATGGGGAGTGAGTAAAAGTGGGTGATGCATGGAGGGCAGCCATCAACCCATATCACCACATGCCATATATGGTGATCATCCAATTCCTTGGTGGATAATAGTATATGACTACATCTCTTGGAGTAAACTTTGATCAATAATTCTACTAAATGTATATTGAACTTGAGTGTGCATTTATCATGATTTCTCATCCTTAGCCAAGACTCCTTTAACACATTTTTAGTTACCCATTCCTCAAGAAGCTATAACAAATATTTTGAAAAAAATACATCGTAACATTGCCACTCACATGATGGCCCAGCCCTCCGACTGTGTTTAATGTTAAATTAAATGTTGGGTAACCATGACAGGTTACAGGTCCCACTCACCCTTTCAAACTATATGTTAACAAATAACATTAATGTCATTTCGATATATGCGTAGATATGTTTTAAATGTGATCAGAGATCTGTAGATCGGATCCAACTTGCAGTCACTCTTCAATTTAATTCCCGTCCTTCTCGCTGGTCCTTGTTGACACCTGTCGATTTCCTCGATTCTATCTCCTCCCACCTTGTGACAAACCCCAACTTTGGTCTACAGTCCCATTCTATTGTTCATTCGTGCTATGAGGGTTCTCCATTCCAATCTGCCCGAGGGTTCTGTTAATGCCTTCCTGGTTCGATGTTCTGTGCGATGAAGTCCTCACCGAGATGATAACTCTATCGACTATCTGTCTTTCGTTTGCGGTATGAATGATTCTAATCGAACTAAGACGACCCTGTTGCTCTGGACTGTAATGGGTTTGCAGGCTCTTTCGTTTCGTTTTGTTAACTGTTCTGTTTGTGTTACAGGTCAGACCTTCAGTTCTACGCCAATGGTCTTGATCATTCGACCTCTTTCACCTCCAAAGTAAGTTAACCTTCCATGCTTTAGTCTACTCTGCACCTTACTCAAACATTAATGTGTTCTGTTCCTTGCTATCAGGTTCTTGCACTCGATTTTGGTCACCTCTCTTGATGCTGCCTTTCCAGTCACAGGTAAATGTTACTATATGTGTGGTTTCGTTTCGTTGGAATGTATCTTTCGGTTCCTTCGTCCAGGTCCTGGCGTTTCCGTGTTCTAACCTGTCTCCCTTCCTATTCTTGCAGGTTACCCAGAACTGCTTGATACCAAGTGTTCGTTCTACTGTGAACAAAAGGAAAAACAAACCGGCCCCTATTCAAACAAAACGAGTAGGTTCGTTCTGACTATGAGTCTATCGTTAACCTTGTAATAGGGTTATACATTTTTCTGGTTCCCGCTCTTTTTGTTGTTATGGTCTTGTGGGTTATTTTTCCAAACCCTACTCTGTCATTCCATGGCACAAGGTTTTGGTGCGTTCTGTTTTACTTAGTTTGGGATTTTCAATTTGCTATAATATGAGCGCTGTTCGCTCGGGTTCAGAAACCCTTCCACACACTCTTTTTTTGTAATGAACAGTGGGGTTACAGACTGTATGAATAAAAACGAACTTTCATATTTTTAAAGAGACTCTTTTTCATTTTAATCGATTCTAAAGGAATTTTGTGCTTTACCTGGAAATTTGTTGGTGAAATGTAGATAATGGTGACTGGATACTTCTTAACTCTTCTCGCTGGAATTTGGTCCTTGTGCGCTGTGACTTTCGTTCTCTTCTTGTGCAATTTCTTTCTTTGTCCTGTACATTTGTATCTCCTCCTTACACAGAAATGTTTACTATCTGCAATGGTTTCAACTCTCTGGTCTTGGGATTACAGTGCATTATCATCTGCAATGGCTTCAATTCTCTGTTCTTTTTATTACAATGCATTACTGTCTACAATGGCTTCAACTCTCCGTTCTTTTTTATTACAATGTATATCAGTATTGACAATAAAAATACGGGAAATCAATGCATAAAGGAGTTTGCTGTAGATTTAAATTGACAGCTATTTTTCATTAAAGAAAACTGTAATTCTTCTGGTCTTCCCTGGCTGGAGATTCGAACCCTACATCTCATCTTTTTCCTGTTTAAATACTTGCAAGGGTATAACAGTTTCTTGCTTTCGGTTGAACTGTCAACCAGAATATGTCTAACTGCTTAGCCAGTTTATTTTAAAAGGGAAATAAACAACTTCTAACTAACTACTAAAACTAAAACAGTTCATAATCCTAGTCCTACTGTCTTTATCCAATTTCTGAATAATGAAGAAAATAATAAAAAAAACACAAGTTTAATAACCTGTCCAACAACACGTGAAATTTTTTTTTCCTTTGAGACAGTCAACCATCTTTTGTCTCCTCGGAGCTAGATGCTCCTACATCAGGCTCTCGGGGTGGCAAAAAGTCATGGCTCCGTTCCATGAGATCGTCGATAGAATAACCTGCTTTCTGTATCTGTGTCGCGTCAAGCCACGAACTGTCCTCTATCGGACGGTCCTTCCACTTGACTAAATATCGCAGATATTCCTTCCTGCGTGTGCGCCTGGCTACCTGTGTGTGGAGGATCCTCTCGATCTCAAGGGGCTGTGTCGTAGGCATCTGTCTCATCCAAGAACTCTCCTCACAACTGGTGTCCCGTGTTGGCCTCACTGTTGCGTTATCTTCAGGATCAGCAACATAAGGAAACAAATCTGCCATGTTAAAGATGGGAGAAATACCTATCCCTGGTGGCAACTGTAACTCATAGGCATTGGCGGAAAACTTGCGAATGATTTTGCAGGGGCCAATCTTTTTAAACTTCAGCTTATTATATTCCCGCTTTGGAAACCGTTCCTTGCGCAAGTGTGTAAGGACTTCATCTCCAACATTAAATTGAGCTTCCCGTCGCTTTGAATCAGCCCACTGCTTGTATTTCTGACTTCTGTCCTGTAACTTCAACTTTACCTGCTCATGTAAGTCGCTCATTGCTTGGGTGAAATCTTCCCCATCAACACTTCATTTTTCGAGTTTTCCCAAATCCCGCAGTTCATGCACTCCACGTGGATGCATTCCATACAAGATCTGGAATGGACTGTAACCTGTGCTGCGATTCAGTGAATCGTTATATGTGAATTCCGCCTGAGAAAGTACGCGGTCCCACATTCGTGAATTTTCACCTATTAAGCTCCGTAGCAGATTTCCCAGACTCTTGTTCACCACTTCAGTTTGCCCATCGGTCTGTGGGTGGTAAGCGGAGCTGAACTGTAACTGAGTGTCCAACTTCTTCCACAGGGTTCGCCAAAAATGTCCGGTGAACTTCACGTCCCTGTCGGAAATGATGGACCTTGGTAGACCATGCAGTCTAAAGATCTCTGTGAAAAATAAGTGTGCTACGTGAGTAGCATCACTGGTTTTTCTGCAAGGTATAAAATGTGCCATCTTTGAAAACCGATCCACCACTACCATTACTGAATCAAAACCCCGCTGTGTCTTAGGCAAACCCAAGACAAAGTCCAAGCTCACTGAGTCCCATGGTCTGCTCGGAATGGGTAGTGGCAAATAAAGACCTGTATTTTGACTGTGACCTTTCGCCAATTGACATATCTTACACCTGCTTACGTACCTCTGCACGTCCCATCGCAACCTTGGCCAAAAATAAAAATGCTCAACCTGCAAAAATGTCTTGTCTATACCGAAATGTCCTGCTAGACCTCCACTGTGATTTTCCCGAATAATGTTCTCCCTCATAGAACAGTCGGGTATGCACAACTGTCCTCCCCTGAACAGTAATCCTTCCTGTAAATTATAGTCCAACCATGGACTATTGTCTCTCAACAGAGGGTTTTGGCAGGCCTCATAGGCCTCCTTAAAATTTGCATCTATCTGATACAATTCCCTCAGGTGCTCAAAGCCCAAAACCTGCATTGTACTTTCCTGCAAGAGTAAAATCCTCCTACTCAGCGCATCTGGCACCTTGTTCGCCTGCCCACTAATATGTTTCAGCACAAAGATGAAACTCTGAAGATACTCAACCCATTCTGCATGCTTATGGTTCAATTTATGCTGCTGCATAATGTACTGTAATGCAGAATTATCCGAAAACAAAACAAACTCATTACCTAACAGGTAATGTCTCCAATGCTTTAATGCTTGTACAATTGCGTAGAACTCCTTGTCATAAGTTGAGTACTTATGTCTACTCTCATTCAGCTTTTCACTGAAATACGCGACCGGTCTATCTTCCTGACTAAGCACTGCCCCAATGGCTGTACCACTGGCATCACAACGAACCTGGAAAAGTTTGTTGAAGTCAGGCAGCCTCAATATCGGCCTTTCTGTGATCTTCCTTTTCAAAGTCTGAAAACTGTTCTCCGCTGCTTCTGTCCAGTGAAAAGGCTGATTTTCTTTCTTGATTGTATCCAACATGGGTGCGCAGATTTCACTGAAATTCCTGATGAATTTCCTGTAAAAAATTTCTAATCCATGAAAACTTCGGACTTCAAATAAACTCTTTGGGGATGGCCAGCTAACTATAGCTGCAACCTTTTCTGGGTCCATCTTCAGTTCGTTTTCTGCAATTACAAAACCCAGATACACTAACTCCCGTTGGAAAAAAGTACACTTCTTCAGATTTATCAGCAGCTTATTTTGCTGCAGCTTCCTCAACACACTTAGAACATGCCTGAAATGTTCCTCTTTTGTTTTTCTGAAAATCAATATATCATCTAAGTAAACAATCACAAACTTCCCAATGAAATCTTCCAGCAATTCGTTCATTAATTGCATAAAAGTACTGGGAGCGTTACTTAGCCCAAATGCCATCACCAGCCACTCGTACAACCCTTCATTTGTCTTGAAGGCTGTCTTCCATTCGTCTCCTTCCCGAATTCAGATCTGGTGATATCCACTCTTCAAGTCATTCTTCGAAAAATAAGCTGCCCCACTCAAACAGTCCATCATATCATCCATTATTGGCAATGGAAACCTGTACCTGATAGTAATTTTATTAATGGCCCTGGAATCTATGCACATTCGCCACTCGCCTCCCTTCTTTGGAGCCAAAACTGTCGGAACTGCACAAGGGCTCATGTTTTCTCTAATCAACCCTTTATCCAACAACTCCTGTACCTGTTTCCTAGTTTCCTCGTTGTCCTTAGGACTCATGCGATAAGCTGCTTTATTCAGCAGACTAGCTCCTGGTATAAAGTCAATACAATGACTGATACCTCTCTTGGGGGGCAGTTCATCCGGAAGATCATCCACTACGATATCTCCAAAATCCTGCAACATATCCTGGATTTCCTTGGGTAAATCTGAAATCTTTGTGTAGTACCACTGTCCTTGGCCTCCTTACAATAGAAAAATTCACATCGTTGTCTTCGATCTGTTTTAAAAACTCTTTTCCACCCAATGGCAGCGCTTTTACCCCACTAGTTTCTGCTGTACCTTCCTCTTTAATGGGTACAAGTGTGTGCTTGATCCCATCTTTGACAAACTTATACTAGTTTGTTTTTCCGTCATGAACTACGCTTCTGTCAAACTGCCAGGGCCTTCCTAAGAGTATATGACAGACATCCATTGGCATAACATCGCAGATAATTTTGTCCTTATATCTACCTATCTGGAACTCCACCTCGCACTGTTCATCAACTAACAGTTGATGTCCTTTCTGCAGCCACGACACTTTGTAGGGAGTGGGATGTTTCAGCTTTTTCAGTCCCAACTTTTCCACCATTTCCGTAGCCACCAAATTATTAGTACTTCTGTTGTCAATGATCAGCTTGCAGCACTTACCCTATGATTTGCAAACTGTCCAGAACAAGGCCTTTCGTTGATCAGGTTCTGCAATTTCCTTTGCTGGTTTTAACATCACCTTATTTAGCACCAAGGCTTCACCTGTCTCTGGTGCGTTCTCCACTTCCTGAGGCGATGCCTCAGCTTCCTCCGGTTGGGCAACATAAGCTCCTCTCCCACCTGCTGGTTCACCTTCAGGACATTCATACGACTTGTGCCCCCACTTTTGGGACTGATAGCACTGGACAGCTCCTCTGCCCCGACCATTTCCTCTCCCTCGCTCGGCTGGTCATCCTCCTCTAGTGATGTTGTCCTTTTCTTCTGTTCCTGCAGATTTGGAATTGCTGCCTTCTTCATTTGAACCTGTACCTCTGCCCCTGCCAAAGGCCTTCCCCTTTCCTCTGCCAGATCCACCTCCTCTTCTGGCATTCTGTTTCCTGTTTATTTTCTCCTCTGCCTTCAAGGAAAATTGGTATGCTTCATCTAAAGTTCTGGGTGAGAGAATACCGATTTCATCTAGTATCTCCCCTCTCAACCCATTCATGAACCTTGCTGTTTTTTCTGGGGTATCTTCCATATACCCTGCCCGCAGATTCAACTTATAAAATTCTTCTGTATATTCCTTAACCGTCATTCCCCTTTGCCTCAAGTTCTGTACCTCCCTGTACAGCATAATCTGATAGTCTTTCGACAGAAACTTCTCTTTTAGCTTTGCCTCCATTCTGGCCCACTTCTTTATAGGCTGTTTATGTAGCCTTTTTCTTTCTGCCTGAACGCTATCCCACCACAAGGACGCATGTCCTTTCAACTTTGTGGCAGCGAATTTCACTTGCTTGTCCTCACTGGTTTCCTAAAATTCAAAATATTTGTTTACTTCACTCAGCCAATCCAATAACACATCTGCCGAAAAACTTCCGTCATAAGTGGAAAGTTCATGTTTTGGCTTATGACTCGATAACAATATTGACCTCAATAATATGAATTCAGGTGTCACCCCTTCGAATTCATCTGATGGTTCTGCAACCTCTTCATCACTGTCATCCACGGGGTCTCTCCTTCCCCCAACTTCTACTGCTGCCAATCTTTCATGCAAAATTCGAATCTCCTCGTGTAGTCCCTCTTCTGCTGCCCTTCGGACTGCTCTTCCTCTTCCTCTTCCTCTTCTGCCAACCTCCATTTTCCCTGTTCAGCAAACCCGCTCTGATACCACTTTTGATGGCCCAACCCTCCGACTGTGTTTAATGTTAAATTAAATGTTGGGTAACCGTGACAGGTTACAGGTCCCACTCACGCTTTCGAACTATATGTTAACAAATAACATTAATGTCATTTCGATATATGCGTAGATATGTTTTAAATGTGATCAGAGATCCGTAGATCGGATCCAACTTGCAGTCACTCTTCAATTTAATTCCCGTCCTTCTCGCTGGTCCTTGTTGACACCTGTCGATTTCCTCGATTCTATCTCCTCCCGCCTTGTGACAAACCCCAACTTTGGTCTACAGTCCCATTTTATTGTTCATTCGCGCTATGAGGGTTCTCCGTTCCAATCTTCCCGAGGGTTCTGTTAATGCCTTCCTGGTTCGATGTTCTGTGCGATGAAGTCCTCACCGAGATGATAACTCTATCGACTATCTGTCTTTCGTTTGTGGTATGAATGATTCTAATCGAACTAAGACGACCCTGTTGCTCTGGACTGTAATGGGTTTGCAGGCTCTTTCGTTTCGTTTCGTTAACTGTTCTGTTTGTGTTATAGGTTGGACCTTCAGTTCTACGCCAATGGTCTTGATCATTCGACCTATTTCACCTCCAAAGTAAGTTAACCTTCCATGCTTTAGTCTACTTTGCACCTTACTCAAACATTAATGTGTTCTGTTCCTTGCTATCAGGTTCTTGCACTCGATTTTGGTCACCTCTCTTGATGCGGCCTTTCCAGTCACAGGTAAATGTTACTATATGTGTGGTTTCATTTCGTTGGAATGTATCTTTCGGTTCCTTCGTCCAGGTCCTGGTGTTTCCGTGTTCTAACCTGTCTCCCTTCCTATTCTTGTAGGTTACCCAGAACTACTTGATACCAAGTGTTCGTTCCGCTGTGAACAAAAGGAAAAACAAACCAGCCCCGATTCAAACAAAACGGGTAGGGTTGTTCCGACTATGAGTCTATCGTTAACCTTGTAATAGGGTTATACATTTTTCTGGTTCCCGCGCTTTTTGTTGTTATGGTCTCGTGGGTTATTTTTCCAAACCCTACTCTGTCATTCCATGGCACAAGGTTTTGGTGCGTTCTGTTTTACTTAGTTTTGGATTTTCAATTTGCTATAATATGAGCGTTGTTCGCTCGGGTTCAGAAACCCTTCCACGCACTCTTTTTTTGTAATGAACAGTGGGGTTACAGACTGTATGAATAAAAACGAACTTTCATATGTTTAAAGAGACTCTTTTTCGTTTTAATCGATTCTAAAGGACTTTTTTGCTTTACCTGGAAATTTGTTGGTGAAATGTAGATAATGGTGACTGGATACTTCTTAACTCTTCTCGCTGGAATTTGGTCCTTGTGCGCTATGACTTTCGTTCTCTGCTTGTGCAATTTCTTTCTTTGTCCTGTACATCTGTATCTTCTCCTTACGCAGAAATGTTTACTGTCTGCAATGGTTTCAACTCTCTGGTCTTGGGATTATAGTGCATTATCATCTGCAATGGCTTCAATTCTATGTTCTTTTGATTACAATGCATTACTGTCTGCAATGGCTTCAACTCTCCATTCTTTTTTTTTACAATGTATATCAGTATTGACAATAAAAATAGGGGAAATCAATGCATAAAAGAGTTTGCTGTAGATTTAAATTGACAACTATTTTTCATTAAAGAAAACTGTAATTCTTCTGGTCTTCCCTGGCTGGAGATTCGAACCCTACATCTCATCTTTTTCCTGTTTAAATACTTGCAAGGGTATAACAGTTTCTTGCTTTCGGTTGAACTGTCAACCAGAATATGTCTAACTGCTTAGCCAGTTTATTTTAAAAGGGAAATAAACAACTTCTAACTAACTACTAAAACTAAAACAGTTCATAATCCTAGTCCTACTGTCTTTATCCAATTTCTGAATAATGAAGAAAATAATAAAAAAAACATAAGTTTAATAACCTGTCCAACAATACGTGAATTTTTTTTTTTCCTTTGAGACAGTCAACCGTCTTTTGTCTCCTCGGAGCTGGATGCTCCTCCATCATCACATATCTAATCATATACATGAATAAAGGAGGCAATGGAGGCTAATTTTAGCTAAGACTCTGTAGGAAGTGTTGCAAGATTGGTTTACATGGTCATTATTACCATATATAGATAGGCTTATCACAATGAAACGGTTTGTTATTAAGGAAAAATAAAAGCTATATACTCAACACTTTACCTAATATATTCTATAATGAACACATTGTAATATATAATTTGTGATTCTCCAAAATCATCAAATGATCCTCATAAACCCAAACTAGGATACCATGTCAATGGTGGAATCATTTCCATATCCATTAAAACTATTAGCTAACAAACTACTCAACTAAGATAATAAATAGTGGAATTAACGAATGTAGACCAATATTGAGGAGGGCATTAACTTAGACTAACCCGTGTCCATATATAAATAAATTAATTTTCTTATATTTTTAAAATATTATTTATTATTAACTAACAAAAACTTTTTAAAACAACCGAGTAGTCTTAAAAACCCACAAAATAACCGTACAAGATTATGAAAAATTCGGGAAGAAATTTTTGAAAATATGGGTTAGAGTTGTCAAACTTAAAGATTTTGGGTCTCGAGAGATTTTTGATGAAAAAACAATTCAAACACTCCAACTACCTGAGTTTTGGAATTTTTTAACCACTATTCCCGCACAAACACTATGGTCAACACTATCTTATTCTGTTATGTAAATAAACAAATTCATTATTATTTACAAATTTAAATTATTTTATTTTCATTTTCATTAAACAATAATTATCAAAACATTTAAAATTATTACTTACATCTATATTATTGATATAAATTGTTTTGAAACTCATCTCACAAAGCGGTCAAGCAATCACCATAAATATAGGAATTCACTCATCAAATTTGAACTTATCCGATGATAACCGTAATAACCACCTGAGTAGTGTGACTTATCTTAACTCGAGAAATTGAAAAAAAAAATTGCAGATTGGTTTCATGAGATTTGATTATAATTAAACGATGGTTTATTGACGTTATAATTTAGCAGGATGGCCATTGGCTAGTATTTTTATTGGAATGGACTGTTTTTTTTTCAAAAACATTTAACTATGGGAATATCTAAATTTCTGCCCAAATTTTTCCTAAATCATACCTGAATTTCCATATTTTTTTTGAAAAAATATAACCTCGATAAACTACTCTCAAGAGAACGTCTTCTTATTAAAGCAAAGTGGACTGCCATCTCTGAGCCATTTGTAAGTGATAAACATAACCAATGCCATCCGCGCAGGTCTCGAAGTTCATCGATATAAGCTTTGTTGTTACATTTAATGGTCATGTGGACCGTTGTTACATTTAGCTGTTGTTACATTTAATGGTGGACCATTTTTTTCCATTTATATGGTTGAGGTCTAAACGCAGTGATCAAAATCCGTAAGAAGCGGAGTAATTGATGCTGCTCAATTTTCAAGCTAATTACGGTTGGGCTTTTCTTGATTCTGATCTGTAAAGGGACCATGGTTTGAATAAAATAATTGTATTCCAAAAAGGATGCATTTAATTTTAATGAGGAGAGCGCGTTAACTATGTGAACTAGGGATAATAAGAGTCACCGTTTTATTTTCTCGGGTACTTCTGCTGAATACCCTTCTGAAGAATAGGAGTCACCATTTTATTCTTCTGAATACCCTTCTGAAGAATCGGAGTCACTGTTTTATTTCTCCGGTAATTCTTCTGAATACCTTTCTGGTGATTCATTTTGTTCTGTTTTTAAGTTCGCTCATCGCGCAACTTATTCATTCCTACCATTCATTTCCTGCAGAGAAATAATACGAGTCTCAGTTTTATTTTCTCAGGTAATTCTTCTAAATACCTTTCTCAAGAATACTAGTCACCGTCTTATTTTCTCAGGTAATTCTTTTGAATTCTGTTTTTTTTTTAATCAATGAATTCTGTTTTAATTAGAGTTGTTTTCAGGCTCGCTTGAGTATGGCAATATGCAACAAATAAAATCTAACAAAACCATGTTATTTATTTCTCATTTTACCCAGTTGTTGTACTTCTGCATCCACTCTTCTTCTTTGAATGTTATTTATTCATCTTTTACAGATATTTTGTTATAGATTTCATCTCATTTAGACATCTCAATAATCTACAACATTGGTTAGATAGTAAATATGAACATTTATTTTGTCAATAAAATTGAAATTATGTGGTCAAAGGTGAACTAAGAAGCTTTTTGGATCTTTTTATCACTGTGTAGTATTTTCAAGGAAGAATACAAGTCATTCTTTTACTTTTTTCGGGTAATTCTTCTGAACACCATTCTCTGAAGAATAGGAGTCACCCTTTTATTTTCTAGGGTAATTCTTTTGATCACAGGTTCAATTCCCTTCCCAGATCAAGGTGATGTATCTGGACATGTTGATGAATATAGAGTTTTAAAAAAAGAAAAAAAAGTGAAAAATGAAAGGAACTACAAAGCTTACAAAAAAAAAAAGAATTCGGTTTTAATTAAAGTTGTTTTCTGGTTAGCATGCTAACAAAACCATGTTATTTATTTCTCATTTTACCCAGTTGTTGTACTTCTGCATCCACTCTTCTTTTTTGAATGTTATTTATTCTTCTTCTACAGATATCTTGTTACAGATTTCATCTCATTTAGACATCTCAATAATCTACTACATTGGTTAGATAGTAAATATGAACATTTATTTTGTCAATAAAATTGAAATTATGTGGTCAAAGGTGAACGAAGAAGCTTTTTAGGATATTTTTTTATTACTGTGTAGTATTTTTAAGGAAGAATACCAGTGATTGTTTTACTTTTTCCGGTAATTCTTCTGAACACCCTTCTCTGAAGAATAGGAGTCACCTTTTTATTTTTTAGGGTAATTCTTGTGATCACAAGTTCAATTCCCATCCCGGATAGAGGTGATGTATCTACACATGTTGATGAAAATAGAGTTAAAAAAAAAGAAAAAAAAGTGAGAAATGAAAGGAACTACAAAGCTTACAAAAAAAAAATGAATTTCGTTTTAATTAAAGTTGTTTTCTGGTTAGCATGAGTATGAAAAATAGCTGAACATACTGCAATAAATAAAATCTAACAAAACCATGTTATTTATTTCTCATTTTACCCAGTTGTTGTACTTCTGCTTCCACTCTTCTTCTTTGAATGTTATTTATTCATGCTCTACTCATCGCATTTAGACATCTCAATAATCTACTACATTGGTTAGATAGTAAATATGAACATTTATTTTGTCAATAAAATTGAAATTATGTGGTCAAAGGTGAACTAAGAAGCTTTTTAGGATATTTTTTTATTACTGTGTAGTATTTTTAAGGAAGAATACGAGTCATTGTTTTACTTTTTCGGGTAATTCTTCTAAACACCCTTCTCTGAAGAATAGGAGTCACCTTTTTATTTTCTAGGGTAATTCTTCTAATCACAGGTTCAATTCTCTTCCTAGATCAAGGTGATGTATTTGGACATGTTGATGAAAATAGAGTTAAAAAAAAAGAAAAATAAATGAAAAATGAAAGGAACTACAAAGCTTACAAAAAAAAAAGAATTCAGTTTTAATTAAATTTGTTTTCTGGTTAGCATGAGTATGACAATAGCTGAACATACTGCAACAAATAAAATCTAACAAAACCATGTTATTTATTTCTCATTTTACCTAGTTGTTGTACTTCTGCATCTACTCTTCTTCTTTGAATGTTATTTATTCATCTTCTACAGATATCTTGTTACAGATTTCATCTCATTTAGACATCTCAATAATCTACTACATTGGTTAGATAGTAAATATGAACATTTATTTTGTCAATAAAATTGAAATTATGTGGTCAAAGGTGAACTAAGAAGCTTTTTAGGATTTTTTTATTACTCTGTAGTATTTTTAAGGAAGATAGCTGAACATACTGCAACAAATAAAATCTAACAAAACCATGTTATTTATTTCTCATTTTATCCAGTTGTTGTACTTCTGCATCCACTCTTCTTCTTTGAATGTTATTTATTCATCTTCTACAAATATCTTGTTACAGATTTTATCTCATTTAGACATCTCAATAATACGAGTCATTGTTTTACTTTTTCGGGTAATTCTTCTGAATACCCTTCTCTGAAGAATAGGAGTCACCTTTTTATTTTCTAGGGTAATTCTTCTGAATATCCTTCTGGTAATTCATTATGTTTTTGTTTTTTCTGGTAATTCATTATGTTTTTGTTTTTTAACTAATGAATTTCGTTTTAATTGTCTGTGGGGTTTTGGTTAAACAGTGATGAGACTGGCTGTTATAGCACTCATCACAGGTTCAATTCCCTTCCCGGATCGAGGTGATATATCTGGACATGTTAATGAAAATAGAGTTTAAAAAAAAGAAAAAAAAAAGTGAAAAATGAAAGGAACTACAAAGCTTACAAAAAAAATGAATTCTGTTTTAATTAAAGTTGTTTTCTGGTTAGCATGAGTATGACAATAGCTGAACATACTGCAACAAATAAAATCTAACAAAACCATGTTATTTATTTCTTATTTTACTCAGTTGTTGTTATGCATCCACTCTTCTTCTTCTTCTTTGACTGTTATTCATCTTCTTAGCTCATCTTCTATGAATGTTATTCATCTTCTTATATCGTCTTTAGATTTCATCTTAGTTAGACATGTCATGACAATAGCTGAACATACTGCAACAAATAAAATCTAACAAAACCATGTTATTTATTTCTTATTTTACTCAGTTGTTGTTATGCATCCACTCTTCTTCTTCTTCTTTGACTGTTATTCATCTTCTTAGCTCATCTTCTATGAATGTTATTCATCTTCTTATATCGTCTTTAGATTTCATCTTAGTTAGACATGTCATGACAATAGCTGAACATACTGCAGCAAATAAAATCTAACAAAACCATGTTATTTATTTCTCATTTTACTCAGTTGTTGTTATGCATCCACTCTTATTCTTTGACTATTATTCATCTTCTGTGAATGTTATTCATCTTCTTCAGATATCTTCTTTAGATTTCATCTTACTTAGACATCTCATGACAATAGCTAAACATACTGCAACAAATAAAATCTAACAAAACCATGTTATTTATTTCTCATTTGACTCAGTTGTTGTTATGCATCCACTCTTCTTCTTTGATTGTTATTAGCTCATCTTCTGTGAATGTTATTAATCTTCTTCAGATATCTTCTTTAGATTTCATCTTAGTTAGACATCTTAATGTCTTCTTCAGAATTCTTTGAATGTTATTCACTTTCTTCACTCTGTTTGTCTGAATGTTATTCATTTTCTTCAAATATCTTGCTACAAATTTCATCTTATTTAGACATCTCAATAATCTCTTACATTGATAGTAAATATGAACATTTATTTTGTCACTAAAATTGAAATTATGTTGTCAAAGAGCATTTTAGGGTGTTTCTTCACTATGTTTATTTGGTTTATATTTTGTTTGTTTAGTTTATTTAATCTAAACTTCTGCCAAAGATTTTAGAAGTTATAGTGGTTTACTTAGTTCTTTATTCATTCCTACTATTTGCATCAAGCATTCCTGCTCCTGCATAGGAAGAATGGAGACACATGTTTATTTTCTCTTGTAATTCTTTTAAATATCTTTCTTTCTTATTCCTGCAGAAGAAGAATAGGAGTTACTAGTTTATTTTCTCTAATAATTCTTGTGAATATCTTTCTAATAATTTATTCTGTTATTTTTAATCAATGAATTCAGTTTTAATTATATTTCTTTTCTTGTTCACATGAGTATTAGATAGTGAAAATGAACAATTAAAATATGTTGTCTAGGGTGAACTAAGAAGCATTCTAGGATTTTTTGTTTTTTTGTTGATTACTGTGTAATTTTTTTTAAGTATTAAACCTTTTAATGTATTTTTTTCTTAAGTTTTAGCTTTTATTGAGGGAGGGTTAAAGTGGAATATTATGTTTATTAGGTTTATGTTTTGTTTAGTTTATTTAATTGAGATTTCTGCAAAAGATTTAAAAGGTTATAGTGATTTACTTAGTTCTTCAGTATTTTAAATTAGCTAAATAAAAATTCCCAGCATAATGTATATGATGTATTAGAAAGTTTCTATTTGTAAGCCAAGGATTTCAGACATTAATTTGTTGTGTAATTTTATTATTATTATTAATTTAAGTTACTTTAATTATTCTAGCAATACTAAGATTTTTATGTTACAATATCAAACATAGAATTCTTGTTTTGATGTGATTTGATTTGGTTTTATATTTTGTATATTTTGTTAGGTCTATCTATGTTTCTGATTTATCTAGTGGCAACAGATTCTACATAAAGTTGAAACAATAGATACATAAAAATGCAAGATGGAAGTCCACACAAATATGATGATGTCTCACAGTTTATGGTGCGAAAAAGGAAATTATCAACTTCATCAACTTCTCCAACTCAATTTCAAGAAAACAATAACACTAGACAACAAGAAGTACATGAAGATCAACCAAAGTTGAAGGGGAAAAAAGTGAAATCACTGGCTCAAAAAACCCACTTTAGAGTACACATTGAAAATGGACATCAAGAAGCATATGGTGACATATCTAAATTCAAGGTGCCAAAAAATAAAATATTGACTGGAACTTCTTCTATAGCTCATTTTCAAGAATACCATGGGATTGCACAACCACAGGCACATGATGATGGATCAAATTCCAAGATTCAAACAGGGAAAATATTGCGTCAAGCATCTCATTTAGCCCAGCTTCAAGGAGAAAGTGAGATTGGACCAAAAGAAGCCCCCAAAATACCAAAAGAGAGAAAGAAGAGTAAAAACTCAATAAGAGGACTTGGCAGCCTTGGATCTGGTCTGGAAGAGTGTTCACAGCTCACAAAATCAACCAAGAAGTATCAAACTTTGAGGCGCAAGTACTTGAATTTAGAGAAAGAAAGCTCCATTTTAGAAGATGAGCTGAAAAAAAGTGAAAGCCAAGTGGAAATCCTAGAAAAAGAGAAAAATGCACTTTTGGATAAGCTAGTTGTCTTGGAGGGTTTGGTTGATCCTTCCCATTTTGAAGATGACAACTAATAATTATAAATAGTAAGACTTTATACCTCTATTTATCAAGTTTGTTAGGAAAAGTGATTGCAGCACTTCATATAACTTAACTACTTCTAACTTGGGAATGATGTTCTATCTCAGAATAAATTGGCCATATCAAAGGATTTGGTTATAAATATTCTAGCCAAAATACATAGCCATATTACTGTAGTCTGTATTTGTTTTTTCACATAGTTCAAGTATTTTGTATAAACATATTGAATCTTGAATCTTAACAGTTTTCATGAAATCAATCTCAATATTTTTTTTTTCTTTTAATGTCACATTGTTTATTGGGTTTCCTTAAATAAACTAATGGCAAAATTGTGAACCTCATCATGGTTCATTATTTGTTTTATATATAAATTTCTATTGGTTTGTTTAATAGTTGAAATTTTGTATTTTTTTATTTAATATGTTATCAATTTTTGATATGTTATGCAATTTTTATTTCTTTTTTATCTTTTTAATACTGCCAAATAGAATTAAATAGATTTATGACATGTTATTTTATTTTTAATTTTGTGTATGTTGTAAAAGAGAATGATTCATCTAATTCATATATTATTATGTAATTTTGTTTTTTCTCATTTATACTTAGCAAATTATATGGAGTCAATGAATTCACAATAAATATAGAAGTTTTACAATTTTATTATGTATTTGTAATTAAATTTTTTCTCTAATATTTAATAATTACTAGATGAGCAAGATAGTCACTTAGAGATTTTTTGTTTTTTCAAAATATCCATGTGGATTCAAAAAAATGAAAAATTTAACATAAATATTATCTTTGATTTTGTTAATTTTAAAAGGATGAAAATTTGAAAATAGATATTGTATAGTTTCTTAAATACAAAAATATATTTCAAATAAAATGGTAATGTAAGGTATTTATAAAGAAAGATATTATACATTACTTCTAATGAGTTTGTTGGTTTTTTTTTGGCTATAATTGGTTATATGGCCTTAAATTATCTTCTTTTTTTATTCAAAAATTAATTATAATATTAATTAAATTTGGAGTTTTTTTTCAATGAAATTTGTATAACTTAAAAAAATTATAATGAGATATGTTTATGTAAAATAGATTTTTAAAACAAAAAAATAGAGATTTATAATATTAATTAGATTTAGATTAATATAAAATCATTTTAATATAAAATAGACTTGAAGACAAACCCACATCATAGGATAAGTAAAAAATATATAAAATTTTGAGAACTTGCACATAAAAGCCTCCTACTCCAATTAGGAAAGGCTTTGGTGGGTTACATGCTTTGTAAATCACTTCATTTCACTCTCAAACATATGATTAATGTATAACTTTTACTTTGGAAAAAGTCCATTAATGGATGAGATATTGATGTTCTTTGATATTAAACAATGTTTTTTTTGTAGGCTAATAGTAGAAATTAGTTGATTTGGTAGTGGACATACCTTAGGTTGCTCTAAAAAATCATTGATTTCCACTGTGTAAAAGAAATTCTTTTACCAAAACTTATTAAATTTATATAGTTATGTTTAAAAAAACATAAAAAGATATTTCTTGTTATATTTATTCATTCTTATTGGTATTCATCATATATCACAAATAGAAATGCATTCAAAGTTACCTATAACAAATTAGTGTCTTCCAAAGGAAGGTTGTATTCGAATATGTGCAAAAAAAATATTAATGATTAGCTCATTCGAATTTGGGGACATGATTCAATGGTTGAACAATTTTAGTGTTACTAGGGATTGTTAATTTTTAGTGATTTTTTACTAGAACTTTTATCTATATAGAAGCATGATGTAGTGATCAGTCAAAGGCAGAGTTCTTACGAAGCCCCAATTTTGGGGGCTCAATGGAAGGTTGGATTGAGAGGTCACTTTCTACCAAAGGTTATTGTAACTAGGGTTTCTTAATTTTTAATGATTTTTTACCAGAACTTTTAAGGCCCCCAAATATGGTAGACTTGTTATTCAAGTTTATGGAAGGTTGGCAAACTCACAAGAAACTTGAATTGTGAATTGGAAAAAACAATAAGGTAAAGGGAAAGTTGACTTAAATTTAGGTCCTAAGGGAAAGTTCCCAATATTTGATTTATTCTGGCTATGAAAGGAATTGGGTGATTCTTGTTGCAGAAGGGGTCTTTGAGGGTGACCTTTATATAGTGAAGACCTTATTGTGACACATCAATAATTTTTTAATCATATCTTCCTATTTGGTCAACCAACCCAAGAGGTGAAAGAGATTCACTCCTGGCTCTTAATTTTTATGGAGGCCTTGAGTATGCTTATAAATAATGAAAATTCCAGCATTTTGGTTTTTAATTGTAAGGAAATTATTCAATTCTATTTACCTCAGGTTTTAGATATTCATCAGGATTCTCTTCCTTCTATGTATCTAGGTGTTCCATTAGTACTAAATCCAAAAAAAAATTCCCATTAGAAAAATATTCTTGTGGAGGGTCACAACAAGGTTAACAACTAGGCATTCCAAGCACTAAATTTCGATGGGAGATTGATCATCACGAAGTCAATGCTTCAAGATATTCTGATCTATACAATGTGAGCTATGCCTCCTAAATAGGTTTGGAAGATGTTAATTTCAAAATGGAGATATTTCTTCTAGTGGGGTGTGTAGAAGGTGAAATGGTGGTCTTTGGCGATGCTAGAGACTTTGATTCTATAAAAGAGGGCAGGAGTTTTGGGTTTGTGTGTCCCAGAAATACTAAGTGTGGCCTTCGAGGCTAACTATGGTAGCGGTGGTTGATTGGTAGGTGTGGGTTATATTGGAAGGAGATATGGTTGAGAAAATGTGTTATGCTTTTGTCTCTAGAGGAGCCCTTAAGATATGAGGGGAAGGTTGATGGATCAAGTATTTGGAGGTGGGAACAGGAAAATTTTCAAGTGGTGAGGAGTCATTCTTTCTAGGAGATACAAATAGGTGACTCATCCTTGTTTTGGATGGAAGCCTGGAAAAAATTACATCGACTTATTGAGAAAGAAGAATTTCGATTGTTGCAAATTTTCACAACTCGTTTAGGAGTGTTGTGGGTGAGGGAATATTGGAAAGACGAGTTGCATGATCAACTTTAGAAGAAATCAAAATGTAAGGAATACTAGTGATTTTCTTCTCCAGAGATGCCATGGGATGAATTTCAGAAGGAATTAATGCAAAGGAAAATATATTTGTGAGAATAATAGTGATATACTACATTGGGGTCATACTTCTAAAGGAATTTTTACTTTAAATACATTATATTCCATTTTGGTAGGCCATGATGATTTAGAGAAAACTAGTATATGGAGTAAGGTTTGGTGAGGGTTTCACTACCCTAAAAATTCCACTTTTCTATGGCTGATTATAAGGTGAAGGATACTTGTGGTCATATTAGAAAAAATGGTGTGGAAGAAAAATCTTTCTATCCTCTTTTCCTAAATACAGAAGAAACTATGGAGAAATCTCTTAATTATTGTTAGTTTATTGAAGGTGTGAGGGATACCCTTATCTTTTTTTTTTTTATTGATAATTGGATTCGAGATCATTTGTTAGAACCATTAGTTCAACGGAACTGGCTTGCATTAAAAAAATCTCACTGTTCTTCTATCTTGGAACCTTGTTATTGGTTTTGTACTATGGAATGTGTGGAAGGAAAGGAATGCTTAAATTTTTAGAAATAAGAAGAGGGTTATTATAGTGCTAAATGAAATGATTATTCAAAAAATTAAATAAACCATTATTGTTGTCTCTTGGTCATTGAAGGAGAGGGTTATTATAGTGCTAAATGAAATGGTTATTCAAAACACTCGAGAAACCCTTATTATTGTATCTTGGTCATCGAAGGATCAGAAAGTAGAGAACCATGAGGCTCTCGTATTGATTGAGAAAATTTTACATCAAAACACAAGCACTTTCATAGACAATCCTCCTCAGTTAATGATTCCTTCATCGAATTCTTCATTTTCCCCTCCTCCTACATGTTTTATTAAATTAAATTTTGATGGAGTTTCCTTCTCTAACCGAGGAAATACTGGATTTGGAGGAGTGTTATCAGATTGGAATACAAATACACTAAGCCTTGGAGGAATATGTTATGATAGTGATTCATGAGGGTTTTCTTCTACTGGAAATTGATGGTGATTCAAAATTTTCCATTCAGTGTATTCAACGCCTTATGAATGGACAACCTTCAGGGAAAATAGTTTAGAATGTGTTGTTGGGAATATCAATGCTTTATTACCTAATATGAAATATGTTATTCCCATTCATTCCAAGAGAACATGAAACAAGGTTGCATATCTCCTCGTGAATATGGGATGTATATTTCAAGAGCTAATGTTGGATGATGGTTGGCCTCCTTTGGTTTTAGATGAAGATATTTAGTAGATCTAGGTTTTGTTACATAATGATAAACATTTCCCTGATGGGGGTATGAATGAGGGTGTGATTCAGGAGGATCCTCTAAATGCTCAATATTTTACAGTCTTGGATGCTCAAGAAACCAACACCAAGTTGAAGAGCTCGTCGTGATGATTCCAGTGATATATTTGGTTTGAAGAATGGCCTTCATATGAGGGAGAAAACATACTTTGAATTTTTTCTCCAACACGCAAAAAATTAGTCCTTTGCAGGTCAAGTGGCAGTCTCTCACCAGGACATGTGGCAGGTCGAAATTCAATGAACAGATCAAAATAATCAAACTTAGTAGCAGGTTAAACTTCAAGGTCGAGACGTGAATCTGCAACCTCCGAAATCACAATATAAAACTTTACTATCATACCACATTAGTGCTTTATCAAACCATAGCCTCAATGATATTCAAGTTTTGTTTGAATGATATTATGGGGTAAGGGTTGGCGGAGCCAATCACATCTGGTAGCCCTACCAAACCCAAACATATTTTTTAATTCATTTCAAATATAGTAATAAAATATCCATCATCAGTGCAAAACAACTATAATACATGAGCCAAATACTCTCGTTCCAATGGTATTAACCATAGGTTATCCCTAGAGCCTATTTTAAAACCTTTGTTATAACAAATGTGCCAGGGGGAGTTTCGGATATTACCATCGGACCATAGTTTAAAACTATATGCCATGTATAGTATTTAGTTGCATCATAAAACTATCTTAATACATTTCTTGCAACGTATTGCAATGTAATATGATATGGTTAAAAAACAATTATATGTTGCCAAGCCAATCACGGGAGGTCCGTAGGTTTGACCCCAGGACTTGCCTGTAGAGTTTTAAAAAAATTTCCAATGCGCCAAAGCGATGGGAATTGAAAAAAGTGTTTGTAAAACTTATCTTATTTGTGCCTACAGTATGCCTTTGGAGGCATAAATTTGCGAATATGCAGAATTTTTGAGATTTGTAAGTTGCGTTGGAGAGCTGAGGCCGAGGCATATCTTTTGATAGTAGCTACTGGTGCCTATGCACACATTCCAAAATGCTGAATTTGATGTAAAGAGACTTTATGGGCATTTTTAATACAACAGAGGCCAACTTGGAAGCAGACCCAAAAATGTAGTCTAGGAGGGGCAAATTCTGCCCTCAAGTTTTCTATATTTTCTTATTTTTCTCTATTTTTCATTGTACATTTCATATTTCAAGTTTTACGCTAAAGGAAATTAAAGAATCAATTTTCCTCATTTTCACACTTAAAAGAAACCTTAGTTAATATTTGGTAAAATAGTGCAAAGAGTCAATTTTTCTATTTTTTGATCATATTTTGGTCTCAGAGCAAGGTTGATCATGTATAAGTAGAATATTTTCCGATATGAATGTTGAATAGATCCAAGTTGCGACGTGGAGAAGGGAAAATGGAGAAGATAAATGCAGAGATTGGAAAGAGTAAAGTCTCTCAAAATTTGACTATTGGAGAGTCAAATGAAGGAGAAGCTCCTCAGACATAGAGCAAGGAACAATTTCAACAAATGCTCCTTAATATGCAACTGATGATTGCAGAACTTTATGAAGACAAGAAGACTAGAGATTCAAATTCATCTGATAAAGGTATGAAAAATAAAAAGGGAAAGGAAAGCTGATGGTAATGAACCTCCTTCTCCTCCATATTCATCTTCTTCTTCTTCTTTATTCTCTTAACTGTCAAGTTCAGATTCAAGCTCAAAATAAACAGAAGAAATGTCCTTTATTGAAGCTTGATATTAAGTTTGAGTTGCCCATATATGATGGTGAAACAAATCATAAAAATTTAGATAACGGGATAAAGAAACTTCACGTGTATTGTAGTACTCAAAATGTTCTTGATGAATCTGCAAACATTCAGCTAGCTACACTTAGAATGGGGTGGGGAGAGCGGGCAACTTTGAGTTGGTGGGAAAGTAAAGCTCAATGAGAGTTGAGGAAAAAAAGGTAGAATTATCTCTTCATTGCCTACGTTTGTTAAAGGTATTAGAAATAAATTATATCCTTTAGGATATATACAATATGATATAATGGATTGGTAACATTTAAGGCAAGTTAAAGGACATAGTGTGAAAGAGTTTACACACGAATTCAGGATAAATGATTTAGCACTTAGTGTTTCATTAAACACACGGGAAACTTTCTTAAACTATATTAGAAGCTTTCATTCTTATTTGCGACATACATTCCTTATGTTTAATCCACCTTACTTTGATTAAGTGTGTCTACAAGCCATTCATATTGAATCAGGTGGTAGACCATTTTAGTTGAAATTTTCAAATAAATCATGTAAGCATTTATAGAAAAACGATTCTAAAGAACGGAAGAAATTAGCAACAACTAAGAACAAAGAAGAAAGACCTATGTGTACTCATTGTCAGACGGTTGGACATGGTGACTCCAAATTTTGGAAGCTTCATCTTGAACTTAAACATGAGTTCCTTAAGAAGAAGGGTGAAATGAAAGCTAATGTTGCATTCCAACAAGATTTGGGATCTGACTCTCGTGACGAGAAGAATACTGCTATGGGTCTAACAGGTATGCCTTTTGAAACTAATTCTAGTTCTACTTTTTCTACACATTATTCAAAATTTAATAATGTGATCGAGGAAAAGAAGAGCGTTGAATTGTTTCACATAATAATTTTATCCAAGAACACTAATATAGACACATTATTCGATAGTGGATCACAAGAAAACTTAATATCTGAGGAACTAATAAGGAAATTGGGATTCAAAACTAAAAATCATCCAAAATCATACCCTTTAGTATGGTTGAAAGAGAATACTCAAATGCATGTCACAAAACAATGTTGATTAAGGTTTTCAATTACAACTAATTTTTTTGATGAGTTGAATTAGATGTGATTCCTTTGGATATATGTGGATTTGTGTTGGGTAGTCCATATATGCTTTATGATCAAGATGTCATATTTGATAGGAAGGAGAGAAAGTATTGACTTCTTAAAGATGGAATTGAATATATTGTTAGGGCACATAAAATTAAGATAAACTTGGATTTAATCAATTCCAATCAATTGAAAAGGTTAATAAATTCACGTAAAAATTATGTTCTCATGATTATGGCTTTTAAGCTCATGTGGTTGTCAATTGAAGAAGAGTAATTTGGATAATCCACAGTATTAATAGAAATCTATCGATGTTCTGAATCCCAATGGGGATCCATCTATAGGACATATTTTGTGTGAATTTTGAGAGATTCTCAGTTTAATGGTGTGACTCTCAATTTAAGGACAAATTGGTTGAAATAGTAGATTCTTATCAAGAATTTTTTAAAGAACCAAAAAATTTACCTCGAAAACAAAAAATACAACATGCAAATCAACTGTACTTAAGAAGTGGTTATCATCATATTCATATTGCAGAGAATGATATATGGAAAACTGCATTTAAGAATAGACATGGGATTTTTGAATGGTTGGTTATGCCATTTGGGTTATGCAATGCCCCAAAAAATTTCATGAGAGTGATGAATGATGTCTTTCATCCTTATATTGATAAGTTTGTCATAGTCTATGTCGCTGATATTCTTATTTTCAGTTCAAGTTTGGAAGAACACATAAAGCATGTTAAACAAGTTTTTGATGTGTTAGAAAGAGGGGAACTATATCTCAAACTCTCTAAATGTGAATTTGGAAAAACGTCCTTAGTATATCTTGGTTACATAGTTGAAGGTGGCCAGCTAAAAATAGATCCAACTAAAATTGATGTGATTGTTAAGTGGCCAAGACCACAAAATGTGACGGAAGTTAGAAGTTTCTTTGTTGTAGTTCAGTATTGGAGGAAGTTTATTTCTCATTTCTCTTTTATTGCATCACTACTTTATGCTTTAACAAATTCTAAAGTATCCTTTGAGTGGGGAGGACAACAAAAAAATTCGTTTGACACTTTAAAGCAAAATTTTTTTACAACTCCAATCTTGGCTTCGCCATACCTTCAACAACCATTTGAAATATGATGCTGCTGGGTATGGAATGGGTGCAGTGTTATTAGATAAAGGAAATAATATTTTTTTTCCTTCAGAAACTTTTTGTAAAGCAATTGCTAACTATCCAATTTATAATAAAGAATTGTATGCATTAGTGGAAACTGTTAAAAAATGGAAGCATAATTTCATGGGCAAATAAGTAGTGATACATACAGATCATCAGCCACATCAGTACCTTCAATCTCAAACTAAGTTGCAACATTCTTGACATTATAAATGGATGAGTTTTTTGTATCATTTCCACTTAGTAATAAAATATAAGAAATGTACCACAAATAAGGTAGTTGATATGTTATCAAGACCTTCTTTGAATGCTTCAATTATTATGAAAAATAGTTATTTAGCACATGAAAATTATATAGAAAAATATGCTACAGATATTTATTTGAAAGATGTTTATGAATCACTAACACATGGTTTTGAGGTGCAAGAAGTGAATTATCATATTCATGGATGTTTGTTGTAACATATTGACAAGTTGCACATCCCAGAGGGATAAATAATGTATGTCATCAGGGAAACACATTTTTCTCATGTTTCAAGGCATTTTGGTGTAGGTAAGATAGTGGCACAATTACAAAGGTTTTTCTGTTGGCCTCGAATGAATGAAATAATTCACAAGTTAAAAATGTGTCATGATAAGCATACAAAGGTCTACATTTCCAAGGGTGGAGATGTCGAGTATCTTCGAGTGGGACTCAAAACCATGGATCCAAGAAAATCAAGGTGGATGTAGATAGGAAGGGTGAGGGAGCTATACCCTCACCTCATGTCTTCTTAAAACAAAACTTTTGGTGGTCCAAAAGATTTCAGTGCAGAGGAAGGATCTAGGAGGATCCTCTAAATGCTCAAAACTTTATAGGCTCTGATGCTTATGAAACCATCGCCAAGTCGAAGATATCATCACGTTGATTCCTATAAAATATTTGATTTACGAAATGGCCTCCGTATGAGGGAGAAAACACACTGATGGTTTTCTCCAACACGCAAAAAAGTGGGCCTTTGCAAGTCAAGTGGAAATATCTCAATAGGACACGTGGCAGGTCAAAATTAAATGAACAGGTCAAAGTGAAACTCAGTAGCAACTTAAACTCCAAGGTCGGGACTCGAACCCATGACCTCCGAAAGCACAATACAAAAATTTACCATCATACCATGACATTCGTTTATTAAACCATATCCGCAAAATTATATTTAATTTTTTTTTGAATGAAATTCTAGGGTAAGGGTTGGTGGAGCCCACCACATCTAGTGGACTCGACAAACCCAAAGGTATGTTTTAATGCATTTCAAACATAGTAACTAGAGCTCCAAAATCAGTGAGAAACAACTATAATACATCAACCAAATATCGCTAATCCAATTGCATTAACCATAGGTTATCTATCGGGACTATTTTAAAACCTTTATTATTACAAATGTGACATGGGGAGTTTCAGATATCATTGTTGGACCATAGTTTAAAACTATATTCTATGTATACTATTTTTTTGTGTCATGAAATTATGTTAATACATTTCTTGAAATGTATTTAAATGTAATACCATATCATTAAAACTAATTGCTATATGTTTCCAAGCTAATCTCGGGAGGTCCGTGTGTTTGACCCTGGGACCTACCCGTGGATTTATAAAAATGTTTGCCAATGCGCCCAAGCGATAGGAGTTGAAAAGAGTGTATGCAAAACTTATCTTATTTATGCATGTAGTGTTCCTTTTTAGGCATAATTTGGCCAATATCATGCATTTTTTAGATATGTAAGTTGCATTAGAGAGCTGAGGTTGAGGCCTATATTTTGACAGTAGCCATTGGTGCCTCTGTGCACAATCCAAAATGGTGAATTTGATGTAAAAAGACTTTATTAGAATTTTGAATACAATGGATGCCCACTTGGAATCAGACCTGGAGATGTAGTCCAGGAGGGTCGAACTTTGTCAGCAGGTATTATGTGTTTTCTTATTTTTCTCTGCTATTCATTGTTCATTTCATATTTCAAGTTTTACACTAAAGGAAATTAAAGAATCAATTTTCCTCATTTATTCACTTCAAAGCAACCTTAGTTACTATTTGGTGAAATTTTGTAAGTAGTCAATTTTGTTGTTTTTGGATTAGGGTGGAATTAGGGATTTTTTGTAAGTCATTCCCAATTCACAGATGTCCTTATTTAAGAATGGTGTGGAAAAAACCTATTCATGGGAGTTGGGTCTTGAAAAAAATGTATCATCATTATAAATGTAGAATAAAGGAATTGGGGTGGCATAGATACATGCAACATGGGAATAGATGTGATGATTCCTTCTTGACCTCCTTCACTTAGTCTTTTTTGAGGTTTTTTCTCTTGGTTTATCTTTTGCATGTGTTGACAGGAAAATCTGTCTGGCCAACAACAGGGGATCTCCCGGGTAAAAATTCCCAATTAGAGCTTGAACAGTTTGGAATAGGGATCCCGTCCAGGGCGTGGGTCTAGCTACCACTGATTTATCCTTTCTTTGGGTCTCGCTTAAACTCTATAAACCTGTGGATACACACTTAATCAAATGATACAAGACATATGATTGATGCATTAAATTTACATATAACACTATGAGTAGCAAGAGGAAATAATAAAGCATAAGTACCGAAGGAAGTGTTGTTAACAACACATCATTAGGGTCATGCTTGTAAAATGTTCTAACCACAAAAGAAACAATTCCTTATGGCAAGAACACCCTTCCCTTCCTAAAAGTTTTAAATTATAACACAAATGCTAATAAACAAAGTCATCAACATTCGTTAAGAAAGTGAAATGAACTCAACCACCATTAACATATACTCAGCAAATTGTTATGCAATTGTGATATGAATTGAAGATAGTTCCCTTAATCTAAAGATGTTCAGAAACTGAAAATACAATACTCAATAGTGCTCATACATATGTCAACACCAGATCCACAAAGGGATTTTTCAAAATGCTTGTATTCATGCTCACATTGTATAATCCCGGTAATACAATGTACTCAGCTCGAGTCCGAAACAAAAGATCCTTTGCAAGTTCCCAAAGGAAATATTTATAGATTGAAGCTTGCCCTTTGGGCTGCCTAACTTTTCGCTTTCCCGACTGTTGGGTTGCCTTGTGACCCAGTCTATTCTGTGACTTGCGACCTAAGCCATTGATGCGACCTGTGACCCAACTGGACCTTGCAACTTGCGACCCCCAACAATCTGTGACCTGCGACTTGCCATGATTTTGCGACCTCGAGACCTAGTCGCTGGGTCACTGGGTTGCATCGTCAAGCTTTTAATAGGGAGTGCGACTATGCGACCTGGCAACCTGAGGGAATCTGTGACTTGCGACTTGAGGAAATTTGCCACCTGCGATCCGACTGGACCTTGCAACATGCGACCCCCAACAATCTGCGACCTGCGACCTGCCATGATTTTGCGACCTCGCGATCTAGTCGGTGGGTCGGTGGGTCGCGTCGTCGAGATTTTAATAGGGAGTGCAACTATGAAACCTGGTGACTAGAGGGAATCTGCGACCTACAACTTGAGGAAATTTGTGACCTACAACCTTAAGCAAATTTTCGACTTGAGACGATCTTTGCATTTCATAGCAATATTCCTTATCTCGCCTCCTTTGCTTTGAAAAAGGGTGCTCTTGCTTGCTGGGAAAAACTTTGGCTCAATGCACAGACTGACAGCTTCCACCTGCAGTCACATAGCTTAGGTTACATGTCTTCATTGACGAATAATAATGTTAGGGGCATAATTAATTAATTGCACAAGTGAAAATGATAACTTTAGACCCCTGTGTCGTCAAATGTTGTGTCATTATGTCATCAGGGAGAGTGGCTCATGTGAGTTTTCCTACGCGTTTCCAACCAATGTAATGTCTATTGGTATTGCTATCGACTGCGTGTTGAATGTGGATCCATAGTTTAACTCGTTTTGGGTGATTGTTACTTCATAGAGGTAAACTTCTGGAAGTCGCGTAGTCGCAACGCGGTGTAAGCCAGGCTGTTTGAAACTTTGTGACTCTGTGACTTGGTCACATGGTCGCATAGTCGCTATTTTGGTAGCTTCATTTGTTATGCAACCTAGCGACTTGGGTCGGAATGTGACCTCTCGGTGGCCGCACAGTCGCAACTTCATGTGGGTCACACACCTTATTCATTTAGCGTGATTCGCGACCTACTGACTTGGGCAAGACAGCGGCCTCCCTATGGTCGCACAGTCGCATATCCATGCAGCTCACATTTTTCATCGATTCCATGTGCTCTCTACAACCTTTGAATGTGATGGGCTATTGGATATTTAATCTCCATAAAATATTTCTCATGTTATTGTCACCTTTTCATCATGCTTTTGGGCAGCTTATAACAGTTCTCATAACATTCTTACAAAAATTGAGAGGGTGATATTCGTCATAATGTCCTTAAACTTGCTCGGATCCTGTCGGATGCTGTATGAATGGGAATTTGGAATGACAAGGGTTGCCTTCGAAAGCCTTGCTATAACTACCACATTGGAAGTTGATGTTTCCAATTCAAGCCATCATTTACTTTAATATTATAACCACTCAGACAAGGTACCCCTCTCCCTTTAGGAATGAGGCTATATTTATGAACAGGTGTGGCTTAACTGTGACCAAAAGCTCCCTTGACTAGCGTGGTCTTGTTTCTTGCGTACATGAGATACATGTCTTCCACTTCTCCCGTTTCAGCTCGCACTACTCTTATCCTTTTTATCGGTGTGGTGATGACATTGTTGGTGTATCATCCATGGGATTGACCTGCATGAAACATCTAGATTGTCATTTTTTACAGTTACCCTTTAGAGAAAGATATCCCCAAATAATTAAAATCAAATTATGAGCTTGGTGAAGCACCCAAACTCAGTGCCTAAACAATCCATGGTGCAAGAGCTTTTAATGTAAATACACAAAAGTTTTCTATTTGAATGTATGCATGGTGATCCCTTCACACATGGCGTGGCTGCGGTAAGAGTATCTCGTCATGATGGTGAGAAGGCTCACGAGGGGCTTGGGACAGGTTACGAGGATGTCATTGTCTAAACGCCAACCTTAACGGCTAAGCGAGGAGGGGGACCCGAAATTTCAAATATACCCAAAATTTTGGGTGGTGTTGTAGTGGCTACAACAAATGGTGAACCACTGGTAAAATCCAGCATCTCTGTCAATATCACAACAATAGTCCGAGCCAAGATAGTGATGCAAGGAAATATTGAACAGGTTCTACAGGTACCCTTTGTATCACTTTGGCCTTTATAGGTATGCCCAGTCCTTATGCCTCAGCTAGTTCTTGCTAATCAGAACACATCAAAGCGGAAGCTCACAGATGCCAGTAGCTTGTTGATGATGTGAAGAGCTAGGCAGTGGGTTTATTATTCTCAAGATTTTTAAAGTAATTTTCCGGTGTTGCTTCACTGCTAACAGGCCTAGACAGTACCCCAGCGGAGTCACTTCAAGAAATCACAAGCGTTGCTCTGCTGCCAGTGAGCCTGGTCAGTACCCCGATGGAGTCGTTGCATTACCTCTCTGTGCAAGAAGCCTTTATCGATCATTTACCCTTATTTGTTTCATGTGATTGTAGTACTTATTTTCATGTGCTCATGGCACTTATTTTTCATGGGCAGATGAGGGATCTCAACTTATTTTACGAGCAAGAGAGGTTGTTTCTTGTTTTACAGAAACTAAAAGATATCCTGATTTGGATTTTCCCTTGTGCCAAAACTTCACATCCCATCTACCACAATAGGCGAAGCACACAAAATAGATCATTAAGATGTCCAAGACTATGCTAGGCAGAAGGCTTAGGCTTACGGGTATTGGGTCATTCAAACTCATTAGGTTTCCCACAAACAATCGGCTCATATCTCCCCAGCTAATAAGTTTAGACTCATAGGAATCTTGTTGAGAATGGGACTTCAATGACCTATCCTAGGAAAAAGTTGCCTCTTGAGATAGCCACCACAACCTCACACAAAAAATGGAGTTACTGTTTCAGCAATCGGGGCAAAACAAGTTTGCAAGGTGGTAAGATTTCAATGAGGGCTCACATAGTGATAGGCGATATGTGGAATATTTTCAACGCTATATCAACAACCTACGGAAATGATGTGGGGAAGAAAGTGTATGATGCAATGTAATCAATGAGGCTCAAGATGCAATGCAACGCCATGTGTGGGAACGATCCACTAGTTGGAGGTGGAGAGACAAGGCAAAGCACATGCAGTGATTATCCGAACATTATGCAGCAATAGGGAAACTGAAAAAGCATGCATGCAAAAATAAATGGAACTTTTTAATGCATAAAACTACAGAACGCAAGAAAATATAGCAAGCATAATTCTAAACCATGAAGTAAAACCTTAGCAAGTAAAGCTAATTAATAACTTGACAAACAAAACTTTATTAGTAGATCCTAGCTAGCCTATTCCTAGTTTAACCAATGATGTGGTCAGGTTATGTGAAATCAGCTTTCCAGTGTAGCCACCGCATTAGTTCCCGCCCTGCAAGAACAACAATGTTCAAAATCAGAGCCAGCATACAAAATCGTGCACCAACAGTAAGACTTATCTGAAGAGCATGTGCAATAGCAAGAAGGCCATGGCTACTTACCAGAGAACGTGCCAGAGTGGATTGTGCAAGGTGAATTTCTCTCTTATCCTGATACACAGCAATACATTCTCAAAACTTAAAACTATTTATAAATGACACACATCCATTCATGCACAATCCTAGGTCTGATGGGCATGGGGTAAGCCATTGCCTATTTGCGAGTATATTCATCAGATAAGATCTGTTGAACCAAATGGAAACCTCATCATGGTGTTGAGGACGATCAGTTTTATGGAATGGAAACAATAAGCATATGCCAGGTGAATTATAGATGCTTGCGCATCCAAGTGCAGAAACCCTAATTTTGAAAACCCTAGTTCAGAGTTGCTCTTGGAATCTGTCAAGGATATGAGGATCTGAATCCAATTTTAGTGGAGTCTGCAATTCCTCAACGTCCTAGACCAATTCTGGGCCTTCGAGCGGGGGGCTCCCAAACTTTGATGGGTTCGTGAGATCAACTGGCGAATGGATGTGATCATCAATTGTAGTAATTAGAAAGATGTGAGTGAGATTTATATCAATTCGGCCAAATGTTTGCTCACTGACAGATTGATAATTCGATGTATCAGATTCTTTAGATTTTCTAGGATGGAGTGAATTTACCGGAAGTTTTTTGGGCAGTTGGGGGATTTTCCCAGAATCACATGTTTGTGCCTAATTGCAATTGGTAGTGGTTGGGCAACAATTGGAAAGATTAGAGACAATGGGCGGTGTTTTCTTACCAGTGAATAAATTGCGGTATATCAGTTGTTGCACACCAGCTACTGGGGGACAGGAATATGTGCTCAGGGAAGCCTCACTAGAATGAAAAATCCGCCCAGATGAAATTATATCTGACGTGGTTACGCTGGGAGGAGCATGGTACTTGGGAATCGTTATTTCAGAAACCCCAAGCTGAGAAACCCTAGTTGGAGTTGTTTGAGGGGTCTCGTCAGGATCAAAAGGACTAGGGGTAACGACCGGAAGAAGCGGAAGTGCTTTGATTCCCTGATAGGTTCTCAGATCTTCATAAAGAGGATTATAGTAGATAGAGAGATACGAGTGACAGTCCTCAAGGGTATGAGCGAACATGTTTTCGCATAAGCAGTGATCGATGGAACCATCGATTTGATCAAGTTGGGTATCTAGCATGTTAGGCTTCTCGGGAGTTACCAAACAGGATGGATCAATGAAGAGGACATCTTGAGGTTGCCCAGACAGGAAATTGCCCCTATGACTGTGTAAAGATTTCAAGTGAGAAAGATCAGATCTAAAAGATTCATCAATTTTGAACTGTGGTTGTGAAACACCACTCGCGTGCTTATGATTGTCGCCAATACCAATATAAGGAAATCTTGAATGTCTCAAAGAAATTACTAGTGTGGTGGAATCGTGAAATAAATCGGGGAATAATGAACGAAAAGATTGAGCTGCAGGGGAGTTAACCGTACAAGGTTTTTTAATACGCACATCTGTGTCATTAAGAGAAAACAATGATCTGACAGGCCTTGTAAGGGAATCAACTTCATCTGGAATAAGAGTCGATTCATAATCAGTATGCAAATCAGATTTAGGACTGTGTCCAGGGAAACATCGAGTGGGCTCGAGATAGTTCTCATGAACTGGGAGAGATAATGAGCCACTATGGTTTTCAAGCTCTGATTCGACACGGTACGTGAAAGATTCAGAGGTGGCTCAACAGGTTTTGCCTTCTTGCACTAGTCTATCATTTCTCAGAACTTTCAAGGTCACAACTCCACTACCCAACAACTCAGGAGGAGGAGCAAGAATATCACAAATAGAAATACTCTCCTTGGAGGCCTGAATGTGGTCTAGACTCGGCGAGATGGACAAGGAAGCATTAGGGACGCAGTCTGAAGAGCTGGCAACTTGTGGGTTGTCATAGGGAGTACTAGGATCAGGCTGGGTTGCTACTTGAAATTTTTGAAGAGAAACGAGGATCACATACCTGAACTGTTCACTTAAAAATTTCCAACCAACATCCTTTTCAGGGACCTCAAAACAATAATGGAAAAATCTGATAGAGAATTCATCTAGAGGTTCCTGAGGTTGCATTCTGATGTCGCTTAACTTTATTAATACATTTTGAAAATCGTACCTGTGAAAAGCTTGTTGTAATTCACTGGTGAGTTTTTCAAACGAATGGATGGAAGCTTCCGACAATGTGCGGCACCATTGCTTAGCGCGACCTTCGAGAGTGAGGAAGAAAAGAAAACAAATCAAACCTTCATTGTCAATTTCATAGCACTCACTAAAGTCACAGAAATCTAAAAGGTGTTTGGTTATAGACACTCTGTTTTCACCATCGAATTTTAGTTGGGACAAGTGATACATAACTTCATCAGGGATGAAGCATCGAGGCTCATAAAACTCTGACAAACATCTCGGGAGGATGATTTGGGAACAAGCCATTACAAATATGAGATTAACTGCAGGCTCTAAGGGCTTAGCTTGTCATTTGGCCCTCCTTCTAGCACCAATTCTATTGACGGGAAAATCTGTCCGACCAACAGTAGGGGATCTCCTCGGTAAAAAGTCCCAATTAGACCTTGAACCATTTGGAATAGGGATCCCGTCCGGGGTGTGGGTCTGGCTACCGTTGATTTCTCCTTTATTTGGGTCTCTCTTAAACTCTATAAACCTATGGATACACAATCAAATGATACAAGACATATGATTGATGCATTAAATGTACATATAACACTATGAGTAGCAGGAGGAAATAATAAAGCATAAGTACCGAAGGAAGTGTTGTTAACAACACATCATTAGGGTCATGCTTGTAAACTATTCTGACCAGAAAAGAAACAATTCCTTATGGCAAGAACACCCTTCACTTCCTAAAAGTTTTAAATGATAACACAAATGCTAATAAACAAAGTCATCAACATTCGTTAAGAAAGTGAAGTGAACTCAACCACCATTAGCATATACCCAGAAAATTGTTATGCAATTGTGATATGAATTAAAGACACAGTTCCCTTAATCTAAAGATGTTTAGAAACTGAAAATGTAATACTCAATAGTGCTCATACATATGTAAACACCATATCCACAAAGGGATTTTTCAAAATGCTTGTATTCATGCTCAAATTTTATAATCCTGGTAATACAGTGTACTCAGCTCGAGTCCCAAACAAAAGATCCTTTGCAAGTTCCCAAAGGAAATATTTATAGAGCAAAGCTTGCCCTTCGGGCTCCCTAACTTTTCGCTTTCCCGACTGTTGGGCTGCCTTGCGACCCAGTCTATTCTGCGGCTTGAGACCTAAGTCATTGATGTGACCTGCGACCCAACTGGACCTTGCGACTTGCGACGCCCAAAAATCTGCGACCTACGACCTGTCATGATTTTGCGACCTCGTGACCTAGTCGTTGGGTCACTGGGTCGTATTGACGAGCTTTTAATAGGGAGTGCGACTACGCGACCTGGAAACCTGAGGGAATCTGCGACCTACGACTTGAGGAAATTTGCAACCTGCGACTCGATTGGAGCTTGCAACTTGCGACCCCCAACAATCTATGACCTGCAACCTGCCATGATTTTGCGACCTCGTGACCTAGTCGTTGGGTTGCTAGGTCCCGACGTCGAGCTTTTAATAGGGAGTGTGACTATGAGACCTGGCGACCTGAGGGAATCTGTGACTTGCGACTTGAGGAAATTGGCGACCTGCGACCTTAAGCGAATTTGCGACTTGTGGCAATCTTTGGATTTCATAGCAATATTCCTTATCCTGCCTCTTTTGCTTTGAAAAAGGGTCCTCTTGCTTGCTGGGAAAAGCTTTGGCTCGATGCGCAGACCAAAAGCTTCCACCTGTAGTCACATAGCTTAGGTTACATGTATTCATTAATGAATAATAATGTTAGGGGCATAATTAATTAATTGCACAAGTGGAAATGATAACTTTAGACCCCTGTGTGGTCAAATGTTGTGTCATTATGTCATCACGGAGAATGGCTCATGTGAGTTTTCCTGCACCTTTCCAACCACTATAATGTCTATTGGTATTGCTATGGACTGCGTGTTGAATGTGGATCCATATTTTAACTCGTTTTGGGTAATTGTTACTTCATAGAGGTAAAGTTCCAGAAGTTGCGTAGTCGCAACGCGATGTAAGCCAGGTTGTTTGAAACTTTGTGACTCCGCGACTTGGTCGCATGGTCACATAGTTGCTATTTTGGTAGCTTCATTCATTATGCGACCTAGTGACTTGGGTTGGAATTCGACATCTAGGTGGTCGCACAGTCGCAACTTCATGCGGGTTGCACACCTTATTCATTTAGTTTGATTCGCGACCTAGCGACTTGGGCAAGACTGCGACCTCCCTATGGTCGCATAGTCGCATATCCATGCAGGTCGCATTTTTCATCGATTCCATGTGCTCTCTATGACCTTCGAATGTGATGGGCTATTGGATATTTCATCTCCATAAAATATTTCACATGCTGTTGTCACCTTTTCATCATGCTTTCGGGCAGCTTATAACAATCCTCATAACATTCTTACGAAAATTGAAAGGGTGATATTCATCATAATTTCCTTATACTCGCTCGGATCCTGTCGGATGTTGTACGAATGGGAATTTGGAATGACAAGGGTTTCCTTCGAAAGCCCTGCTATAACTATCACATTGGAGGTTGATGTTTCCAATTCAAGCCATCATTTACTTTAATACTATAACCATTCAGACGAGGTACCCCTCTCCCTTTAGGAATGAGGCTTTATGTTTGAACAGGTGTGGCTTAACTGTGACCGAAAGCTCCCTTGACTAGAGTGGTCTTCTTCCCTACGTACATGTGATACATGTCTTCCACTTCTCCTGTTTCAGCTCGCACTACTCTTATCCTTTTCATCGGTGTGGTGATGACATTGTTTGGTGTATCATCCATGGGATTGACCTGCATGAAACATTTAGATTGTCAATTTTTACAGTTACCCTTTAGAGAAAGATATCCACAAATAATTAACATTATATTACGAGCTTGGTGAAGCACCCAAACCGAGTGCCTAAATAATCCATGGTGCAAGAGCTTTTAATGTAAATACACAAAAGGTTTCCATTTGAATGTATGCATGGTGATCTCTTCACACATGGCGTGGCCGCGGTAAGAGTATCTCTTCATGATGGTGAGAAGGCTCATGAGGGGCTTGGGACAGGTTACGAGGATGTCATTGTCTAAAGGCAAACCTTAACGGCTAAGGGAGGAGGGGGACCCGAAATTTCAAATATACCCAAAATTTTGGGTGGTGTTGTAGCGGCTACAACAACATGCTATAGAGAATGGGTTTCTTACTAAGCTTACATCCATAGCTTCAATGTTGTTCTTTCTAGATAGTATACTAATGTGTTTTGAGGTATTTTGTCTCATTCTGCAACTTTTGTTTTTATTTCTTGGTAGGCTAGTCTTGCTACGATGTTTCTATGAATTTCGAAAATTTATCGCTTTGTTTGTAAAAGTGTGGCATATAAAAAGGGATTTGTTGGGTTGTATTTGGTTCATATTCCTAAAATACTTTTATTCTATGTTTTAAGGCATCCATACCTTCAATATTGTTCTTTCTAGATAGTCTACTAATGTGTGTTGAGGTATTTCGTCTCCTTCTACAACTTTTGTTTTTTATAGCCTAGCTTTGTTAAAATGTTTCTATGAGTTTGGAAAATTTATCTCTTTGTTTGTCAAAGTGTGGCATATAAAAATGGATTTGTTGGGTTTTATTTGGTTTATATTCTTGAAATACTTTGAGACTATGTATTAGGATTCTTATAGTTCATGCTCGTCCCATTTTTTTTATTTGGTTTATATTCTTGAAATACTTTGAGACTATGTATTAGGGATTCTTATAGTTCATGCTAGTTCCATTTATTTTAATCATTTTAGTTCTCACTTTGATGAGGACGATGTGTGCTATGGATATCCAAATTGATCTAGTTGTTAGTATGGATATTGGGAACCTTCATGCTTTTGTATGGTTCTAGGGAATTTGGTGTTTAATGTGTTTTCACAATCCTAAATTAGGTAATTTACTTGAATTTGGTTCTCTGGTGTGAAAATTGGGGGATTTTTGTTAGTCATTTGGTCAGCAGTTCAAGGGTTGGTGCTCTATCTATTTTCTTATTTCTCAAGCAAGGGTTCTTGTAGTTGGTTAACCTATTCATTTGCAACCATTATCATGCCTCCACTTCAACGAATGATGAGCATGAGAGGTGGTTTAGGTATTGTTGGATTGAAAAGAATTCGACCTTCAACCTATGATTTAGTTGGAACATTATTTGATGTTGTTACTCTTGAGGTGATGAAATTAATTCTTTTTTTGGAGTAAAAAGAAAGAGGGGAATGCCCTTATCATTCTAATTCATAGGTAGTAGGTGCAAATGTGAAAAGGGTTCTAGATGTGCGTAGATTCTGGAAAAGGTGATATGTTTCCTATACTCGTTGCTTTGCATCAAGAAATTAATACAATGTTGTGCTTATTTTTTAAATATAATCAAGTTGAAACTTATAATGTATTCTTTGGGTTGGAGGACATTAAATGCATGTTATGAAATCAAAGGTTCTATCTAGATAATGTGGATTTTAAACAGGGTTAGGTGGAAAGCTTTCTAGTGTCAAATTTAGTCTCTGATGAACTTACAGATCCTCGTGGAGACCGTGCTAATCCATTGATTGGAAATGCTCAAGACCTGACTACTATTTCAGCCAAACAAAAATAGAAATTGGACTCAAGTGTTTTTTTTTTCCATTTTGAAAATATTGTTTCTTTGATGCCATGGTTTTTTCTTGTTTTTCATAACATGGGATTTTCTCAGTATGTGGTGGTTTTTGTTTCCTTCCTAGATATTAATATTTTTGGAGTGAGTAGAATTTCGATATCATCTATGATACTAGTTGGTGTTATACAAGTGATATTCATAGTTCAAATTTGTTTGGAGCTTGTATGTTTCTATACTACCATGTTTCATTCCTAGGTTTTTATGTGCTCTGCATCCTGGAATGGATTTTATTTCATGATGCTCTTCAGTAACTTGTTCCTTTTGTATGCACTTATTGTCTATGGGATGGTTGTGTTACTCATGGTTTGTGTGAATTTGGTATGTCACGTTGTACCTTATATTTCCTTCGGGCTACAACTGTGTCTTTGTAGTATTGCTTTATGTGGTAATTTTGTTGAATTTTTTCTGGTAATACTCCCATCTACTGATTGGTTCACTGCTGTAACAATATTATGGTGTCTTGGAGATGGCTTTGGCTCTCAGTTTTTAGGGATATGTTTGTTGGTAACACCTTTTTCTGATGAATGGTTAGTGGAAAAATGAATGTTATGATGTATTGGATTTTCATATGGCTCTTGGTTGTAAGGGATATGGTTTGAATGCTTTTGTTCTTTATGATTTTGTCTCGGATTGCATAAAATGATCCACTATTATATGATATAGTAAGGAGAAATACACCCCATGTCTCTGTCTTTATGAAGACTTTATATGGTTTGGATGTGATCCGAGTGTTATTTTTTTTAAATGAATACCAAATTGCGACAGTTCAATAATAAACAACATTGAGTAACTTTTAATTTTAAAACATTGGAAAAATAACCCTAATGATGATTTAATGTTTTACATAAGTACAAACCATAAGGGAGTAAATCGCTCATAGGTAACAACTTAAACAAGTTTAAATTATAAAATAATATCTTAGAAAAAACGCAATAACATATTAATGAGGAAATAAATATAAATTATAAGGATAATTGACATATTCTAGTCACTACTATACATTGAATTAAGGATTCATAATTATCTATGTGGGAAATTCCAACCTTTTAGGTAAGTTTGTGTTTTCTTTCCATGAAACTCTTAATCCACTTTCTAATTTTAAATTTAAATATTTTTTTTCATTTTTTTCTTAAAATGAATTAAAGTTTTATGGTAAATTGTCCCAAAGTGGAACTATAAATTATAATGAAATTCTTTAAGAAATTGAAAAAAAAATCAACAAGAAAAAAGTTAACTTTGTCCACTTATTAACCTCTCCATGATTTTATATTAAATTTCAATAAATATTCTTACGTGAGACTAGATTAACGGAAATTTTAATGGAAAATCACTTTATTTGTGTAGCAATATACCATAATATGATTTCCATTTTTTACCTTATTTAGTCATTCTTCTTTAGTTTTCGTTTTTCCCTTCCACTACATTTTCAGTCTATGTTCTTATTTCTATTGTCAATTAGTCATTCTTCTTTAGTTTCCGTTTTTCCACTACATTTGCAGTCTATGTTCTTATTTCTATTGTCATGGAATGGTAGGGTGGTAGGGTATTATTGGACTTATTTTTATGTTTTCTATTATTTAAAAATGGATAAAATTTAACTTGTATGTAAGATAAATACACCAATGCTTACTAGTCGTTAGATTACATTGTCATTGATTAGATAATGGGTGCTCCTACTCATAAAATTACTTATGCTATTACTTTTCATCCATTTTTTATTATAGATATTTTGTTTCATTATTTTAAATGAATTAAAGGTGCAGTAAATTCAGTCTCATCCTTTTTATTCTCATGTTTCTTAATTATTATATAAAGTTTTAATTATTTAGGAAATTATAGTATTTTATGAGGATTGTCTTGGATTTTATTAGCTCATTATTTCCTTATTCAATAGTAAAATAATATGAACTATTTGCATGTCTCAAAAATAGGTTTATAATTGAAATTTTTTTAAGATTTTGAGTTGGAAACCAATAAGCCAAAAAAAAAGTGTCACCTATTTCCCAATTCTAACCCATGTCTTTTAATTTTCTTAACAATATCTCAAGTCTATTTTATTATTCAAAATGAAATCCTCATTTCACCAATGCAAAATGTTTTAGAAAATCATAATTTTATGAAGTTATTGTTGAAATCATATGTGTTTGAGTATAATATCCAATTGAATTTACTTATTATTTCAATTAATACATTTTCTTTTTTGTTTTCCCAAATTACCTCTTGAGGACTTATGATTGAGAACTCTCATTTGAATGGTTTAAAAATGATGTCCAATTCAATTTACTTATTGTCTCAAATTAATAACCCTCTTATGCTTTTGTTGATTGTATTTACTCTTGAAACTTTAAGATTCCACATTACCATTTTCTAGTGCCTCACTCTGGTTGACCAACTTTGATGTTACCTTAAATTTTATTTATCTTTATAGAACATACATTAGTTGAGGACCTCAAGTCAAGGATATGATTATTTTACTTTTATTATACTGGATATGATAATAATTGTGATGTACCATTTTGATGTTATTTTTGTTATAATGATGATGGTTGTGATGGACCTGTTTATTTATTAAATGTAATCATGTTGATGAATTTATTATATTTTCTTGTTTACATATTCTGAGGACTAACTTCTTGCTTACATTTACTGACTACATTTAGGATTATTGTATTATGGAATTCAGAGTAATGATGTCCCAAATTCCTTCTTTCTTTGCATCTCAGTTTCCACCTACAAGCACTACAAGAAAAATACCCTCTAGTGGATGTTTTTGAGGAACCCCATAGGAAAATACCCCAGACGTCCATTTCTAGCGGAGGATCCTAGAGGAGGTTGGCGGACGGAGGTTTTTGCAAATGTATTTCGTCTGGTGCTCTTATCAACCTAAAACGCACCGGTGCATTCAATGTGACAAAGCACCGGTGCATTAAAAAAGTTGGCACACCGGACACCATCCGCTTCATACACACAGGCCTAGAGCGTTTTATTTTTGTAGAGCACCAATGCTTTACATGTCGATCATGCAGATACCGCGCAGTGTGGAATAAATGAAACTCACTGAGGCACCCACAAAACGTGCTCACCAGTGTATGGTTAAATAAAAAAATTACGGCCAAATAATTGCATAAATCATTGGCACAACAGAAATAGTGTGCTCCATACACACCTTCTCAGTGGTTTTAATTCAGCAACTGCGTCGGTGCGTGTCATATCATCAGCCTCGGTGCCTCATAAAAAGTGCGCGGAACATAAACGACCTGGTGCTGAATGACTGAAACGCCTCAGGCTCCCTGTAAATTCTACGCACCAAAAAAGGGTTTAAAACAAACAAAATTATGGCCAAAAAACCACAAAAATCATTGGTTCACCAGGCACCATTACCGGTTCATCCGGTTACTGTACAACCTCGGTGCGTCACATCGCCATGCCCCAGTGCATCATAAAAGCGAGTGGAACATAAAATTCGCAGGGCGGAATGATGGAAACACACCTACACCTCATAAATGTCACGCACTGGAATAGGGTTAAATAAAAAAAAAATACGGCTAAAAACCCGTAGAAATCATTGGTTCACCGGACACTGTCATCGGTGTGTCATGATAATGTAGAGCACCGATGCTTTAAAAATACTCCACCCCGATGCCTCCTAAAAGAGCGCAAAAACATAAAAATCCCAATGTGGCATACATACAATGCACCTGTATTCCAGAAAACATCTCGCACACTGGAATAGGGTTAAATAAAAAAAAAATTACGGCCAGAAAACTGCAGAAATCATTGGTTCACCGGACACTGTTACTAGTGTGTCATATTACTGTAGAGAACCTATGCATTAAAAATATGCCGCCCTGATGCCTACTAAAAGCGTGCGAAATAGAAAAAGCCCGGCGCGACATATAGGAAACGCACTAGTACTGCAGTAAAAAACCCGCGCACCGGAATAGGGTTAAATAAAAAAATTATGGCCAAAAAACTGCAAAAATGATTGGTTCATCGGACGCCGTTGCCGGTGCATCGCATTACTATAGCGCACTGGTATGTGACATTTACTTGCCCCAATGCTTCCTAAAAGCGCGAGAAAATAGAAAGAGCCCGATGTGGTATTAATACAACGCACCGATACTCCAGTAAAAACCCGATGCACCAGAAAAGGGTTAAATAAAAAAAAAATTACGGGAAAAAAACCACATTTTTCACTTTTTTTAGTGTTGCAGAGCTCTCAAGCACTGGTGCAAGTTATCCTTGCTTGAGCCACACTGACATCCATGCTCCCATTGCACTTATTGCACACACTGCTACTATAAATTGCCACCAAACTCCTGCTTGAATTTTATAAAATAGTGGACAAATTTTCTTTTTTAAATTGTACAACCAATATGCCTCCTCGATGGGTAAATGTATAGGTATTTTTCTAGTTTTTCCATAACTAAAAATTTTAGTGGATTAGAATTTGAAAAAACCTTAAAATTAACCATTAATATATATATATATATATATATATATATATATATATATATATATTGTCGCGAGGTGCTCTCTAGCCGTTCGGCTCACACCGGTTGTGGTGCTACCTGTAAATTTACAGGCCACATCGTTTTGCGGTGCTGCCTATAAATTTACAGGCCGCACTGCACCTAGTGCTGAAGGCGTCTGCACCGGTTCCGGGGCAGTACCGCAAGGCCCACGGTGTAATTTTAAAATTTTTAAAAAGTGTAGTGTGGTCATTTACTAGGCCACATCGTTGATAATGTTGAATCGTGGCCACCCGGTGCGTTGACGAACTTATCCGCCCTAGGGCATATAAGTTTTTCGGCACACCGGAACTGCCAATTGACATTTTCAATGGTTTGGGTTTGTAAACCGGTGCTAAGTGTATCCACACCAGTTCTAGGGCAGATTCCAAAGGCGCACCCTGTTATTGTAAATTTTACGACAAAGAGCGATGCACTTGGATACTTGGCCATACCTTACAACTATGTACGGTGGTCAGAGGGTGGTGTGCTGACTTAGCTATAAGCCCCATGGTGTATATTAAATTCAATGCACCGGCCTCCTAACACTACACTTAGTGAACGACGCACTAAAAATATTCTCTAGAGCACCGCTCCTGGTGCTTTTTATATCATTATGTGCACCGTCGACGGTGCATCTTTGGGTAGGGATGCACCATTACCGGTGCGTGACTGTGTTTTTGGCACACCATCTCTTGTTTTATTTATTTTTCAAAAAATATTTATATACGTATATTTATAAATACATGTGTCATTTAATTAAAAAATTGTGCTTAATATGTCAATCATTCAGAGACGTGAAAGGAGAGAGGATGAACAACAACAACAACAGGCAAGACAATATAACATGGTTCGCATGTGGGAGGCAAGAGAGAGGGAGAGAGATGCGTACCCTCGCCCTATTACAATAGCAACACAGGGGCTCCTAAGGTAGGTAGGCCTCCTCAAGTTCTATGAGGAGGATACTTCCCTAAAGTCCCATAGTGGTCTTTTGAGACATCTTATCTGAAAGTGGAATGCCCAACGACAGGCTTTCCGAGTTGGTATCGACCAGTGGTACATACCCACTGAGGAGGATGTTTATTTTATTACAGGGTTTTCGAGTAGAGGGGTGGATTTTCCCTCGTTCCCCAAGGTTCCAGTTGGTTGTGTGGTAGGGAGTCAGTTAGTCTACTCCCAGATGTTGGGGTCCTGTGATTTGGCATATTGGCATACCAAATGACAAGCAAACATCATAACCACTTTGGAATCCTAGGATCTATCGCTCCTGGATTTAGAGAGGGATCTCTCTATATCTTTTTTTAAAATGATGTTCTTTAAGGCTCACAATATGATATTAGGCTAGTTATTAAGTACAAGGGTTTTCATTGTTTTTTGGTTGGGAATCATCAAATGAGAAGGTCATGTGAAGTGAAGGAGGGAATAAGTGGAAGGATGTTTCAGCATGTGAAGATAGGTGAAAAATCAGTGCTAAACCATTGGGCTATGGAGTCATAAAAGGGTTTACTTGCACAACCACTATTCAAGGTTTTTCATAGGGCAAGTCATCTATATCAGAAGATCTTTTAAGTTGAGTTTGTGGTATGGAACATTAAGAAGTGAAGTGAAAGAAGCAACCATATAGAAAACAAAGGGCATCCTAAGATCAGGTAAGGACTTTGAAACTATCCTGATTTTGGCATACTCTCAACGGAAAAAATTTAAGATAAACATAAAAATTAACCTAAGATCAGGTAAGGACTTTGAACCTATCTTGCTTTTGGCATACTCTTAAGGGAAATCTCCAAAACAATTGTTTAATACTAAACAAGGGATAGGGCTAACCATAAACTTCCTTGATTAGGATTCTACTTAGCATGAAGTGAAAATAACATTCAAGAACAACATCTCAAGTTCTAGTCAGCAAGACATGGGCTCTCCAACATTCCTTGACTGGTTATACTCTATTGAAATCATTCCCAAACACACATTTAGAAGAAAACATACAGATAAAGCTTATCAATTAGAATTAGGGTACTTTAGAAGTAAATCCTAATCTATATTTGCTTCTCTTTATCAGATAATATGAACAAAGTGAAAAACATAAGGAGAAGAATAATTGCAGTAAGGATAATATAAGTAATGATTTATATCAGGATCCAGTGAATCTTCTTGCTTATTGATGTGCAAAACCAGTCACATACTTTGAGTCTAATGGCTTTCTACAGTCGAATTCTTCTCTTCCCACCCTACTATATTACAACTAGTCACCAACTCTTACTCAATAAAAGTTCGAACAATTACTAATTTTCCAACCCTTTACAATGAATTTTCTATGAATAAATATAGGTGAAAAAGGAAGAGTGCTACAGAAATGGTAATAAATATTAATTAAGACAGAGTGGGAGAGGTATTTGAATGCCCATTCTACTTAATAATCATAAAATTAACTATTTGTACCACTTCAACTGGTTTTAGTTGAATCCGAAACCGACTAGCAGGCTAGTAATAACTTTGAGGCTTGTCCTTTGAAGCTAACTTGGTCTGAAGTACCATGTTTGACCTCTGGGACAAGGAAACTGTCATTTTTGGATTTTGTAGCCTCATTTTTGCTTAATAACTGTTCTGATAGTTTTAAAGAGGGTTTTTCAGTAGGATGGTTGTCACAGTGTCTTTGAAAGATAAAGCAGACTGCAGGTGCCCTTTTTTATTTCTGGAGGAGTAAATAGCTTCTGTAAATGTGGCATTCGAGACCTTTCTTTTGATGATATTTCTTGTTTTAGCCCTTTAAACACTGATATTTAGCTTTAGATTGTGTTTTTAAGGATGTATTAGGCCTTCTTGGATCATCTTATATCTTTTAAATGCATCTTTGTCTTTATCCTTAATTTGTTGGTTAAGCCTTTTATCTTCGGATTTATGCTTTAACATTTAACTTTCACTGATCTTCTTTGTTCTCCTTGTGTACAGGTAACCTGGCTTCCTTCTGCTTTGGAGGGTTTTTATATTCACCAGAGTTCACGAGACACTGATAAACAATAAATATAAACCCCGAATATCCCTTTTGCAATTTATTATGGCCCGAAGATCGTCACCTTCGGCCCTCTATCACCTTTAGTGACTGTGGGACGACTTTAAACGTTTAAACACCATGAAACCTGCACAAAAAAGCAACATTTTATATGAAATCCTACGATGGGGATAAAACAAATTCAAAGGGTTCAGCGGAGATGGAGGGGCGTTTGCAGAGGTAGTATATGCAACAGAGGCGAAAACCATGATGGATAGGAGAAAAACATGGTTTAAATTAAAATATGGCCCCATAGATCAACGGTGGAGATCTGAAGGAAACACGGTGGAAGGCCCCATCATGGTCGGGTAGGAGTAGTGGGATTATATGGAAAATCAAAAGAAAATATGTATAGCGGAGGAACTTGAGGTACGGACGAAACTGCAGGCCAGGTGCCTTTGCAGTAAATCTCGACCGTTGGATGAAGATCTCCCATAATCAAAGGAGTCAACTGCGAGGGCACTCATAAGTTCACCTGTGTGTGGAAAGTACCTGCAGGTGGAAAAGAAGGGAAAACAATGTGAGTCGTTGGATTGGGGAGATTGACGGCTGCAATTAACTCGGAGGCTCGACAATCGGCAGGGAAGAGTTTTGGGAGGTGAGAGTTAGAAAGTGAGATGCGGCGATGCCGATGGGAGAGCACAGACCGTTCGATCTGGGGAAGGATGAACGGTCGATATTAAATCAGGACTTCGCATATCGACGGTGAAAAGGGTCAGGGGACAAGGTGAAAAGGGTCTATTCGATGGAGGGGTGCGATGGTCGTCAGATCTCAGGGAAATGGACGACTGAGATTGAATCGAGGGATCAACAATCGATGGAGAAGAGGGTCTGAGAAGGAGGAAAATGCGATAGCCAACTGAGTGTGGACCATACAATTGGGAACGAGATCAATTGTGGAGACCAAATGAGGGGATCGCATCGGTGGAGAAAAGGAAGGCGGAAGGGAAAAAGGATGAAACCCGATGTGATGGAGAGAGCGTATACTGTTCGATCTGGGGAAGAATGAATGGTCCAGATGGAATCGGGGCTTCGCATCGGCGGCGAACACTTTTTGTAGGGAAAAAAGGTCACGGGGACCAGTGAAAAGCCAAAATTCTGATGGAGGGAGGCACTTGGTCACATGCACGGTCTTATGGCGGGAAAAAGGGGCTTGGGCTTAGCTGAAAGGCGCTTGAGGCCTATTTCTATGAAAATTCAGAAAATAGGCCAAAAAATGGGTTTTTAGCCTTCTTTTAGGAGTTCTGGTAGGTGTAAAAAAGGGGTTTGAAACCTTATAAGAGAGATTTTACATGGTTTAAAGGGATTTTTGAGGAAATGAGGGATAAATGAGGGGTTTTCGAAGGGAAAAAAGATGGAAAATGAGTTTGAAAACAATTTTCTTCATGATAACAGCAGGGCTTTTGTGAAGACATCAGTGAGAAGGATCCTTTTGACAAATAGACACAACAACGCTTCAAGAAGTCATAGATTTGCTCCAAATTTGTTTTTGGAGACTGATAGACCTATTTTAGCCATCATAGTATATGAAAAATTTATAGCTGGCTAACATCGACTCCAACTTCATGCAAGCTCCTTGGAGGTGTCAAGAGCCTCAGAAATGATACCTGGAATGTAGACCAGTGTATTGATGCTTTACTGTGCTTCGACAACCTCTTTCTTCTTTGATCATGCTGCTTGAAAATATTACCAATCATTACATCAATACAAATCAACTTTCCCCAAACAACTACCTACACAACCTACTTTTCTAACATTTTCTTCATAAGGTGCACTTGGGCTTGCAAAAATTTTGACATCAACATTTTATTCTTTTTGGAAGCAGGAAAAACTAATCTAAATCTACCCTTATAACTTCCATGAGTCTAGATTAAATAGTTGGACTCAAAAACTCTCTACATAATCTACTATCTATCAGGATTAAGCTGTCTGACAGATCTGCATTCTCTACATTCTAAAAAAAAATTTGAAAACACAGTCAAACCAGGATTAAGCTATCTGATTTGCTGTGATGGCCATGAAATAAAAAACAAACTACACATAGACCTTTATTTGAAAAAAGTAAAACAAAATTTGGAAGGATTAAGATCTGAAAACAATGAGAGTCCTTCCTTCTTTATTTTAGCTCTGATTTTGATCTCTTTGAGCTATCTTCTTGTTCTTTACCTGGTTAACCTTTTCAGCATGTTAGAACCAGTATTCTTTGTATCTTTGGCTCAGGTTTTGATCTGATTAGAGCGATTATTTTCTTTTGATTCTTTGGTTTAGATTTTGAGCATGTTTGAACCATTCTTTTATATCCTAATCTAATCTACTGATAAGCCAAGATTAAACAGTTTGGAAAATATTCTTCACTAACCTATCAACAGTAAATTGAAATCTATCTAGTCATGATTAGGTTGTATGACTAAATAGAAGTGATCTTCAAAGTAGTGGCATTTAAGCTTGCACACTTTCAGATTTTCCTTTATTTTTTGGTATGGGGCTGTACCTTTCTTCTTTCATATTTTTCCCTCTTTTATTTTTCTATTGTCTTTGTATTTTTTTTCTTTTTTCAATTTCAAAGAAGAAAACAAAAAACTAACTAAATGCTCACAAGCTAAGCGTTATTGACATTCCTACCTACCCTAATCTAACATGGAAATCTCTACTGTTTTATATGATACAATAGTGCCAGTGCAGCGAGTTAAGCAGTAACAAAAAAGGGTAGAAAATTTGACTGCTTCTTAGAGATAACCATAGGGTAATTTGAATGTGGGTCTTCAAAACCAAGGCCACAACTAGTGGTGACCACTCTTGATGTATCTGGCTCTTGCAAAGGATCAATGCTCGGTAACTTGAGCCAATCAGGGCCTGCATGTACTCTGTCATAGGATCAATAAGAACATGATGTAAACTTTCTTCTTTTAGGCCTTCCATGATTGGTAGGCTATCTGCATCCTTGACAGCTTTTCTCACTACATCTTCAGTGTGACTCTTGAAAGCACAATCATCCTTTTCCTGCACATCAAAAGGCAGTGAAATTTCTTCTTTCTTTGGGGGAGGGAGACTTCCCAAAAAAAGCTCTGGGGTCCCTGAATTGATATGATTGTTCTTATGAATTCAGCATTTTAATTTCAGTTTCATATCTTTCCACTACCAATTCTAGAAACATTTTCAGGACCTCAGGGTTAATATTTTTTGTCCTTGAAATGAGGAGAACAGTCATTGGAAGGTCATCATTTTGCCACTTTGATAACATTTTTGACGTCTTATAGCGAAGTACTGCTCTTAATTTTGGCTGCATGTTTATAAAGTGTTCAGAGTTTTCTATTAGTGGAGTGGTTTGGTTTTTGCTATGTTGGGATGTGGAGCGGCCACTATGTTGAGTATGAAAGTGTTGAATGGCTTCCAATAGATCTTCAGGATGCATGTTTATCAAATCCTCATCATTGTCTATAAGGTATTGAATGATATTCTGAGATTGATCACAACGGTTTTCAACCCATGATATGGATGGAGAGTTTTCTTTATATTTTTCATAAAATACTTGGTGCATGTCTTTTAAAGAAAACAAGCTTTTAGGTTCTAACCATTCATACCAATCCCTTTCCTTTCCTTCTAATGTTAACATGAACATTTTCATAAGGCAGTCTTCATGCCATTCAGTCTTTATCTTCCATACATGTATATGAAATCTGATGAGATGTAACGATGGGTCATCGAACTTTTCACCTTGAAAAACAGGAAGGTTATCATCCCAAAACACCTAGGGCATCTTATGTGGGAACCCAAGGATATGATCTCTACTCATTGGGGCATATCTTCGTTGTATCCTTGGAATCATATTTATGAGTCAAGAAAAAGGTCACTGTGTTTATTCAACCAGTTCAATGTATTCTACCAGTGGAGTCATTTGTGAAACTAGGGGTAATCAGCAGGCCTCCTAATCACCAGTGGAGTATTTTGGTCTTCTTAGGAGTTGTGGAGTCGCTAGGTGGATGATTTAAAATGTTCTACGATAAGTCACTATCCATCATCAGTAATTAACTACCAATTTAAGGATGTTATGGGTTTTTTGAGTTATAAAGGATGTATAAGATGTAACTCACTCAGAAGTCCCCAGTGGAGTCACCATTATGTTGGGGTCCTGTGATTTGGCAGATTTTCATACCAAATGACAAGGCAACATTAAAACCACTTTGGAATCCTAGGATCTAGCCCTCCACGATTCAAAGAAGGGTCTCTTTATATGTTTTTTTTTAAATGATATTCTTTAAGGCTTATTATATGGTATTGGGATAGTTATGAAGTACAAGGGGTTTGATTGTTTTTTGGTTGGGAATCATCAAATGAGAAGGTCATGTTAAGTGAAGGAGGGAATAAGTGGAAGGATGTTTTAGCATGGGAATATAGGTCAAAAAATAGTGCTAAACCATTGGGCTATGGATTCATAAAAGGGTTTACTTGCACAACCACTATTCAAAGTTTTTCATAGGGCAAGTCATCTATATTAGAAGATCTTTTAAGTTGAGCTTGTGGTATGGAACATTAAGAAGTGAGGTGAAAGAATCAACCATATATAAAACAAAGGGCATCCTAAGATCAGGTAAGGAATTTGAACCTATCCTACTTTTGGCATACTCTCAAGGGAAAACATTTTAAGATAAAAATAAAAAGTAACCTAAGATCAGGTAAGGACTTTGAACCTATCCTGCTTTTTGGCATACTCTTAAGGGAAATCTTCAAAACAACTGCTTAATACTAAACAAGGGATAGGGATAACCATAAACTTCCTTGATTAGGATTATACTTATCATGTAGTGAAAATAACATTCAAGAACAACATCTCAAGTTCTAGTCAGCAAGACATGGGCTCACCAACATTCCTTGACTGGTTATACTCTATTGAAATCATTCCCAAACACACATTTAGAAGAAAACATACAGATAAATCTTATCAGTTAGAATTAGGGTACTTTAGAAGTAAATCCTAATCTATATTTGCTTCTCTTTATCAGAGAATATGAACAAAGTGAAAAACATAAGGACAAGAACAATTACAATAAGAATAACATCAACAATGATTTAGATCAGGATCCAGTGAATTTGCTTGTTTATTGATGTGCAAAAATAGTCACATACTTTGAGTCCAATGGCTTTCTACAGTCCAATTCTTCTCTTCCCAGCCTACTATATTACAACTACTCACCAACTCCTACTCAATAACAATTCAAGAAATTAACAATTTTCCAACCATTTACAATGAATTTTCTATGAATACATATAGGTGAGAAAGGAAGAGTGTTGCAGAAATGGTAATAAATATTAATTAAGATAGAGTGGGAGAGGTATTCGAATGCCCATTCTGCTTAAAAATCATAGAATTAACTATTTGTACCACTTCATTTGTTTTTAGTTGAATCTAAAACTGACTATCAGGCTGGTAATAACTCTGAGGCTTGTCCTTTGAAACTAACTTGGTCTGAAGTACCTTGTTCAACCTATGGGACAAGAAAACTGTCATTTTTGGATTTTGTAGCCCCATGTTTGTTTACTAACTATTCTTATAGTTTTAAATATGGTTTGTGAGCAGGATGGCTGTCATGGTGTCTTTGAAAGGTAAAGCAGACTGCAGGTGTCCTTTTTTATTTCTGGAGGAGTCAATAGCTTCTGTAGATGTGGCATTCGAGACCTTTATTTTTCCGATCTTTCTTGTTTTATCCATTTAAACACTGATATTTAGCTTTAAATTGTGTTTTTAAGGTTGTATTAGACCTCTTCAGAACATCTTCTATCTTTAAATTGGGTCTTTGTATTTATCCTTAGCATGTTGGTTAAGCCTTTGATCTTCTAATTTATGCTTTAACCTTTAACTTTCACTGATCTTCTTTGTTCTCCTTGTGTATAGGTAACCTGGCTTCCTTATGCGCTGGAGGGTTTTGCTATTCACCAGTGTTTGCGAGACACTAATAAAAAATATATATTAACCATGAATATCCCTTTTGCAATTTATTTTGGCCCGAAGATCATCACCTTTGGCACTCTGTCACCTTTAGTGATTGTGGGACAGCTTTAAACCTTTAAATACCATGAAACCTACACAATCAACCAACATGTTATATGAAATCCTAAGCTAGGGAGAAAACTTCTTTAGAGGGTTCAACAAAGGTGGAGGGGCATTTGCAGAGGTAGTGTATGCAGTGGAGGCAAAAAGCATGGTAGATAGGAGAAAACCATGGTTTAAATTAAAATATGGTGCGGAAATGGAGATAAGTGGTTTCAGAAAACCGGCAGAAATTTTTGCATGAGGTTTAGGTGATAAGTGGTTTAGAACTGGGGGAATGCGATACATGCTGGTAGTTGATGCATGTCCACGGGAAAACCACCTATTTCTTGTCGAAAATGGGGTTTAGACCGTTATGGAGAAACTGGCGTGAAGATGTCTGTGGGCCGTTGGATCTGGCGAGGAGCCAGATCAACGGTGGAGATCTGAAGGAAACAAGGTGGAAGGCTCTAGCGTGGTCACGTGGGACCAGCGGGATTATATGAAAATTGAAAGAAAATATGTATAGTGGGGGCACTTGAGGTACAAACAAATCTACAGGCCGAGTGCCTCTGCAGTAAATCTGGACCGTTGGATGAATATCTCATATAGTCAAAGGAGTCAACTGCGGGGGCACTCATATAGTTGACCTGTGTGTGGAAAGTGCCCGTGGGTGGAAAAGAAGGGAAAGCAATGCGAGCCATTGGATCAGAGAGATGGATGGCTGTGATTAACTCAGAGGATCGGCAATTAGCGGGGAAGAGTTCTGGGAGGCGAGAGTTAGAAAGTGTGATGCGCCGATGCCGATGGAAGAGCATAGGTCATCTGATCTGGGGAAGGATGAATGGTCGAGATTAAATTAGGACTTCGCATATCAGCAGTGCAAAGGGTCACGGGACAAGGGAACTGAGAGCGGCAAGGAGCAATGCGTTGATGCGATGGCCATCGGATCTTGGGGAAATGGATGACTGAGATTTAATCGGGGGATCAGCAATCGGTGGAGAAGATGGTCTGGGAAGGAGGAAAATGCGATAGCCGATTGAGTGCAGACTGTCTGATCGGGAACGAGATCAACGATGGAGATCAAATCAGGGGATCGCATCGGCAGAGAAAAGGAATCAGGAAGAGAAAAAGGATGAAACCTGATGTGATGCACCGATGTGATGGAGAGAGTGTAGATAGTCCATCTGGGGAAGAATGAATGGTCTAGATGGAATCGAAACTTCGCATTGGAAGTGAACACTTTTTGTAGGAAAAAAAGGTCGCGGGGACCCACGAAAAGCCAAAATGCTGATGGAGCAAGGCACTTGGTCACAGGCGTGGTATTATGGTGGGAAAAAGGGGCTCAGGCTTAGCTGAAAGGTGCTTGAGGCCTATTTCTATGAAAAGTGGGAAAATAGGCCAAAAAGTGGGTTTTTAGCCTTTTTTGAGGAGTTCTGATAGGTGTAAAAAATGGGTTCTAAACCTATAAGAGGGATTTTACATGGTTTAAAGGGATTTTTGAGGAAATGAGGGATAAATGAGTTATTTTCAAAGGGAAAAAAATGGAAAATGAGTCTGAAAACAGTTTTCTTCATGATAACAACAGGGCTTTTGTGAAGACATCAGTGAGATGGATCCTTTTGAAAAATAGACACAGTAAGGCTTCAAGAAGTCATAGATTTGCTCCAAATTTTTTTCTTGAAGACTGATAGACCTGTTTTAGCCATCATATTATATGAAAAATTTATAGATGGCTAACACCAGAGATACATTAGAGCAAACATATTGTCTCCTTCAGATTTTCAGGTCTCTAGAGGATAGTTACGCATTGGTGTGTTTGGTGGTGAGGAGGTCTAGTGTCTCTCACTTATCATTTCCATCATTTAGCACAACTCCAGTGATGGGAAACACATTAGTTGCTAGATTTTATATTATGTTGATTATTTACTACAACAGGCACGACTTGTCAAGTGGTCTGCCATTTTTTTATGGCAATTCTGTACAGCATTAGATAGATGCCATGCTCGTGCACAAGGGAGGGTCAACTTCCCTTTTGCTTCAGAGCTTTTTTGTTTATTTTTTGAGAGGTTTACAGAGATGAAACCCTCTTTTCTTCGATAGCCTCCTAGTCCGACGACTAAGGTAGTATGCATATTTGGGGGTAGAGGATGCCCAAGAGGGAGGAGACTCTGTTTCCAACGAGGATATCAGATGATGCACTGGGGTTACTAGCCAGTGTTTTTGAGCATCCCTTCGTTATGTTCCCCTGTCCTTATGCAGGGTTGGATTAGTGAGGGTGTGCCAACATCCTCTTCACAGAGGATGAGCTGCCAGATGATAGAGGTAATATTACTGTTTTATTTAAATTTATTCTAACATTTTATTTAACTTGTTTTTAATAAATTGTGTAATGAAATTGTCTAATTATTGCTGTGTACTTATATATATTTTGCATCGATTGGCTCTTATGATGGCGAGGAGATGCCGCCACCACCACCTAATCAAGTTGTGTATCTTGATGATCTTGATGCGAGGATCAGTTGGAGGTTAGTGCAGATGATTAGAGACTTACTCCTGCTGGTGCGTCGGCCCGTGGTCGACGTATGAGCAATGGTAGATACAGGATGGAGTTGGGAAAATAACTCATTGCATTTTTTGTTGAGGTGGGCATCCACCCCAATTATTTTAAAAATATAGAGGGAAATGATAGGCTCTTACAGATGTGGATAGGCATGCCGCGTGACATGTACAGCCTGATGCAGCATGTCGTAGGAGTTACGACAACTTTTACACGACTGACGAGGACTGTCGCACGTTACGAGTGAGCCGCAGCACATGATGGACAATCTGCGAGCTGCAACGTACCATCGACATCTCATGATCGTTCACAACATCGCGCTGCACCAGATTTGCATGAAAAGCCTCCAGCAGTCATCATGGAGATGAGGCTCGATCATCGGCTGATCCATGAAATTTATATTACAGTTGTATATTTTTACCATTATTCAATTATATATATATATATATATATATATATATATATATATATGTATGTATGTATTATATGGTCCATGTATTTTATGTTCATTTTGCAGTTGTACTTAATTTACATGTTGGTGATCATCATTATGTGTATGTTGTTAGGTCATGTTAGATATGTTAATTTAACATGTAGCTTGTAGATAGATGTGTATGTGATAGCATGAGATGTATATTTGATGTTTGTGTTGTACTGATGTTGCTAATATATAATGTTAATTGTGTTTTTTTAGATGATATTGATCACGATGATGCAGTAAGCGATTTTGAATGTGTTTTTTAGTCAAATATGATGTTTGTACGATGCTTATCATGAACGTGATGTTTATTAGTTAATTTATAAATACCAAATGATCATGATATTGTAAATTTGTAATATTTGTATTTCTAATTGTATTTAAAATTTTAAAATATTAATTGTAATGATATATTTGTAAATTTCTAAAATTGTAATTGTAATTGTATATATGTAAAATTCTAAAATTGTTATTGTACGTGAAATTGTAAAATTGTAATTGTAATTCTAATAATTCTAATTCTAATTATAATTATAATTGTAATTGTATGTAAAATATTTGTAAAATTTTAATTGTATTAATGTGAAATGAATTTTTAAAAATTTGTAAATTTGTAAATTTTAAATAATTGTAAAATAATAAATATAGAATAATATGATTTATTGTAACATAAGGAAATTTAGAAAATAATGCAAATAAATTCTTGTACTTAATTAGAATTATCATTATTTTATTATGATCTTAGATACAAAAAAAATAATTAATTTATACAGTACACCATTGTTTTTGAGATCAAGTACATAATACCAAATTATCAAGTGAATTATTGATTTTAACATTAACACAATGCAAATTACCAATTACTTCAAATTAATACATATTACATTAATATTTCGAAAAACTCATCTTAAAAAGTATAAATATTGATGAAATAACACGTATTGTACCATATCACTCTCGGTTCTCATGATCACCCTGATTATCTTCTAGCTTGCATGGCATGATAACACTATTGTTATCAAAAAAATGTTTTGATCTTGGGTCATGTGTCAATAAGAACCACCAATTCCTATCCAACACATCTGGGTAGAAAAACACCTGGTTGCAGTGTTTAGGGAAAACATAGGGCTCCTTAGCTTCATCCCACATCTTTCTAGAGTTGATACATATCAGCCTACTATTGCAATCTTCCTTTACATTATTCCAATCAAAGGTGTCCCACCACTTGCACCTAAAAATAACACATTGTAAAGAAGAAAAATCCACTTCAATGATCTCTTGTATCTTTCCGACGTAACCTAATGTCCCTCTTACTAGTTGTTGATCATGGTGGCTATATCGAATATATTGATCAAACTCAACTTCCACTCCACAATCTTGTGTGATGTTTCTAGCATCAGCATTTTCTGTGCGAAAAAGGTATGCATATGCCCGCATAGATGGGAACAAATGCACCTATTATAAAAAAGTCTAAAAAATCATATAAGTGTCACGTGTCTTATATATAATAATCCAACAGTTAAAATATGAAATGTAGATGTCTTAATATAAGTTTCAAATTTACATATAAAGTATTACCGAGTTGCTTCACCCAATCCCTACGTTTAGCGCATCCTCTTCAGCACGTGGATAACGACCGGTAGCACCGTATTTCTCTCTAACTTGGTCAGCAACCCAACTATTGGGGCATATTTTTGGCATATTATCCTTTAAATGATTGGGATAAGGCATGCTTCTACCATTCAACCATCTAAATTCTTTCCTGCCACTATGCCATTTCATTCTTTTTTGTTCGTACAATGAAACCCATGGTTGTGTCACTTCAGAATTGTAAAGAATGAATTTATTGATTGCTTCAATTTCTGCATTCACTGATGAAATAAAACCAACATTATATAGTACTTAGAGATCAAAATATACATTATATCGAAGTTCAACATGAATATAATTAATTACTCTTTGTAAATTTGAAAAATTATAAGTCGCTTACTCTTTATCAAGGGCTTTTTTCCACTTGTTTGGAGCAACTCTCCTTCCCTTTTTTCTTCATCCAATTCATCTCTCCAAATAACCACAAATGGTTTTTTGCCGATATGCTTGATGTGTTGGGTATGTGTTATATTATTTCCACGACTAAGCATGTGCGGGGGGTAAGAGGGGGGGCGATAGCCCCCCCTTTGCGCTGGGCACAACGAGGGGGTAACAGGGGGGCGGTAGCCCCCCCTGTCAGGGTCTAGGGTAGCGCCCCGGTGAAAATTTTTGGTCCTTAATTTCTGGTGGGTAGTCCGCGCCCATGGTTTTGTGCATGGTTTTGCACATGGTTTTGGGGTGAGATGGTTTTCGGCTGCTGGTATTTTTTGTAGATCTGGTCAAGGGAACTACGGTTATGTTCTAATACAGGGTTAATGGATTGGGGTTTATGTATGCTTCAGCATGTATATATATGTGTTGTAACACTAAAAGGAATATAATGAAAAATCAAGCTGGTCGTCCCGATTTGGGATCCAAGGGAAAATGTCTGTTTTTATCTGTTTTATGTTTTATGCTCTCGCTATTTTTTATTTTCTGTTATAATATTTGTGTGTAGATAATTTTTGTTCAGGGTTAAAACCTACATTTGGTATCAGAGTACTTTTGGCTTCAAGGGGATGCCTTTGCTGCTGAGGGTTTTTTTGCTCGGGCCTGAGGTAGACCCTGTTCAGTGGGAGATCTGCGGGATCGCTTCTTGTGGTGAAAGAATATGGAGAGTGGTGGGAAGATAGAGATTGAGAAATCTAATGGTCAGAGTTTTGAGTTATGGAAGCTCAAGATGGAGGATCTGCTGGTGGATAAAGATCAATGGATCACAGTAGATCCAGGTACTAAACCAACGACAATGTCAGATGAAGACTAGAAGAAACTGGATCGGAAGCCTAAGAGCACTATACGATTGTGTGTCTCAGATTTAGTATTGTTGAATGTATCTGGGGAAGCTACGGCGAAGAATTTGTGGGAAAAAGTTGGGACTTTGTACCAATCTAAGTCTCTGGTGAATAATTTGTTCCTGCGGAAAAAGCTATATAACCTGAGGATGAAGGATGGAGACTCGGTGACAGAGTATCTGAACGCCTTCAATACTGTGGTAATTCAGTTGTCATCTGTTGATATTAAAATCTCAGATGAAGATAAGTGCATCAGTTTTTTGTGTTTTCTACTAGATTCGTGGGACAGTGTAGTTATTGCAATAGGTAGAAATACAACTACCTTGAATTTTGATGACATTCTCTCAGCCTTGCTATCAGAGGAAATGAGACGGAGAAATATGGAGGATCAGAATGGAGATGCCTTATCTGTACGAGGAAGGTCCCAGAACAGAAACAAGAATAAGGTTTCGAGTGGGAGATCTAAATCTAGAGGGAGATACGAGAAATCTCCATGAAGGATATACAAAAGGTGTCTTTGAAACGCGAGAAAGGAAGGCTGCAAAAGAATTGCGAGATCTAAAGCTCCTGAGAAAGGAAAGGGATGCGATGATGCTCCTACAGAGGGTAAAAACCACGTCGGATAGAGGTGAGGATGTGTATTTGGCTTCTTCTTCAAATACAAATGTAGATCATGAGTCATGGTTGATTGAGTCGGGTGCATCCTTTCACTTCACTCCCCATAGGGAGTGGTTTTGCGAGTATGAGGAATATGATGGTGGTGATGTCTTCCTAGGGGATGATAGGAAGGCCAAAATCGTCGGACGTGGAAAGGTCAAGCTGAAGCTGCAAGGTGGAAGGATTAGAACACTTCCTGGTGTTCTGCATATTCCTGCATTGGCCAGAAATCTGATTTCTGTAAGAAATATGGATGATGTAGGTGTAAAAACAATGTTCGATAAAGATGCTTGCAAGATGGTTCGGGGAGCACTGGTATTAATGCGGGGAGTTCGGAACTCTGTACAAGCTACAAGGTAGCACTGTTATTGATGGGTGTAATAGTTCTATGGTTCCTGAAATTGGAGCGGAAAGCCTAGCTGTCTCTGGAGAAAATACCATGCTATGGCATCAAAGGCTTGGACATATTGGAGAGAAGGGCCTTCGGATACTGCATAGAAATGGTATGGTAGAAGTTATGTCTAATTTCTCTCTGGATTTCGATTTCTATGAAAATTGTGTATATGAGAAGTAGAATCGGGTGAGTTTTCCTTCTGGTGCAAAGAGGGCGAACGAGATATTAGAACTTATGCACAATGATGTGTTTGGACCTGTGTCAATTCCATCACTGGGAAATTTTGTGTACTATGTTTCATTCATATATGACTTCTCAAGGAATACATGGATATATTTCTTGAGGAAGAAATCTGAAGCTTTTGATATATTTAAAGAATTTAAGGCTCTGGTGGAAAACCAGACAGAGAAGAAGATAAAGGCGTTGAGAACAGATAATGGTGGGGAGTTCTGCAAGAAGGAATTTGAAGAGTTCTGTAAGAAGTGTGGTATAGCAAAACAAAAGACTAATCCATACACACCTTAGCAAAATGGAGATGCAGAAAGAATTAACAGAACACTGATGGAAAAGGCAAGAACCATGCTCAGTGGTACCAGGTTAGGACAAGAATTCTGGGCAGAGGCAGTAGAGACTACATGCTATCTGGTTAATATATGACCTTCATCAGTGTTGGAGGATAAGACTCCGCATGAGGTATGGACTGGTAAGAAACCCTCTATTTCAAATCTAAAGGTATTTGGATGTGATGCATATGTACATGTTCCAAAGGAGAAAAGGACCAAGTTGGATAATAAATCTGAAATATGCATCTTTATTGGGTATAAGGATGGTTTAAAAGGTTACAAGCTTTGGAACCCGGAAATAAGGAAGGTTTTGTATAGCCGAGATGTTGTGTTTAGAGAGGTGAGAGATGTTGTTAAACATGAAATCATACCAAAAGAATCGGAGAAGATAGAGTTTGAGCTAAAGGAGTATGAATTAGACTCTATAGCAGAAGAAGATTCAGAAGAGGAAGAGCCACAAACTCCATCTTTGAGAAGATCAGTTCAAGAAAGAAGGCAACCGGAAAGGTATAGTCCATCTGATTTCTGTTCACATTTTTCCTTAACTATAACTGATGATGATCCCAAAACTGTCAAGGAGGCAGTAGATTCAGAGGATGGAAAACTCTGGAAGGAGGCCATGGTTGATGAAATGGCATCCTTGCACAAAAATGATGCATGGGATCTGGTGGAGTTGCCAGCTGGAAGGAAGCCCATCGGGAGAAAATGGGTGTTTAAGAAGAAGATGAATGTAGAAGGCAAGGTGGAGAAATATAAAGCTCGGTCAGTAGCAAAAGGTTATTCCCAGGTGCCAGGAATTGATTTTGGTGATATTTTTTCTCCTGTTGCCAAGGTTACTTCTATTAGATTACTTTTATATGTTGCTGCTGCATTTGATTTTGAGATAGAATAGATGGATGTGAAGACAACATTTCTTCACGGGGATCTAGAAAGGGAGATCTACATGAAGCAGCCTGAAGGCTTTATGGTGAAGGGTAAGAAATAACTAGTATGCAGGTTGAAGAAGCCTCTGTATGGGTTAAAGCAGTCACCAAGGATGTGGTATCAGAAATTTGATACCTATATACGGGGACTTGGCTTCACTAGAAGCAAGGAGGATCATTGTTTTTATTTTAAATTAATTGGTGACCGTGTTATTTAATTTGTCTTGTATGTGGATGATATGTTGTTCATTGGAAATGACAAAGAAATTATCCAAGATTTGAAGACCCAACTGTTCTCCAAATTCGACATGAAGGATATTGGTGCTGCAAACTATATTTTGGGCATGGAAATTAAGAGAGACCGGGCAAAGAGGACGCTCTAGTTAAACCAGAGGAAGTATGTCAAAACTATATTACAAAGGTTCAATATGTAGGATAGTAAACCAGTGAATGTTCCTATTCCTGTAGGTGTAAATTTGTCTGCTAAACGGTGTCCCAAGACACAAGAAGAAGAGGAGTATATGTCTCATGTTCCATATGCAAGTGTAGTGGGTAGCCTGATGTATGCAATGGTCTGTACTAGACCATACATTTCATATTCAGTGGGAGTATTGAGCAGGTTTATGTCAGACCCAGGAAAGGAGCATTGGACAATAACGAAGCAAGTTTTCAGATATTTACGTGGCACTAGTGATTATGGCTTGTGCTACCAAGGAAGACCAGGATTGGAAATAATGTTGGACATTTTTTGTTTTGTTGATGCAGATTGGGTTGGAGATCTGGACCAAAGAAGATCTACAAGTGGGTATGTGTTTAGCCTATTTGGAAGCATAATCAGTTGGATGAGTAAAAGACAGTCTGTAGTGTCTCTTTCAACTACAGAGGTAGAATACATAGCAGCCAATCATGCAAGAAAGGAAGCAATTTGGTTGCAGAGATTGTGTTCAAGTATGGGTTTGGTATAGCAAGCTATAAGGATAGACTATGATAGCCAAAGTGAAATTTTCTTAGCTAAGAACCTTGCTTATCATTCAAAGACAAAGCACATTGATGTTCAATATCACTTTGTTAGAGATATGGTTGAGGCGAAAAGGGTGTTGCTAGTAAAGGTGGACACTTTGAAGAATGTTGCAGATGCATTGAAGAAGTCTGTGTTTATCTGTTTTATGTTTTATGCTCTCGCTATTTTTTATTTTCTGTTATAAGATTCATGTGTAGATAATTTATGTTCAGGGTTAAAACCTACATGATGTACTCACTGGCATTGTAGAAAGACTCATACGATATGTACCCCTCTGCCATAGACCCCTTGGGTTTTTCCCTTTGTCGAACAAAACCTTTCAATTTTTTCATGTAGCTCTCTAAGAAGAAAATCCAACGATAAGAAACAACCCCAACTAATTCAACCTCATGTACCAGGTGGATTAGAAGATGAACCTATAAGTCCATGAAACTCGTCGACAATTCCTTCTCAAACATGCAAACAATCTCAACTATTTCTTGATGCCACCGTGGAATTCTAGCCACATGAATATCCTTTGACGTGATCCAACGTAAAAATGAAAATAATTTAGATATGGCACGTCCTAGGTCTTGAGGGAATTCATGTTTCACACACCAATGCACAAAAAAAGGATAATGACATTGCAAAGTTATAAAAACATGCAATAATATACAAAATTAGTTATGTTTTATGATCACCACATGGGATACAATTTATTAATATAACGAATAATAAAATCATGCTTTTGACATTATACATACTCTTAGAATATTCAAATGGTCATGTGATTTCAACCCCGAAAAATGGTCTTCCACAGTCAAGCAGTGCCGTAGTGAAGACCCATATGAAGTTGGCACCCTCACATCCATTATAACTTCCTTTGGAAAAGATATACCATCTTTTTTTAAAATCCATGGGACATCACCTTCTTTGAAAAAACATGAATTAGAGGGACCAGCACCTACCTCTGATCCCATACTTTCTAATCATCTTGGTCAATATTTCCTTTTAGTTTTTGAAGTAATAAGATCTTTCCTAACCTCCAATGTGTCACTTTGTTTCGATGATATGTGCCTCCGTAAAGAAGATGAATTTTTTTTAAATATATGCATGGGATCTAATAAGTGGGCAATCTTAAGATGCTCCCAATATGGGAGGTCATAAAAGATAGATTTCCTTTTCCTCCCAATGGGAAATTTCTCAACATAGGTGTTGAAGAAATCTGGATCATCGAACTTAGGCTCCCTGTTTGAATTGAACATTTCTGTGAACTCCTTCTCCTTCTCTCTCTCATATGCTCTAAGCCATTCAGCTGGTGTCATTATTGGAGGCCTTTGGGTTCTTTCTCGTTTACCATTGATAGCGGATGCTGCTCTTCTGTAAGGGTGTTGTTCTGGTAGGAATATCCTGGAGCAATCATACACTGGCTTTCATAGGTCCTTGGACCATCTAGCTTTCAGAGAAGGTCCACAACATTTACATCCAAAATACCCTTTTTTTACAAGACCCACGATATTATATTTTTATACATTAATTAATATGCATGGCATGTTAAATACTATCATGAAGATCAGAACAAATAATATTACAACGAATTAAATAACTAACATGTGAAAGAATATTGTTACATTATATATAAATAAATCAATAAATTAAACATGAAATTTACCAGAGCAAACTTCTAAGCCTAGATAATCATGTGTCGTGTAAGCACATATGCCGTACAAAGTAAACCTCCTCTCTACTGCAATGGGTCTTGATACATTATATACATTTATCCCATCCCATAATACCTTCAGTTCATCTACAAGTGGTTGTAAGTAGACATCGATATTCTTCACTTGTCTTCTACCATGGACTATGAGAGCCAACATAAGATGTTCATTCTTCACGGACAACCATGGGGGGATGTTGTTATTGATAACTACTATAGGCCAAATAGAATAGTTGGTGTTTTGGAAGGAATATGGGTTGATGCCATCCGTGGCTATGCTGAGTCGTAGACTTCATATTTCATTCTTCAATTTTTCGGGCCATGTATCCTCTATATGCTTCATGGCTATTGAATCAGTTGGTATTCTCATAACTCCCAACTCACTTCTATGTGAGGCATGCCATCCTTGACACATAGCTAATTCTTTGCAACGAAAGAGCCTTTGAATCCTTGGGATTATAGGCATGTGCCTCAATATCTTAAAAGGAGGACCAGTACGTGATTTACCCTTCTTTTTTTATTTATCATACCTGTCATGCCCACATTTCGGACATATATTTTTATCTGTATATTCTCCTCTATATAGAATACAATCATTTGGACATGCATGATATGATATGTACTCAACACCCAACATTTTCAACAATTTTTTTGCCTCCTTGCAGCTACCGGGCAATACATTATCACTCGAAAGAAGCTTATCTTTGAATAACCTGAAGTTGGTGATCATGGAAACTATATTAATAAATGTACATTAATGTTGATATAATTATTAACATTCATAAAATTTAACATTTGAAATGTTCATTGCAGTGTATTGATTATATTTCAAATTTATATATAAAGCTGGAAGTACTTTATGGCAACTTACCTCAAAATTTTCGAGAAACATGCATTCGAAAAGCCAAACTTTTCTTTCAAGTTTTATAATAACATTGTTGTCCCCAACTGGGTAGACGTTGACTAACTACCGGGTCCAAAGAGAGGGGTGGTGGAAGCAAATTTAAGGCTTTCGAAAAAGGTGTCAGCGATATGAGCATCATCCCATAGCTGATCATCATTTTGGAATGCGTCTAACAACGTTTTCTCCATGGTAGTTGTATCCCTTAAGTAATCATCCATACCAAACTCTATTTGATTATCTCCATTGCCAGCTTGTGAAGAACTACTATTGTTGTAGTCATTCCTAATTGGTGAATCTGGATGTAGCGGGAATTGAATCGGTGGTTGATTCAACCATTCTTGGTATCGTTCCTCTCCGATTTTTTCTCTTAATTCAGTCTTCTCTCAATTTTACATTGTCTTGGGGTGCAACGAAAGATGGTAGGTAGGTCTTTCATCATCACTAGAATCCTAATAATTAAAAAAAAAAAAAAAAAATTGAACATGATTAGTACAAAATATTATGATATCAATTAGTAACCATGTTGACAATATTGCATGATTATAAATTGGTTTGACGTTGAAATAATTATATATTAATCAATATATATACCAAACAACTATAATTATAATTACCATCATTGTCCCGGGATTGTGGCTAGAAGATGAAATATTTTTACAATTGGCAGGGTGAAGAGGCTGCCCATTTTCATCTACCAAATGCGTCTTGCGGTATGCAGCTTCTGATAAGATCTTTCGATGTTTTGGAGCAGTACTTTGAATATAATTTTGTGCATCTAAACTTGATGATGAATCTGCATGAACCTGGAAATTTGCATACATTATAAATTTAATTAAGTTGTGCATGATTGACTACATGGATAAAAAACATACATAAATTCAATTAGATAGTGAAAAAATAAAACAAATCTAAAGTAAATATTACATCTCCACATGGATAGGGACAACTCTTCGATGGACTTTGAGAAATATTATGGAATGAGCTGGATTTTGAATAATTTTCCATTTCATATAATATATGATATTTTCTCTCTGCATTTGAGCCAAACAAAAATAAAATTTGGTGCAAAAACCTAAATTTAATTCCAGTGCATACTGTTCAAATAACCACACTGGCCATTTCTATATTTTGCACGCCGATGCGCTTTTGTAACAAGTAGCGCCAATGCAGTTGAATTAAAAGACGCACCGGTAAACGAATAACCGCAATAAAAAAATGAAACCCTATTTTCTTTAAGTGAAAAAAAAGAGGTAAATTGAAAATTGGGTGGAAAAATATTTTTCAAAATCTAATTTCATAAAACATTTCTTTAAATACTAAACACTTTTCATTATTTCACTGTTTTTGCAAAACTTTCAGCCAGAGATTTGCAGGATACATACCTGGAGCAAATAGAGCACGAGAGCACTGTGGAGTAGGGAAATATGTTTGAATAAAAGTATTTAGACAACCCAAATTCCAAAACTTTGGTAATTCAAATCCTGTACCATAGAATTTTAAACGACGTGAGTAAAGTTTATTGTTTTTTTGTACTTTTTTCTGTAGTTTTTTTTATGCAGTGAAATAAGAAATCAAAGTCTATTATTTTGTTTTATTTTTTCTTTAGTTTTTTATCAAGTAAAATACAAAATAAAATCTTTTTTTTTTTTTTTAGCTTTTTGTTTCTGCAATTTTTTACCTTTTCTACAGTTTTTAGAGAAAGAAAAAAAAATCAATTTTTACAAACAAAACCCTAGATTCTTTTTGTTTCTGCCATTTTTTCTCCCTCTTTCTTTTCAATTTAGATTTATAGGGTTTCTCTACTGATAAGAAATCCAACCCACAGGACGAATTGCATAGTTGGATCCCAATCCATGTTGGCCCCTGCGTCAATCTTTAAAAAGTACAGTTTTTTTTTATGTCAGTGTGCCCTGCGTAACGTTGCGCACCGGTGTGCTTTGTTATATAAGCACACTGCTAAAGTACACTGATTAAAAAGAAAAAAAATGTTTTTATCAGTACGCCATAGGTAACATATGGCACTAGTGCACTATTACGTTATGGAGCACCGCACAACGTGTTGTTTTAGAAAAAACCATTTTACAAACATACCCTACATTATTTTTGTTTCTGCCCATTCTTCTCCCACTTGCTGAGATTTCAGAATTAAGGTTTTTCAATTTAGATTTATAGTGTTTGTATTGATAAATATAAGCCTAGGACATGCAACCAACGGGAGGATCTGCATAGTCAGATCTCAATCCATGTCAGCTCTTGCGTAAAAAAAAAAAAAAAAAAAGGTCGATGTGCCCTGTCTGACAAAGTGCACCAGGGCGGTTGGTTATCACAACGCACCACACAAGTAATGTCATAAAAAATTAAAAAAATATCCAGCCGGTGTGCTATTTCATTATGACGCATTGCAAACGTTCAGTTTCGAAAAGAAAAAAACTTTCAAAAATGAAAACCTTAATTTCTTTTTGTTTCTCCCCTTTCGTCTTCTTCTTTTTGTAATTCAAAATTAGGAATTTTCAATTTAGATTTATAGGGTTTGTATTGCTAAATACAAACCTAAGACATGCAACCGACAAGACGATTAGCATAGTCGTATCCTAATCCATGTCGGCCTTGGAATGATTTAAAAAATAAAAGATTTTTTACGGTGTGCCCTATGTAAGTTAGTGCGTCGGTGCTCTGTTGTTTACAAGAGCATGAGATAATTAATGTGAAAAAATAATATTTTTAACGGTGCACCATATGTAAAATATAGCACCGATTTATGCTAAAAAACTAACACTAGATGATTTTTATTATTTTTATGATGGTTAACCAGTGCGGTCATTGACATAGAGCACAGTATGGTGTATTATACTGTTTTTTCGGTGCATGGGAAAGTCATGAATGCATCGAAGATGGTGCGTTAACCATGAAGGGCACACCGGTTTTTTGAGATTTTTTTCTTAATTCAGAAGTTGACAATTTATTTAAAAATATATTATTGACTGATATGATACAAGTTTGATATTGTTAAAGAAATGACTAACAAGAGATCAGGTAACAAAAATACTGATAACACATCAAAAAAAGCAAAAAAGGAAAGTTCTTTGTAATTTTTTTACAAAAAAATTATTTTTAAACTATATGTAAGTTTAAATAATATGTATTGTTTAATATGTATCATGCAGAGCCACAAAATGACAAATATCAATAAGATTATTTCTGATATAGGACCAAAAGAATGTATAAGCTTGATGGAAAAATTGCAAAAGAATGAATTAGGTACTGAATGAAAAAATATCATCGATCCAATATGAGTTTCTTTTTTTAGCTTTCATTAATAATATAATTAAAATTATTAGATAACATGTGTGAAAAATTCTATTAACTCACCTATGTTTAATGTTCTACAAGGACCAACAACTCAGAAAAGGAATGTTGTTATAATAAAAGAAAAACAGTAGAACATGCAAATGAAAATGAATTTCTCCTTAGCTCATCTAGAGTGGTGTTGGAGGTTAACGAAAGGGGGAAAAACTTTTACAAATGTTTGAGGGATCTAGTGGAACGAATGTATAGACGTTCTTTCCACTTACAATACAAAAACCAAACTGATTCCAGGAACTAGATTTTATGTAAACTATAGGAAGAGTTTCCAGAGAATTGGTCAATGAGACATGTTAGAATTTTAATAGCAAAAACATACAACAACAAAAAAGGAATGAAAAAGTAATATTCCTTTAGATGTTTGTCTAGAATTATTTATAAATATCACTTTTTTTATACTTACTTTTCATATATCAATATAAAAATTAAATATTTTATTGTCATGTTACATTTTCAGGAAGATTATGAAAATCTCAAAAGATGAACGAGCTGATATCAGAAATATGCCAGTAGGAATGTCCAAAAAGGTGTACAAGGAGATGGTCAAAGAAATGGACAAAAATGCATCGCGGGAGGAGCCATCTCAACAACAACGTGCTTCAAATGTAATATGTAATCATTGATTTTTTTGATCATTAGGTAAAATAAATAAACAATTTAGCATTAAATATTAATTTTCAAGTATTTTCCTGCAGAAAAGAAAAGAAAATGGAACCCATTCAGCACATAAAACATGACAACAATAAAGAAAAAGATTGATATCTAAGTTTGTGAGTAATTATTACTTCCTTATAAAAACTTAACTAGATTTAATTTTTGTATTTTTAAGTTTTTTTACAAAAATCATCATTGAATGTCTCCAAACAGGTGCTAATGTACAAAGAAGAACCATCAGAGGAATTGATTGAAATTGGTTTAAATATGGGTTGTGCGTATATGTTGGCATATCAGAGCTTAATTGTGGAATTTGTAATCATCTATCGATCTTGTTTTACTTAGCTACGTCTATAATTAATAGAAAAAATAAATCTTTTATATTAAATATATAATTTCTTATGGGGTATAAAACTTGTAGGGAACAAAGTATGGCACTGCGCCAACAGATCAAATCTTGAAAGATGGCATGTTACATGGTTTTGAAAGAATGTGTATAGTTTATGAGTCAATTGTTGCATTGGTATGTCATTTCTTTTCGATTTACATTGACGTATATTATTTAATATTGCAATTTTCATTATTCTCACCAATGTATATACACTCATTACAGTTTATTTTTATGTTTGTAGATGGAAGAAGGTGAAGAAGAAGAAAAAAATCAACGTCGTGAACAAAACATTTTTGAAAATAACCCAACTCATGGAAGTAGCTCTAGCAGTGATAGCAGTTCAAGCGAAGAATTATGATCACTATGTTTAGATATAAAAGCAAGGCGTTGTACTATTTTTGGAAAAATGTCTATGAAATCAGAAATTTTCTTTAATGTAATGGACATAGTGTCCCAATTGAAAGATAAAGGGATACCAATAACTGTCCCATTATGTATGACAAAGAATGTATATATATATAATAAATGTTTTAATTTATTCTATTTCATTCTCTACTGTCGCTATTGCGTTCTCCATTGTTGTTCTCAAATGCAGTAATAAAAATTTAATTCATATGAATATTGTTATAACATAGATATGTGTTGACTTTTGATGAATAATGAATTTAAAAAAACAACAATAATTATGATATGATATAGAAAATTAATCTAAACATCATATTCAAATCCATTAATAAAAATTTAATTAATATGAATATTGTTATAATATGTGTCGACTTTTGATGAATAATGAATTTAAAACAATCACAATAATTACACTGCCACAGGTCGATGTTTCTAAAAAATACAAAATGAAAACCAGTGCGCTTGTATTATTAAGCACACCGGTGCGTTTATACTACCTATTGGGACCGCACAAATACCAAAACCAGTTAAAAATATTGAGGCGTTTGTGCGGTACGACGCTTCAGTGCTTTTATGTATATATACACGCCGGTGTTGTTTTACTGCCTATGAGCACTGCACGAATACCGGTACCAATTATAAATTATAGTGCATCTATGTGATACTATGCACTGGGGCATTTTTCTGTCTGTACGCACCGGTGCATTTGGATGACCAATAAGCACCGCATGAATATCGATACCATTTACAAATATCGGTGCATTTGTGTGATAGTATGCACCAGGGCATTTATGTGTTGATAAGCGCCAGTGCATTTGTATGACATATTTGCACCACACAAATACCGATACAATTTTAAACCTCGGTGCATTTGTGTGATACGATGCACTAGGGCGTTTATATAAGAATATGCACCTGCGTGTTTATACAACCTATGGGCACCACTCAAATCCCAAGACCAATTAAAATGGCCACGTGCATTGTATCACCAACACCAAGCCCGATGCTGTTATTTTCCTTAATGGCCAGGTGCATTCTTGTTCGACTGCCCCGGTGCGCTATCTACTAATACGCACCGGTGCGTTAAAACCTGATAAGAGTACCGATGAAAAAAATCTGTAATAACCTCCAGCCGCCCAATTTTTTGTGTGTTGAATTTCCATTAAAAGCCTGCCAAAACCTCCGTTACCAGAAACAGATGTGGTAGCATATGCTTTTTTGACAATTTTGGCCAATTTTATAACACTAAAGTCCTCCTTTATAACCTCCGCTAGAGGGTCTTTTCCTTGTAGTGAAGGACACCCACAATTAGAATTGTTAGTGGTTATACATAAAAAAAAATTCATTGTAATCAATGGGAAAGAAAAACATTAATGATACACTTTGAACAATAGAGAAAACTAAGAAAAATGAGAAATAAACTAAACACAAGAGAAGAGAAAAATATCCTCTTTATTGGTTTATTGTAGAGGTACAATATGGTAGGTATGAAAATAATTCAAAATTTTTATGGTAATAAATGGTTCTCCCAAACTCTTAGCAAGGAGTTTCATTTCTCCAATCCTTTTGCAAAGCACCTCCCTCTCAAAGAATATTGTATAAAAAATATAAAAATGGGGACTTCTTCTTGGCAAGGTAATTCTAATTGCTTGAGATCATTCTTTGTAGCATAGCAGTGCATTCACTTCTTATTGTTTTTGGCTCTCCTTTTCCTTCTTTTTGTACATGTAAAATCAACTCATAATTCCACCTTTCCCATTAATGAGATGGGATTTTTCTAGGAGATATCTTCTTTATTAATTTAAGGCTTGAGAGGCTTGAAAATGGACAACTAATATTGACCTATCATATAATTTTGATTCATTAATCAAATGTGATCCACAGACTAACCAATTTTCACTTCCTTGGATCCATACAACTCTCAGAGAAGGCGGGGGCTATGTAAAAACTACTTTATACACTCACGTTAATTGATTTTTTAAATGAACCTTTGAAGAACCTTTTCATTTTTCAATCCATGATTCTTCTAGTAGAAACTAATATACATGTACATGTTATTTTTTGGTGGTGAGAATGACTTGGATTATACAACTATGTGTACAAATATCTCATAATAGCAGTCGCCCATTGATGTATGAGCTTGGGAGAAAATGTATAGCTGAAATACATCACATTTTGTTCTACAAAGTGATGATTCCTACTAACTTCTTGAGAGAGTGTGTGCCTTGTGAGGAAAGGACCAAAGAAACCTTTATTAAGAATTTAATGAAATATATGCTAATATAATTTTTATATAGAAAAGTGTTTGTATGAGGTGGCCATGTCCCATTCTCCTGATCATGACTTTGATTATAGTACTACAAGTACAAAGAAAGAAATATTGTCAAATAATTGCTAGGGAAGTCAATGTGTTGTATGTTGAAGAAGATAATTTCCTCCACCTTCAGGAGCATCTTTGAAAAAAAAAGTTATAATGAGTTCCCTCATGCATTATCCAAAATGCACTATTGAAGGGAGTGCACACTAAGGGCATGGGTCTTTGACTAGTTCAAAGAACTTCATTTTTCATAAAGTGCGGTACATTGATGATGTGAAAACTATGATGGTGTTGAACATTAGAGGGACTGATGAAATAAATTGGTGATGATGTTTCCCATTGTTTCACCTAAGGTTAACCCATAAGAGGGGGACAACCAAGGTACTACTTTGTGGCGAGCCCTGGTATTGCACCAAGAGTGTTGCACCTCCCAAGAGATAATCATCTTTACTTATCAACCCCAGGTTCATACAAACTTAGAGTTGCAATGATATATGCACAACAAATGGATTCTATTCATGCCACCCTCAACTAGGTCTTCTGCTCAGTATTACTTCTAGATAATTCCTTCTACTTGATTAAAGTGCAACTAGCTAGTGTAATGCAGGGAATTGATTATAATCTAAGACAAAGAGAATGTCTATCAAACTTTTACTTGTGATTGGAAGTGAAAGAAAAGCATAAATAATTAACCTAGCTGTAGAAAAAGGAAACTATTCTATCGGAAATAGTTCATTTAGATATCTACTCACTTGCATCAAAATAAATATTCTATAATCACACACTTCATCAAATCATAAATAAAATCATATATGTTGTTTCATTCAACTGGTACTTGCATGTAAAATTAAATCTAATTGTGAAATGAAATAAAACCCTAATGCCTACTCTATTTTTGTAGAAAGGAAGGGAGGAGCTTTGGAGTGGCCTAAGATTCTCTTCTAACCATGAATTCAGAGTTGGGGGTCAAATGCATCCTATTCTAGGCTCAAAAGAAAAAAAGTAACTAAACTAGAAAGAAGAGGTGACCTACAACTCTACTACAGGATGTCCTTTAATTGCTACACGATGTCCTGAAGTGCTATAGTAGATAGGTGAGACGGTTTTAAGGGTGAAGGAGGTGCAAGGAAGTTGTGGAAAGGTGGGAGAAGGTGGAATGAGGTGAGGGAGAGGTGGAAATAACCTCTATCCAAAATCAAAACCCTTGGGAGGCTTGTTTTTCACTTGGAAGGCTACTCATGGTGGTGGTGAAGGTAGTTTTAGAAAACAAGGTCTTGGTGGCAGATTTGGAGGTTGGAGAGAAGAAGGATGAATGAGATGAAAATTATCCTTTCCCTATAGCTTCAGACATCCCTGCAATCACTACACACATTCATGCATTGATTATTGACAAACTAACATCTTAACAATTGGAAAATATGAGTTGAATGGAAAACCCTACTTAATCTATGCGAAAATATTATCTAAGTACCAATCCAACTTCTAACTTATAGTAATAATATTATGAACATGAAAATAACACTATATAACTTTCCAATAAATCATAAAAAAACTACTTTTGATCCGTGGATGGAGATTCATCTCCTCAAGCTCCCATGAGAGAGATGAGAAAGAGAGGATACAAGCCCCATTTTAATGGATTTGTGTTGCTACTAGAATGAAATGAGACTAAAAAAAAAACAAAAACATAAAAAGAGAATATAAATACACAAGAGGGAACTAGCCAATGGATTGGGCCCTAACCCAAAAGCATCAGTCCTCTAAGAATAAATTAGTGATAGAACAAGAAACTTCTCATAATCATTGCATAAAAATGTTTAGTACATCATAAGAAAGTAAAAAAATAACAGTAAATGAGATCTCAAGATCCACAGAGATGAATAAAAAGTTCAAATCCTAATGAGATCTTGTATATTCTTATTTATACAAATGGGTAGCTACCAACAAATCCCTAAAAGGTAGGAATAAGTCCTCCTTCATCTTGATAAGGGTGGAACTTGGATCCTCATAATTGTCGCTATTCTTGGATTCCTTTTCCTTCCACCCATTGGGAGATATCTCAATGTGATACTGGTTGATTGAGAGATTTAAGGAGGTGGAAAAAACTCCTACAAACTCTCCTTGTTATCTACTCCAAGCCCTTAGCTGGAAAATATCTCAAAAATGGCCTAATTTCCTGCAATTAATTTAGATTAGGAAAAAATACATGACAAACATCATACACCCTACTCATTAAACATAATATGAAAGAAAATGTAAATAAATGTGAGAGAGATGTAACTTAATAGTTGAAGTATGGAATTTTAACCCCTTAAAATATATGTACTGATGGGACTCATCATCGACCCCCTATTTAAATGGTTTCTCATCCTTTGAGGAACTCATTCCTCCTTGTTGATCTCTTTCAAATACCTGAAGGCCTATATGACATCACAAGGAAGGAAAGAAGGAGTTCCTTCTGGTGGGCAAAATCCTTTATTCCTTCCTGCCTCAACCCACTCCTTTTGTTCCTCTATCTGAAATATTCCTTCATACAACCCCAACAATAAAGGTGGGTTTAGCTTCAAGCATATCCAATGTATATTCATTCTTCGTATAGCTTGTTTATAGAAGGGTGATATTTCTAATGTGTTCCTCATTATATCAGGAGAATTATACTCCCTCAAGTATAGGCTAAGTGGTATGTTGTGTCATCTTCTTTGACATGTCTGCAAACTCTCTTCTCCTAGCAACCTGGATATGACATAAAAGTGTGCAATGGCCTGACCTTGTGTCTCAATGTATCTAGGTGTGAGTACATCATCATCTGAGATCAATTGCTGATTATTAATTATCCCCCTGTGTCTTATTTATTCATCTATGATATGTAGAGGTTCTCTTTCTTCTCTTGCAATGACTCGTTTAATCTCTACTGCTCTCTTTTATTCCAGTTCTACATAGGATGCTAGAGCCATTAATTGCATATAACCAAACTAGTAATTTGGTTCCCAATTATTCATATCAGTGAAAATGAGGTTGTGCATGTAGACTTCAACCATCCTATCCCTCTCTCCTCCACTAGACTATTTTCAGAAATCAATGAATTGTCTATAGCTTTGAAAGGGTATGGAGGCATGCTAAGCTAATGTTATGATTTAGATATATAACCATTGATACTTTAGGTAAAATACATAATACTTTGAAGGTTTTTTATATTGCATGGCATCCATGCAAAGGCTGACCATGGTGGAAATTTGGTTGTGCTTTTCCTATAGCTACCCATGCAGCCTCATGTTCTCTTATTGTACTACTTAAAATTTCTCTTTCAACACTTATTATTTGAGCCTTACATCTGTCAACTATTTTCCCATTTCAACGAGCCTTTCTTCCATCAACCCCACATCCTAAACATCCTTTCATTTGGCTATCTCCATCCGCCTATGGGTGCGCCCTCTTTCTACATAAAACTCATGTAGGAGGGGGATTATGAATTTCTCAGGGATTAGTATTATTGACTCAATGAACCTATAATATGATCCAAAATTAGGCTGTGGGTTAGGTTCCTGAATGTTATAATTTTCCTTTCAAAGGGTTATGTGGAGGCTACTATCTTTTGGAGTTGGTTTTAATATTTTACCCCCTATTTCACTCTTGTCCTTCCATTTGTGGACTTTTCCCTTCAATTTGTGCCTTTTGTTCTTCATGCTTCCCATCCTTCTCTTCCTGTAGCATCTTATAAGTTTCCATTAACATGCTCTATTTTTCTTGTATCATGCTCTGTTTTTCCTATAGCATGCTCTTTGCTTCTCTTTGAATGCCAGTGGGTGATTATAGTTGTTTGAAGGGTGATTCTCTAGTGGTGTACATCCTTACATAGGGTATGGGAGCCTTAGGTTTTCGATTTGGAGAGGTTACCTCCTCAATCTTGCCCTCAACTGGCCCTACCTCATATTTTTTAGTTGGGGACCCCTCAACGGTAATTGGAACTTTTGTTGGAGTCTGGGGTATGCCTTGTCTTATTATAGTGATTTTCCTTATTTTAAAGTAGATAGGGTTTTTTTTAGGCCTTTTCTTCTTGGATTTCAGAGGATTTATGAAGGTAGCTAAAGTGGAAACCACCTCATCCTTAGTGTTCCCTAGTGACAAACTAGTTTGCTGAGGGAATATCTCAGTCTCTTTTGGCTCAATGGTTTGTTTAGGACTCAAGGCCTCTTCTTATAAGTTTTCTTCCTCTTCTCCCTCATCATCTCCTTCTTCTTTTTCTACCTCTTCTTCTATATTTTCATTTTTTTTCATTTCTCTTGTCTTCTCTATCTCTTCTTCCTCTGACCTAGTATCTCTACCCCCAATGCTAGATATAGGGGTTTCACTAGGAGTAATGATATGGGTTCATATTAGTGCCTGTCTATCTATATATCTAAACTTGGACCATGGGATATGAATTCTTAAGTGGTTCAGGGCACCCTCCACTATCAGTTTAATAATTCCATGATGGGCTAAGTGTTGATGCTTCCCTTCTCTGAATTTATGGCTCATATACCTTATGGAATTGAGGAGGAGCTAAGGTACATTCAATAGTTTGTTAAGAGGAAATTGTTCTTGGTATATGAGCTCATGAAACAACCTAAAGTAATATCCATACATTGTACTTAATCTTCCATCACAGGAGATGTATCTTAAGATGTTAAAGGCTACCTCATCCCATGGGTAGGGAAAAGTTTCTCTCCTTATCTCCCTTGACCTAAAGAAATTCCACTTTATAGTGGAACTAGTGGCCCTATCTTCCCTATTCCATTTGATGCCTAGGGGCGATGTGGTTACTCTGTTTATCACTTCGGGACTTATGGTAATGGCTAACCCTCTTATTAAAGTTGTGTCGTTGACATATGAATGGGAATTTGTAGCCATAACAAACTAAAATGAAACTTCATGATCATATCATTTTAATATTTCAAAGAATCCTAACTGTTGTTCTCTCCTAGATATTTCTACTTTAGGAGGGTGCAAATGAATCATTCTGGTGTTTATAGGCTCTCTCTTGTTGAACCCACCCCCCGTCATTTCTTTACTGCTCATGACTAGGTGAAGGAAAGGTGTTTCTTATGGCCTCAATGTTGAATTAAATGGTAGAAGAGGGTCACATATCTTCTTATCAGTCCAAAAATATATACCGGCCCTCTATCTCCTTCACACATACCCTTCAATTTCATAATTTTAATACTATTGATTGTAAATTTTCTAGGATAATTTATATGAAATTACGATGGATAGGTGAGGTGATGGAAACTTACTTCTTGAACTGATGCTTTGAGATGAAAACTGGGAGTTTCTTGAAACATTTGGGCTTTTGGTTGCATGCATATACCTCTTATTCCCTCCTGTAGCACTCCTCATCTCTTCCTGTAGTAGTCATAGATTTCTTGTAGCAGTTAGAGGACTTTCTGTAGAATTTTCCTATAGTGACAATGGCTCGAGGTTTGAAGCTCCTCAATGACTTGAAAGATTTTTCCTCTCTCTAAATGTTCTTGGAATGGAAAAATATGTGATGGGAAGCACATACAAGTACGTTATATTCTATTTTGAGTTGGCTTGGAGCATTGTCCCGATCTTTCCCTTGCATGATGTTTCCTAATTTTTACTGTGGGTCCCACTCAAATATATAATTCTCTTATCCCTCGTAATCAACACCCACTCCTCATGATCATACTTTAACTAATCTGACAACAACACATTGCACGAGGACTCCACCATTCACTTTTTGTTTAATTGGTTGAGGGTGGCCACGTTAACTAGACACCTTTAGGTTATTAAAGTTTTCCCTCTTTGACATTCATTCATTTAGTCACTTATGCATAAGGAGAAGATGAGATAGTTTCATACCTGAGCCTTACCTCCTTGTTGAGCTTTTGCAGGATCATGCATTCTAGAGCTGGAAGATTGGTGATCTAGGTGGCTTCAGACACACTGAGAGGTCAAAGAGGGATTACAATAAATTAAATTTCAAAGTGGTCATATTTCTATTGAATTAGGCTAAAATCAAATTTCTCTTCACCCATATTCCAACAGTGCAAATGAAGCTCCAATCCGAGCTCATATGAAGAAGTTAGAGCTGGTCAAATTTATGGTCAAAGTGGGTGGTGCGCCAAGTTTAAGAGTTCTACAAATTAACCGACAAAAGGGAGTGAAACATGTCTCACGAGAGGGATAGTTTTTAGGATTATTAATTTTTCTAATATCCCTAATTTCTAAAAAATTTAGAAAGGCCCATGACTGTTATAAAATAATTAAAATTGGGGGGGGGGGGGGGGGGTAGGCCATAACCCCTGCCACACCCACCTTTCCATTATATTATATTTAAAATAAACGTTGGGTGGTGGGTTGTTTTAGGGAGTATGCCCTTGCTATGAAAAAGAATATTCCATGTACATCATTATCATTTCCAGCATTATATGAAGCAACCTCCACTCTCTTAACACCGGGCCCAGAGACGTATCCCACACTAGGTGAAATCTATTATTAAATGTATCTTGTTTTTGAGTTTATGATTATCATCATGTTTCCTCTTTTTAAAGCATGCACATATGGTTCTATATGCTCTTTTAAATGCAATTCTAATAACATCATAGAAGTAAAAGATCTTGGATAGTTCCAACATTGAAGCAACCTAGATCAATTCGAGTGGCATCAACTAAGTTTGTATTGCTGCTTGAGATTTTATTGAGTGTCTTCTTTCTTATTGAGGTGATTATCATGATTTTTTTAGCATGGGTGCATGTACCTTGCTGAATCTTCAAGTGCATGTTTGTTGGTGGAGGATCCTTCTTAGAGTGCCATTCCAACCTTCAAAATCATCTCGTAAGTCTCTTTTTTCTCCATGAGTGATCAAAACCATCTTCAAGGCTTTTATGGTGCTTACACATGGCTTGCTAGAAGAAGTTGCTTGTTCCGCTACTACATGGCTTGCTACAAGGATTGTGGACTAGAAGCTATGAGGTTCCCAATTACATTTACTTCTGTGCTGATTTTATACGTGAACTATGCCTTATACATGGGTTTCTTGTATACTTTTAGCCTATAACCATTGAAAAGCAGAGGGATCCTCTCCTCATCAATGGTTCTGATTTGAACATCCCCATTTTCATGGATTTTCTCTATTAGGTATGGTCCTAACTATATTTTCATCAAATTCCCTTTAAATTCCTTGAACCTAGAGTCATATAGCAAATCCCAATCTCCTTCTTGGAATAGTTTCTCCTTGATGTGTCTATCATGCCAAATCTTCCTCTGCAATTATATGAATTCAGTGTGGAGGAGGTTTTGCATCCTAAATTCATATAAGCCATTTAGCTGAAGAAATATTTTTTTTTTCCCTTGTGATATATAAATCCAATTGAGTTTCCATTCTGATAGTGTTATATTCAAATTCAATAAAAAACAATATTTCTTCCCATAAAATAGATCATATGGAGTGAACATAGTGGTTTTCTTTCAAGAGGTATTATAGGCACAAGTTTCCACCACTAATTTATCTGCCCAATATTTCTTGTTCCCTCTCACTACCTTAGTGAGTATAATTTTGAGTTCTCTATTGGTAACCTCTACTTGCCCATTTGTTTGAGGGTGATAGGTAGTAGATACTATGTGATTGATGCTATGCTACCTTAGGAGATTCTCAATCAAGTTTGACATGAACTGAGCTCTTTGATCAATGACTATCCTTTTGATACCCAAATTTGTAGAAAACATTTTCTCCTAAGAATTCAACCACTTTTTCTTATGTTGTTTCCTTGATATCCTTTGTCTCAGCTCACTTTTTTAAATAATCAATTCATACTATGATGTATTTATTTTTCCTGAATGGTGGATAAATTGGCCCAATGAAATCCATGCCCCACTTGTCAAATGGTTCTAGGGCCACTTGAGGTTGTATATGAATTTCATCGTTGAATGTAGGTTTTACCATCCTCTAGCACTAGCCACACGTGCGGGTATACCTTCTAGCATCCCGGTGGAGAGTTGGCCAATAGTGGCTAGCTTGAAAGGCCTTGAAATTTTTCCTCTTAGTAGCAAACTAACCCCCATAGGGCACATAATGACATGATGACAGGATGTCAAAGACTTCCTCCTCCCTGACACATCTCCTTAGAATCTGATCTAGTCCCAGTTTGAAAATATTTTCACCAATCCAAGTGAAAGGGGCACTCTTTCTCACAATTTTTCTCTTTTCCCTGGATGACATATTTGGAGGAAATATCCCAACAACCAGCTAGTTGGATATGTTATAAAACTAGGTATATAGTACTACAATAGCAAATAAGTGATCATCTGGAAGATGACCATCAATCATCTATTCATTATCTACAGGAAAAGTGAATCTACACAGAAAATGTGCAACTACATTTTCTTTCATATGCTTATCAATGATAGTTAAATCAAACTGTTACAAAAATAATAACCATCCAATAATTCTAGCATTCACATTAGGTTTTTTCATCAAGTAATTAATTCTTGCATGTTAATTATGCAAAAAAATTTGGTAATATAATGCATGAATTTATTCAAGGAATGGGAAACAACTAAAAGCTCTTTCTGAGTGATGGTGTAGTTCAATTTAGCCTTAGACGTATTATTACTGATGAAATAAATGGCATAAGGAAAATTATCATCCATTAGTCCCAAAGATACCCCCACAAATTTATATGATGCATCAATATGGATATGCAAAGGTAGAGCCCAGTTGGGACCTCGAAGTATAAGGACAATGGTCAACTCTTCCTTTATTATTTTAAAGGCTTCTTGACATGGACTTGACCAAAATAATTCTGAGTCCTTGGAAAGTAATCCAAATAGTGGTGAAGTCACCTTGCTAAAATCCTTGATGAATATCCTATAGTAACCAGCCAATCCCAAGAAACTCCTAACATATCTCTTTTTTTTAGGATTAGGCACCATTTTTATGATACCAATCATGTTTCGGTCTACTTGTATCCCTGCCTGAGATATGAGTGTCCAATGACAATCCCTGCCTTCCTCAAGAATTAAACCTTGTAAGGAAACAAAGAGAGATGCATTTCAATGCATATCCTCAGGACTTTACCCATATTAGAGAGGGCCTCTTGGAAATCATACCCATAGGGAGTTAGATCATCCATGTAGATTTCCATAGAATCATGAACAAGCTCAGAAAATGTGCTCATGACTGCTCTCTGAAATGTGGCATTGGAATTACATAGGCCAAATGGAAGAAATATATAAGAAAAGGTGCCCTAAGAATAGGTAAGTGTAGTATTGTCTTGGTCTTCAGGGCTAATATGGATATGATTGTAACAAGTGAACCCATCCTGGAAAGAGAATAACTTCTTCCTTGCAAGACCATCCAAGAGTTATTCAAATAAAGGAAAAGGGAAATGGTACTTCTTTATGACTTTGTTAAACTCTCTATAATCAACATAGATCCTCCAATTCACATTCTTATTTGGGACTAAGACTAGAGGAGACACCCATTCACTGTCTGATATGGGGTATATGAATCATGCATCAAAATTTTTTTGTAATTCATCCTTGACTATGTCCTTCAAGGATAGGTTCATTCTCCTTTGGTGTTGGTGCACCCATTTGATTTATTTGTAATCCCAAGAAAAAAAAATCTAAGTTATCTTTTAGTAGTGGGCAAAATTGTTCTTCCTCTTTGGCCAAGAGAGAAGGAATGATATTTAGGGTTCAAGATGGGCCAAATTTTGAAATCTTACCAGGTTCAGAGACTGGGCCAACTGAGCATAGCTTATTCCAAGAACTTCTTTCAGATTATCTCACAAGTTCATCTGGTGGAATGGCAGTGGGGGGTTGGTTTTGAAGGATATGGTCAATGAGGTCATATTCATTAGGTTGGTCCCTTCTTATAACAACATCTAAGGCACAAACAGGGTATGGTGTTGATCTATATTTATGCAGAAACACAACAAAATATGAATATAAACATAAATACAAAGATGCAGCAGAAATAACACTTCATTTCATTAATATCAAATAATTGAAATATGCTTATTGAAGGAATGGAAATAAACTAGCTATGGCACTAGTAACTTATCTTTGAGAAGAGATGTGGCAAATACATGCCTCTAAATTGTGTTAAAATGAGGCTCAAAGGCCTATTTATTATTTAGAAACAATGGAAAACCCTAAACATCCAAAAACCTAACCCTAGGAGTTCAAGTGCCAAAACAATGGGCACTGTTTCAGTAAATTGGTACATCAACTTCCCAAGGATGTAACTTTTGCATACGATCTTTGTTTGACACTCAAAATACCTCGTTAGAAATATCTACATGAGGAATAAAAATTTTGAGTGAGAAAAATCCTATTTAACCACATTTTTCTCCCATTTTTCCCAAAAAACATCGTTGAGGGACTTAAAACAGCTCCGGATGTTCAGGACCTGAAAAACTGCTAAAAATATTAAATTGTGCTACAATTAAGGAAAATGAAAAGCTAAAAGAAAAAATCATGGGGGTCCAAGTGGAATAGGCGGGTGGCCACCAATATCCACCTGGATCATTCATCCCCCCTTCGGAAGAAATGGTCCCCATTGTGTTGAGTTCCTCCATGAGACGAGGAAACTTCTACTGAACTTGGTCCTTAGCAAGCCACTTACCTTGGTGAAGGAGTTGTCCTAATTTGACAACTAGATATATTTAGATCCTTTGTTGTCAGGTGTTATTGATCTATGTATCCATGATCTGATTAATGGTGGCTTGTTCCATGTATTTTTTTTTAACTCTGTTGGTGTGAGTCATTATGCCATGTTGGATGTTTCCAGTAGAGGTGGAAAGTAGTAGAGGTGGAAAGTAGGGTCGAAGGTGGTCCACATTGAACACTGGGTGAAAACCAAGGAATGGTACAATATTAGGCTCAAAGGAATTTTCCCTATAACTTTGGTGATGGTTTATGGCCTATATTAGAGGGTGTGAAGCTTTCAATGGGGTCTAGCAAGGTTCCCCTTCTGCAAATGTGGCCAGAAATTTTCGCCCACTTGGAAGTTGTCTAGAATCTGATGTTGATCATGTCACTATTTGCAATTAGCATTGGATATTTCCACATGTAATGAAACTATTGGAATATGTGTTGAATGTGCTCAATCAATTTTTTTTCTTGTTAGCTTCACACTTTTCTTAGTAGTCGCAAATGACACAACTACATCAATCGGACATAGTGGCTGAAATCCCAAGCCCACCTGGAATTGGTTGTGGCTAGTTGAGATGTGGAGAGTGCGGTTATAGCTATGTTGTACATAGGGGACACTCTCATCCCATGTTTTTGGATGTTTTGATTTGTACATGTGCATAATGTGTATGATCATCCTGTTGACGACCTCTGTCTAGCCATCAGTTTGGGGATGGAAAATTGTGGTCTTTATGATCTTGGTGTCCAGAATCGACCAAATTCTAGACAAAGATTTATTGAGGAACCTAATTTCATAATCTAAGATGATATACTATGCTATCCTAGAGTGTACCCACACTCATTTAAAGAAGTGTTTAGCAGTGATTTCTACTATGATATTCTTCTTGCATGACGTCATAATGGAAATCTTTGAGAATTTTTCGACAACCAAAAAAACATAGTCATTTCCATGCTTAGTATAAGGAAATAATGAAATGTGATCCATGGATATGTATTCCCAAGGTTGACTAGGGGTAGGCAGCAGAGTATAGAAGCCTTACTTCTTGATGGTCAATTTGGAAATGGCATGGGTAGTGCAGGATATGATGTACTTCCAAAAATCTTGTTGAATTGTTTACATGTAGAAACACTTATGCAATAATACCACTGCTTTCGCAACCCTCAAATTCCCAAAAACCCAACTGTAGTGCACTTCCCAAATCATCTTAGCACACTCACTTGAAGGAATGTGTAATATCCCCAAAAGGGAAGATTCAACAATACCTGCTACAATAACGCATTTTTCTGAAGTGTGTGCACTGAAATGAGTTTGTAGCTCTTGGATCCCTTATATCTGGAGATCTAGTATCTAAATCCAAGAGGAGAGAAAAAAAAAATCAAACTAGGTGAAGTAAACAGACCTCCCACACCTAGTATGGCTGGAAAACACCCAAGAATGGTGCTGCAGCAATATGCAACAATACTGCAGGAAAATAACACAATTTTTTCTTAGCAATAGTAGGAGACTAATAAGAAGGCTCAACATTCGTATATACAACAATAAATCAGATCCATATTGAGGCCCATATAATGTATGACATAATGTAGAAGAAAATAATAGAAGAAATTCCTCAAAAGAGGGGCTGCAACACATGTATTGACTGAAAAATAGCTTGACAAAATTATTTTTAAGGGCTGCAGAAGCTGTATATTACACTCCATATCTAGAGAAGATCTGTGTACAAAATATTAGATCCATTTCAGATCTGTACACTAGAAGATATCCTTTACAAATTCCCCTTGGGGCTTTGAGCAAAACATGAGACACAAAGAGTACATCTGAGATTTAAAGTTGTAGATCTATAGTAGTATTCAGAAATTTTTGAAGATGAATACAATATAAGCATATCAGATCTGAACAGAACATATATCATAATTATAATCCATGGATCACCATAGTGAAGGGGAAAATCCCAACACCAGAGATCTCACCTCCAAATGTGTGTCAAAACACCCTACAACTGTACACTTGCAAATAACGCAGTCCTGGAAGGTAAACTGCATTGTAGGCTCTAGCACTGGTTTGGCCTATTGCGAAGATCTAAGAATGAAGCTCTAAAGATATAATCCTCTCTTATCAAGGGGATATATGGCTTTCCCACTGAAAAGAGGCACTAGATTGGCCTAGATCTGAGTAGATCTAGCCTCCAGTTGCTGCAATTACAAGGACAACCAAACCCTCAATAGGATATTCATTGTAGTTGGAAGATGAGCTTGGCCAAATGCATGATAGTGGACAAGATCAAAAAGACTCCTTGAAGAGCTACTCAATGGAAGAGGTGGTATTCCCAAACAAGAACACCCTAGTTATAAACAACACTATCCTCAACTAAACAATAGAGAATGATATATGTCTAAATAGACAATATATTCATAAATATAACATAATCAAAAAAATTCTTCTCCTATCCTCCTCTTCCTTTTATAGGATGAAATTCTTGTCAAACCCTAGACCATCTCAATGTTTTAGCTCCATTCACATGTGTAGCCTCCAACTAAAATTGTGTTGTGCATCTAGGAGATTCACTGTATCTAGACAACGATGTTGATTTGGTCCTGGTTGACTTGGTCAAGTGATCTAGTTTCTTTCACACCTAAGTGTGCTTATGTAAATAGCCTAGATTTAGATATGTTCACATGTGGCTTTGGTTTATTCTACTGATTAGGAGTTTTATTGACCCTCCTTTACAATTTTATTCATGAAACAGAAAATTGAAACAAAATTGTATATTCCCATTAGCTTGGGCTAATTGGGAATATTACATTCCTCCCCTCAAAAATGTTTCTTTTCCAAAATAAACTGATAGTGTGAGTGCTGCAACCCTTCTCCTCCTCCATTGGTGACACCATCAAATATCAAGTTCTCCTCACAGGCTAGGTTTTTACCAATCCAAGCCTCCATGAATTGTTCCTCCAAAGTCATCATGAGATGTACATAATCTATCCCACAAGGAGTCAAAAACTCAACAGAAACAAACATGGTTGGACCAATAATCTCTCTAAAACATGTAGCATGAGGTACATAGAGATTTTCCATCCCATGTGGTACATATAAACTTCCCATCCTCCCTCCATACAATCCCATGAAAATCAAAACTATATCGTCCAAGTATGGAAGCATAATTACATATATACAAACAGAAATTTGAGCATGAGGAGGTCGGTCATAGTCCCACATATGGTACTAGTGCAGTGCATCTCCTGCCTGCATCAGATCAAGGTATGGTAAGTGGTTTCCCCACCACTTAATTTCTGCACAAGTCATCTCACCATGGCTGAAAATGTGAGATATGTTTGGTGCCTTTGGGAAGCACCCATCATGAAAGAAAATCTCCCTTTGCAGAACAAGGGAGTGGCCAAATTCAGAAAATTTAGTGGCCCAATGTTTGCGATGAGATTTAAATGATACAACGCTCCTCTTTGGAGTCATGGCCTGCATAAACATGGTGAAAGAATATTTCAAATAAGAAAATGAAACTTGCATCACATGATCAGATTTTTCACCAACAATGTCTCTCCTACACATGGAATTGTGCATATATTTTTCTCCCCTTTCAAGAGAAGGAAGAAATGGCTGAAATGAATCTGGCATAGAGTCCTCTGGCTGCCCCAACTCCACATATCTCTTGCATTCTAGAAAATGCTGATGTATCTCTCCTCCAAATCCTTCCCATTCAAAGCATCTCATGATAATGTTGTAAATCTTCATAGAATAGGTAGGGCTGAAACAAAACTCTTTGTAGGCCCTTTGTAGCATCCTCTCCTTGAGCTTGGAGGCTCTAGGTAAGAAGAACCTATCATGATGATAGATGACTCCATCATGGATTATATATCCTTCTTCATCCATCTTGTCATCAAGCATCATACAAGTGTGAAGATCTTTGGAATAATCCACCAAGAGCTGGGATTTCCAATATATATCTACACTCCCCAAAAATGACAGTGCTGATGATGCTTCAATAGGAATTCCTGCCATGTTTCTAACCTCCTCTTTGAAATATCCTATGTCAAAGGTACAATTAGGAAGGACATACCTTCCCTTCTCCTCTTCCAGCAACACAGAATCAGAAATGAAGGTGGGTAATGATGATGAGAGAAGAAAATCTCCCTCCTTCTTGTGCTTGCCCAAGCCTTCTAGTGCTACAGTTGTGTCTTCTAATGATACCATCCTTCCTGGATCTAATTTTGGAGCATAAATTAGTGAGAGATATCTCACCAAAACTGAATCAGGTGGACTCACAGGTGGTTTTCCACTAGATAAGAGTGTCCCTTGCAAACATGTCTTGAACATAATAGAAGGGACATTGACGTCCTTGCTTCCACTGCGCAAATACATCTCTGTGTTTTATGTGGAAGTGTTGTGTGAGGGATAAGTATGCATGCCTTTGATCATTTGAGGTGAAATACTCTTCTTCTCCACTCATTCCATTTGCAAAGCCTCCCAATCAGTGGTGACTTTTCCCAATGTAATCAACCATTGAACACACAAAATAACATTGGTGTCTGGTATGTCAACTACAAAGAAGTGATCCAGAAAAGTGTAGGATCCCATGGTGACTAAAAGTGATGGGACATAATGCATGCATTGCATTGTTCTATCTCTTGGGACAAAAATAGAGAAACCCTCAAAATTATCAGTGGGTATTTCCCTCCTTTGCACCATATGGGCATTAATGAAATTGTGGGTAGCCCCACTATCAATCAATACAAAAACCCTATGATTCATGATTGACCCTTGAACTCTAAAGGTCAAGTACTTTGGTACTCCCCTCAAAGATGCAAGAGTTCCTCCAATAGGAGCAAATGATCCATTCCCATCTCCTAATGCTGTTGGATCTCCTCCAACATTGTCAGCGTTGTCACCCCTCCTTGGAACATCATCTTAATCTTCTTCAAGATCTCAGAGGACCTCTATATAATGTGCTTTACCAGCAGCACATCTATGTCTAGGTACCCATGGTTCTTGGCAAGTGAAGCATAGATTCCTCTTTCTTAGATCTCTTCGGACTTCATCATCAAGAGGCTTCTTGTATGAGCTTTCCTTTGAAGGAGCAACTTTCTCTTCCTTTCCTTTAGAAGGAAAATAGGGCTTGTTCTGAAAGTTTTCCTTTGATTTTGGCAAGGCATATTGAAGGTATCTAGCCCTCTCAATGGCATAATGCAAGGTAGTGGGCTTGGTATATTTCATCAGCCCATGCAGAGGTTATTCTAGGCCATCTATGAACCTGTACACCCTCCTTGTTGCAGACAAATCAGGAACCATAACAGATAATCTAAAAAAATTCATAGATATAAGACTCTATATTTCCTGACTATTTGAACTTTGCAAGGCTCATGAAATGTTCCTCTGGATCCTTTCTGTCAAACCTCTCCATCATTCTTCTAGTAAGCTTAGAATAGGCAATCACATTGGCATGACCCAATGTAGACAACCTATGGAACCACCAATTGTGTGCTTCACCTTCAAAGCAAAGCACTGTAATCTTGATATCTTCCATCTCAGGGACTTTTTTCAACTGAAAGTAAATATCCATTTTTTCTACCCACTCTTTGGTAGAACAAGTGGATGACCCATTAAACTTGGGTAAAAGTAATCCGCCCATGGAGTGAGGTCGATCATGATTCTGAGTGAATCCACCATCTTTATGCTAATGCCTTGGTCTTATTTTGTCCTTGCGGTGAAAAAATTCTTGAAAAATCAAGTGGTACTTGAATATCTTATTCTAAGACTCATATTATTCAAAGTAGTCTTCAAGAGATGCTTGCTCATGAAGCCCTTCATTTTCCACAGCCAAAAAAGTAGGAATGGTAGAACATTGTGGAGCTTGTGGCTGGTTCACTGGTTGATCATTCCAGTTGTGAGACATGCCAGAGCTTTCTCTAGGATGAAATATCCTAGGAGATCCATTGATCCTATCCAATATCATCTCTTTGATCTCTCTAGCAAGACCTTGCATGGCTTTCAAAAGGGTTTTTGCAAACTCCTTCCCATTTATTCACTTCCAGATTCAAGGGCTTTTCCCTTGTCTTTATCATCATTGGTGTAATCAAATTTCTTTTGTCTTATTCTCAGGTACCTCTTCTCTTTGTCAGTGAGAGGCTCATATTATTCTAAATACATATCGTCTCTTTAATAAATCAAATCATAGGCAGTGCCAGTATTATTACTCTGATACCACTGTAATATCCCCGAAAGGGAAGATTCAACAATACCTGCTAGAATAATGAATTTTTTAGAAGTATGTGCACCGAAATGAGTTTGCAGCTCTTGGATCCATTAGATCCAGAGATCTAGTATCTAAATCCAAGAGGAGAGAAAAAACAAATAAAAATAGGTGAGGTAAACAAACCTCCCGCACCTAGTATGGATGGAAAACACCAAAGAATGGTGTTGCGACAATATGCAACAATACTGCAGGAAAATAACGTAGTTTTTTTGAGCAACAATAGGAGAAAAATAAGAAGGTTTAACATTCATATATAAAATAATAAATCAGATCCATATTGAGGCCCTTACAATGTATGACATAATGTAGAAGACAAGAATAGAAGAAATTCCTCAAAAGAGTGGTTGCAACACATGTATTGACTGAAAAATAGCTTGACAATGTTATTTTTAAGGGTTGCAGTAGTTGTATATTACACTCAAGATCTAGAGAAGATCTGTATAGAAAATATTCGATACATTTTAGATTTGTACACTAGAAGAGCTCCTTTACAAATTCCCCTTGGGGTTTTGAGCAAAACATGAGACACAAAGAGTAGATCTGAGATCTAATGTTGCAGATCTACAGTATTATTCAAAAATTTCTGAAGATGAATACAATAAAATCAGATCAAATATGAATAGAACATGGATCGAAATTATAATGCGTGGATCACCATAGTGAAGGGAAGAACCCCAACACCAGATATCTCTCCTCCGAATGTGTGTCAAAACACCCTGCAACTGTACACTTGCAAATAAAATAGTATTGGAAGGTAAATTTCATTGTAGGCTCTAGCACTGGTTTGGCCTGATGCAAGTATCTGAGAATGCACATCCAAATATCTAATACTCTCTTATCAAGGGGATATATGGCTTTCCCAATGAAAAGATGCACTAGATTAGTCTAGATCTGAGCAGATCTAGCCTCCACTTGCTGCAACTTACAAGGAAAACCAAACCCTCAACATGATCTGTGTTTTAGTTGGAAGATGAGCTTGTCCAAATGCATGATAGTGGAAAATATCAGCAAGACTCCTCTAAGAGCTACCCAATGGAAGAGGTGGGATTCCCGAATAAAAACACTCTAGTGCTAAACAGCACTATCCTCAGCTAAAAAAAAGAGAATGATATATGTCTAAACAGAAAATATATTCAGAAATATAACATAATCGACAAACTTCTTCTGCTGTCCTCCTCTTCCTTTTATAGGATGAAAGCCTTGTCGAACTCTAAACCATCTCAATGATTTAGCTCCATTCACATGTGTAGCCTCCAACTAAAACTGCGTTGTGCGTCTAAGAGATTCATTCTATCTAGACAATGATGTTGATTTGGTCCTGGTTGACTTGGTCAAGTGATCCAGTTTCTTTAACACCTAAGTGTGCTTATGTAAATAGCCCAGACTTAGCTATGTTCACATGTGGCATTGATTTATTCTTCTAATTAGGAGTTTTATTGAACCTCCTTTACAATTTTATTCATGAAATAGAAAATTGAAACAAAACTCTATATTCCCATTAGCTTGGGCTAATTGGGAATATTACAGAACGTAAAGGTGTCCCAGGTGCCATAGCAGGGCATCTTAGAGGTGAAAATCTGGAACTTTCTTACCCTATTGGGAATATTACAGAACGTAAAGGTGTCCCAGGTGCCATAGCAGGGCATCTTAGAGGTGAAAATCTGGAACTTTCTTACCCTCTAAGAGTGTCTTGAATGTGTGGCTGAATTCTGGATCGATTTTGTATAGAAGCGACCAATTGGAAGTCTCGTGCCCACAAGAGTGGAGCACAGTGGTCAGTGCCATGATCAGTGGTCAGCTGAGGGAGACTACAACATTATTGGTGTTGTTCTTCTCGTACTTTATGTTGAAATGAAATTGTTGTAGGCATGCGGAACACTTCTGATGTTGATCTTTATGCAACTTGCTTTGTGTAAGTATGAAATAAAAGGGTTGGTGGTTTGTGTGGATGATTGTTTCCTTCCCCAATATGTAATGCTTCCATTGTCAGAAATACTACACAATATAATACGTCTCTTTTTCATAAGTGGGATACTTCCGGATTATGTCGGAAAGTGTCTCACTGTGATATGCCACTAGATGCCCCTATTGAGTAAGAAAAACCCAATAGCATAGTCATAAGCATTTGTCTCGATATGAAATGGTTGTTGCAAGTCTAGTAATGTGAGTACTAATGCATAATAGAGGCAATGTTTCAACTCTACGAATGCCTTATGTTGAGATTTAGAAGAAAATATTTTTTCTCTCTCCTCCCTTGTTGACTTGAAACAAGGGTCAAGTGATATGAGAGAATCCCAACACAAACCTGTGGTAGAAATTAGCAAGACCCAGAAATTTTCAAATCTCCATTAGAGTGGTTGGGGCTGGCCAATCCATAATGACTTGGATATTGGCTTGATCAAAATGCACCCCCCCCACTCATCAATAAAGTATCCGAAATATTGAATCTGGGTCATACCAAAAGTTCACTTCTCCAGATTGGCACACAACATGTGTTGCCACAATGTTTGGAGGACCTGTCAAATGTGGTGGAGGCTCTCTTCCCAATTCTAGTTAAATATTAGGATTTCATACAAGTACACCACTACAAATGAGTTGGTGAATGGCCACAAGATTTTGTCCACCAACCTCATGAAGGTTGCGGGAGCATTTGACAACTCAAAAGGCATGACCAACCATTCGAAAAGGCCCTCATTTGGATTTCAAGAAAGTCTTCCACACATTAGAGGGTTCGATTGGTACCTGATGATACTTGGACTTCAAGTCAATCTTGCTGAAATATTTCCCCCCCTTGAGTTGGTGCAGAACGTCATCAATTTGTGGGATTGGGTACCTATTTCGAACATTGATCTTTTTCAGTGACCGATAGTCAATACAGAGTCTCCAAATCCCATCCTTCTTCTGCACCACCATGATTGGGCTCCCACAGGGTGATGAACTTGACCGGATGTGACCTTTCTGTAGCAACTCTTGAATATTCCTCTTGATTTTGTTGTTATCCATATCAATGTGCCGATATATTGGTGACTTGGTCCATTAGGCATTGATGCACTTGGGGTCAGATCGATGGAGGGCTTGACTTGATAGTGTAGGGGCACCCCTGCAAGTGAGGTGAAGATTTCCCCATACTCCTCCATGACCTTGTTCATACTCTTTTGTCGTACAGATAAGCCTCGTCTGGAGGTAACATCCACAATATTCATCTTTCCCTAAGGGTGGATATACATGAAAATAAATTTCTTGGTTTTTGAAATGAGCTTACAGCATTTTTTTTTAGTAACCAAAGAGATGGCAGTAGGCAGTGCTAGCTTTGGTATCTGGTTCAAATTATTTCCCAAAGTAATAATAACAACATGAGGCTTGGACTCATACACATAATTTCACTTCCACAAGTATGGTTGGCCTAATAATACATCAAAAACAACAAGAGGAGAAATGTCTCATAATACCTAATCTCTGAAGGGCTTGATGCTGTAGGGAAGGTGGCACTGCTCGCTGATGCGGAGATACTGTCCTTGGTGAAGCCATGTGGTTGTGTACATTTTTGGGTGTGTTGTGGTCGGCAATCCCAACTGCTTCATGACCTCTATTTAGGTGAGGTTCTTTTGGCTCCTGTTTTTGAGAATGAACTACAATGGGTAACCCATTACCCACATCTGGGAATGGAAGAGGCACTCCCATTACTCTGGATCTTCTAGTTCCTCCTTTTGGATATTTGTAGTGGAAATAGTGGCATTGGAATTTACATCGATAATTTTCTTCCCATTTTCATTCCCCTTTTTAGGTTCTAATTTAGAGTCGGATCATGCATCCAATTCAAAAGCCTTTAGCTCGACCACCAGTGATTGCTTGGTTCGATACTCACTTGTGTTGTGGGAGGAGCTCTTATGGCAATGACACCACTTTACCATGTCCTTCTTTGTCTTTACAGTGTTTTTCTTTGCTTGCAGCTTTGGAGGATTGTCTTGGGCTTCCTTGCCTTGGATTCATCCTTTTTTCTATGGTTTGGGGGCACCTTTCCCTTGCTTTTGATTCATAGATCCAAAGTATTGCTTCTTTTGTTTGAACTTCTGCTCAATCTTGGCAGCATATCGGTATGCTACGCTAAGCAAGGAGATGTCGAGGAACTCCATTTCCTCCTGAATGTATCTGTGCAAACAACTACGATACTTCAACACCAAATGTTTCTTCGAATATTTGATACCCAACTTTGTGCGCAGGGCATGGAACAAATTCGTCAGATCATGCACATCTTGATCATATTTCTCCTTCAATGTAGTCCATTATATGTAGTTGTACTCATAGCTTACCATGAGATAATATTTTTGCTTGATGGCATCTCAAAAATAATCCCAAGTGGGTGCACTTGAGAACAAAGAGGGTTCCCTCTCGTCCTTTTTATCACAGTAGGTTTCCCACTAGTCCTTGATATAGGGGGCAACTTTGAGGAGTGAAAAAGTAATAGTTTCCCAGTTGGAAAAGTCATGAATTGAGAAATATCCTTCTAATATATTCAACCATATATCTATGACATTTGCATCTATTTCGGCCTCAAATGTGGAATGTCAAATTTTACTTGTACCTTAAAAGGAGAGGCACCTCCAAAGTGGATGATCAATGTATATATGCGCCACTTGTTGGTTCGAGGGCTCCTAGCCCAGGTTCAGATGTTTAAGGTTTGCCAACAAACCCCTATACTACTGGCCCTTTTGGCAGTGACCTGCTTACGTAGGCCAAAGTCTCACCTGAAGTAGTATGGGTGGGTGTTGGAACCAGGTTTCTGCACCCTGGGAGAGGGTAGGTAAGTCAAGGAGAGCAGCGTTCAACCTTATAGTGAACAGATCTTGTTTCACAGAGCCCATACCTCCAGATTCCCTTCGCATTTACGTGCGTAACAAAAATGATACTCACAGTAATCAATAGATCATGAAATCACATAACGATAATGCAAATATTCCATATATTCTTGCATGAAGGGAAACATAATATATCTAGATCGCAGCATTAATAAGTAACTCAAGTATGTTCAAATCTTAAATCAGTAATATAGAAGCATATATTAAGTAACCAAACATCACAGATTCATATCACAGTAATTCCAGTGGATTCAGATATTCAACAATACTTCCTCATTCATTAATCCTTCAGATCTACTTACAATACACCAAAACCCAACTTGCGCACACAGCAGCAAGGTCCATACATAGCAGGACAGAGGCCCTCTGTGCACACATCAGCAGGAGTCCTTACTCAATAACCCTAACCAGATCTATTGATTTTCACTTAGCGTTAATCTCCTTTCCAAGTTTGTCTTACAGCTCAAAAAGGTTCAACTACTTATACTATTTTAGCCTACACATCCAATGGTTTCACAAACCATGGTTTGTGGACTCTTGGTATACCGTTGACCCATTTACAATGTATTAGGGGCTTTGACCCACCCATAAACCCCTACGCTAGACTAAATATAATAAAAAATACACAAAATGGACCCGACTCACAACTTTGTAAGAGACCCTGTTCCAACAGTCCCCCAACACAATCTTGTGACTTGTCCCGAGTCAATGCGATGGTAGGTTCACCATCTGCACCTGCACAGCTACTTAGACCATATAGTCATTTGATTCGATATGGTTTGAGCTGACTACCATTGACATATCCTAACAGCACATCACTGTGCAGGGTGGCTAGCTGAACAGCTCCGCCATCCGTGATCTCCTTAACAATATAGGGGCCAAGCCAGTGTTGCCAGAACTTCCCTGGATTATTTTCAAATTGGCTATCGCATAAGAGGACCAAGTCATCCTTTGCAAAGGTCTTTTGGAGAATATGTCGATCATGCCAGGCTATATCGTGGGCCTTCTGAACCTGCTCATGTAAATTAGCCAAGAATCGATCTTCCTCCAAAGCCATAAGCTACGCTAATCACTCTTCCATGATGTCAAGGTCTACCATATTCGTAACTGCTGCGATATGCAGACTAGGAATAATGTACTCCATTGGCATAACAGCCTCCTTGCCATAGACCATCCTAAAAGGAGTTTTACCAGTTAGCATCTTGTAGGTGGTTCGATAAGCCCAAAGAACTGATGGGACGTGCACGTCCCAATCGCTGCAATCAGCATTGCAGACCTTTGTCAGTGCTTGGTCCAAGATTTTTTTAAAGGCTTCAACTGCACCATTTTCTTGTGGGTGATACAATGTTATTTTTGCATGATGGATTCAAAACTCCGTAGTCAAAGCTTGGATATTTTCATTAACAAATTGTGTACCCCTATCACTCATGATGATCTTCGGACACCCAAATCTGCTCGGGATCTATTCAAAGATGAAATGCACAGTGACGTCCGCAGTAAAATCCTTTACTACTTGTGCTTCAGCCCACCTAGTTACATAATCAATTGCAGTAATAATGTAGTGTGCACTCGTCTTCTTTCTTGCTGGGTTGATAGGCCCTATGAAATCAATTGCCCACTTATCAAATGCTTGTACAGCCATTTTCAATTGAAGGGGCCTTCCATCCCTGTAGGGTGGCCTCCCTGTTCGTTGGCATGTATCGCAGGCTTTACAATGATCGTGGGTATCACGATGCAAGGTAGGCCATCATAACCCAGCTCTCAAGACCTTTTGCGTCGTTGCTCTCCCTGCGTAGTGACCTCCTGCTACTCCGTCATGAGCCTCTGCCAAAATAGCGTGCCTTTCATCATGCTCCAAAACATATCTCTGCAATACTTCATCAGCTCCCATCTTATATAACTGACCTACAATTATGGTAAAATCTGCTGCTTGAGTGACTAGCCCTTTCTTCTTTTGTACGAAATACTTTGGGGGTGTCATTCCAGTAGTCAACAACTGAATCATATCAGCGAAGTGGGCATCTACTATCTTAATAGAAAATAGCTGCACATCAGGCAATCCATCCTCTAGGTTGGTTGGTTCCTCACCACTCTCTATTTTTGATAAGTGATCTAGCCCAGCATTCATCTTTCCCAGCTTAATGATGATTTCAAATTCATACTCCTGAAACAAAAGTAACAATCGGTAGATTTTACCCCCCAAAACAGGCTTATTTACCAGGTACTTCAAGGTTGAATGGTTTGTAAACATTTTTAAGTGTCCTCCTAACAAGTAATGCCGATATTTCTGCAAATCATAGACCATGGCCAACCCCTCTCGCTCTGTAGTGGAGTAATTACGTTCTGCGCCAGAGAGTTTCCTACTTGCAAAGGCAACCAAATGATCAATGTATCCTTCTCCTGGCTCCGTAAGGATAGCCCCGAGAGAAATTTATGATGCATCGACATGGACATGAAAGACCTTCTCCCAATCAGGAAATATGAGAATAGGTGCTAAGACCATCTTTTCTTTAAGTAACTCAAAGCTCTTTTAACACTCATCATCCCAAAAGAACGAAACATCCTTTTTGAGAAATTTTTCAATAGGGGCCATGATCAGTGTGTAGCCTTGAATGAATTTTCAGTAGTAGCCTGTGTGCCCAAGGATCGAGCACAATTGTTTCTCCATTGTTGGTATTTTCAAGTTGATGATTACTACGATTTTGGCAGGATCCACCATCAGCCCTTGTCGACAAACTATATGGCCGAGCAGGATACCAAAGGGTACACAGAAGATAAAATTCTTGATATTTAGGGAAATCTGGTGCTTTCGAAGGGCATCCAACATCATGCGCAAGTTTGATACGTGCACCTTCACTAGGCCGAAGACGGTCCAATCATCAAAATATACTTCTAGGAACTTGTGGATGAATTCCTTGAACACCACAATCACTAATCGTGAGAAAATAGAAGGGGCATTATTGAGACCAAACAACATGACAATATACTAGAAATATCCCCACTCTGTGGCAAACGTGGTTTTGATGTGGTCCTCAGGAGTGATTCTAATCTAATGGCACCCTAAGAATTCGTTTGTAAAGGAGTATGCTTCCTGTCCCCCCACGGTATCCAAAACTTCATCTGATAATGGTGTACGGAATGGATCATGAGCACAAGCATCATTCAACTTGCGTAGGTCCATGCAGATCTGAATCTCCCCTTTAGATTTTTTCTCCTGAACCACCATTGGGATGACTCAGTCTGACTTTTCGACAGGTTCGATGATACCTGCAACAATCATTTTATCAAGTTCTTCCTTGACTTTCTACTTATATTTTGGGTTCAAACTATAGGGTCACTATTTTATAGGTCATGCATCCGGTTTGAGAGTGATATGCATCACCCCTAAGTCCCTCGTGATCCCCTTTATTTTTGACAACTTTTTTGGGAATTAGTCCTGATACTCGGTGAGTAACTTAGCCACTTTGCTTACCGTCTTTTCATCCCAATAGTCCCCAATCTTAGCCAACTTAGGGTGTTCTTCTGTCCCAATATTGACTTTGCATAGCCTGAGAGGATTAGTGACATCCATCTCTTGGAGTGGGGGTATTGAAACAGGGTGCTCTCCTTATGACTCCAAGATAGAGACAGAACGTGGGTCTTCTTCACTTTCTTCCCTGGCCAAGCTGTGGCAGTTGACAATATCCTACATCTGTGATTCTGATGTCCGTGCCCCAAATGCTTTAGCAGAGCTGGGTTCCTTGAAAACAAATGTATCTATACCCTACAGAGCTTCGTCGAGTTCTTCCAACCCCCCTATGAGTCCAAATTTCCCTATGAATTCATCCGTCAGAGTTTCCCAGTGGAAAGTTCATTGATGTAGCTCCGCATCCAGGTACCATGTAGTCAGGATTGGACCTAATGCATGAATGAAAAAGTGAACCCATTATTCCATAGCTTGGTAACCCCATGCTTTGATCTAGGCCAGAAAGTGTTTACGCGGGTCCCCTGGGCCAAGGAAAATCTCGACCCGCACCTTTACTAGAGGCTCAAATCGGAGGAGCATCATGTCCCAACAGTCCTCCTAGTCCTGGAACGCCCCTTTATGCGTCTCCCACCATCTTGTAGGTGTTTCATGAATCACTAGATTAAGTGCCCATATCCTTCGTTCTCTTGGAACCTCAGCTTCGAATGCTCACAAAAGTTCCTTAATGCTACCAAGACCATCAAAGTAGGGTAGGTCTCTTACCTTTGAGGAAATTCAGCGGAATTCCCTTGTGACTCAAAGACATCACAATGTCGAGAAATCGTGCAACCGGTTTTGACAATTCTCCATCTCCCCATCAGTGTCAAAGGAGCATTCACTGTTCCTTTCCATCAGTGTACTCCTCCTGCCATGGGGTTGATCCAATCTTCGTCCCACATAGTCAACTTGTAAATGTTATCCACCTCCTCTTCACCACGCACTGGCTCTGTGTATCATTCACCTTCCATGGGATCTAATGGTACTATCACCCTTGTACCATTATTCTCAAACACCATGCTTCTCTTACCTATTTCTCCTCATGGTGTGCTTCATCATCCTATGCAGGGGTAGTGTTCTTTTTTGCATTTTCTTAGACCTTTCTGCCACTTCATCATAAAAAATTATTTTCTTGCTAACTTCCTTCTTGAAATATGAAAAATTATTTCTTTCTTGTTTAATGTCCTCCAAATATAGCTTTTTTTCTAATACCTCATCTCTTTCTTCTTTGAATTGTTCCCTAAGAAGATCCACTTCAGATTTATCTTGGAATTTCTCTTTACCTTTCTTGATTTTGATGATTTCTGCTTCAACTGGGGATAACTCAATAATTGTTCCCACCATGGGCTACTTCCTCTTTGAGAAAAATAAATATAGTTAAATAAGCTTTTGAAGGCTCTATCTCCTTATGATTTTTATCAGACTTGCCTCCCTTTGTGAGTTGTGACCTAGTGAAAGGTTTCGTAGGCTTGAAGACAAAACCTAAATCCTCACCGGAGAAATCAAGATTTTTTGCAGTGAGACCCTTCTTCATTTTGGTTCCTTTAATCTCTACAAATTTACCCTACATAATGTCTTCAAGTTTACCCTTTCCTTTTGTCCGAATCCTGGTAATTCTCCTATGATCCCTTGTGTACGATTTGAGCTTGTTTCTTGTAGATGTTGGTTGAGGTGCCACTATTTCTTGCAAATGTTAAATTTATACCTCCATGGGTTCTGCTATAGGATGCACTTCTTCTTTAGGTCCAACCTCTGCTTCAACCTTTATCCTTCTTGGGAGTGCTTTTCTTTGACTTGGGTATCTTATTTGGAGTAAGTAGATCCACATCATAACCACTTAAAAATATAAAGGTAGCCCAATCCCTATTCAATTTATTCAATTCTTCCATTACCAACAACTTAATTAAGCCATGATGAAATATAGATGTCTCACTACTCTCACTTTTGGCTTGCACTTTATTAGACATCTTACCCAACCTTATGACGAGAAAAATGGAAGATCTAGGAGTTGTTTACCTGTGAAGTAGAGTAAGAGCCTAAAATGATACTAGTAGATCATTTGAAATCTACCCTCAAATTTAAAATACTTTTGGATTACCATCAACAACTTTGAGTCATATCAAATCCTAGATGCTATTTCAAATTCATCACAATTCTGTAGTTTGAACTTAGTGGCCTTGAACCATTCTTTTCCTGAACTCATAATTTCGGTTGCATGAGAAATAGTCTCAAAGGAAACTGTAAAACTCATTATGCCAACCTTTGAAGCTGTGGCAACAAAGTTGACAAAAAAATATTTGGAGACTTGAGCATGGTATCGCTGCATCTTTTGAGACAATCTCATGCAATCAACATCGGTGAAGGCTTGTGCAAAAATTGGATCCTCCATAACCAGTTTCAGGTCCATAGGATCATATCTAACTACTGAACCTCCTTTTTTGGTATTATTATTTGAAGCAATGTCCTTCAAAACAACGATGCCTTGGTTGAACTCTTGACACCTGTAAAAAAATGTATATGACAACAAGCTTCTTGTTGACAGAGGTGGAAACTAACATAAGAAAACAGCTAGACAAAAGCTAAAAGAAAAAAATGATGGAAATGGATCAAGCAGCTCACAAGGATCGAAATGTAAGTGATGTTGCTCGAATGGATGAAGGCTAAATTAGGGAAGAAAATTGGGGGGGAAACGAAATGATGGTGGTGTGATGATTACCAAGCATGCAATACATTGAATAATGACTCATATAAGATATGCACATGATGAAAAATTGACCTCTAACCACTAAAAAATATGACAACTCATCGATCCCCTTACCACTTGAAGAAAAACACGAGTTTGTAGTGAATTCAGTTAGTGGGATGAAATATTCGCTACGGAACTGTCAGGTGAGTCCATAGCAAAAACAATCTATTTTGGATAGAAAATGTTATGGACTCAGGTAAAATGTGCCAAGTGTCAAAAATGAATTAATTAGCCTCATGCATTTGGATTTTTGAAATTTACCTATGACAAGACCTTAGTCAAATGACTGATAACCACTTAAACCCTGTAGGACTATACACCAAACATGAAATTTGATCAATTTTCATGAATTTATTTAACCAAAACAACTTGAACTAACTAAAAATGACACTCCTAATAAACCTAATTGTTATTAATGATAACAGTGGCTCCATTGGGGATGATGTGCCCCTATGGTGTAGCAAAGAACTAGTAGCTCCACTGCCTTTCTTGGAAAAACTGAAAATTCTGAATTTAATGAAATCCTCCTCAAGCTTTTATGGCCTTCTCCTCGGGCTCAAGCTTGATGATAAAATCACCTCTATTTGCAAATAACATAACAAAGAATGGAATATGTACATTGAAATGTACTTCAAAAAGCTAAATTAAGAAGATTAGTGCTTTAGAAACTTGCTATTGATAGTTTGTTGAGATTCAACAAGATGATGATCCTAGTGAAAATTAAGCACCTTCACTAGGTGGGGCACGCAGGCTATTTTTAGGTGTATGTCTATTTATAGAATGGTGAGCATATTATATAATTAGCAGGAGAATAATTCTAGATGGTTGAGAAAATTTTATCTTTAGATGAGTTTCTATTTTTAGATCATGGGCGAAGTCTATTTATAGATCAGAAATCTAAAAATAGAATGCATGTCGATTATTATTAGCCCAAAATAATAATCAGACAACAAATAATAACTTATTCTCTTGAAGCACTTGATTTCATTTAGCTGATGTGGAAAACTGGTTAGCTAAAGGAATTACTCATTCCAAGGTTAGTTGGTGGGACATGCACAATGGACTTCGTTGTAACTGATTGTGGTAGAGTTGTAACAGAGTTGGAAGAGTAGTTATGTGAGTTGCTATTTAGTTTAACTCAGTTAAGTGAGTTAAAATCAGTTGTGCTAATTGTAACTAAAGATACACTAGTGAGAGATGAGTGAATTAATTATTTAATTAATTCACAAGCAGTGTCTTACTTGCAACTGAAGAAATACAACAATTAACTACTTGCATGTTAGATCCAGTGGAGACCAAGCAGAGAGATAGGTGAAAGGGTGTGTTTGACTATCAGTTGTGACTATAGTGATGCAACCAATGCTTCTACACACACATTGGAGTTGCCAATGCGGATTGAGTAGTCAATCCAAGACAAGATTGAATTCATTCAGGGATCTTCTTTAGCAGGGATTGCGCAGTGGAGGCGGGTTGTTAAGGAGGCAGTAAATTGGTGCATGTGTGAACCAATTTTTGTATGACAGTGTGAGACATTTGTATATTGTACTGAGAGATCTAAGAGCTGAACTTTGTATGATATTGTTTCATGATTCCATGATATACATAATATATGATAGTTGGGGTTTTTAGCTTTAATATTTCCCGGTTAAACATATTGTTATGTGCAATTGATTTTTCTTCATGTGTTTGCAATTGGTGATTTAATTTCTGTGAATATTTGAATATAAGGATTCTGTATTTAACAATGGATTTAATTGTTAGATCAGGGGAGTCTGGAAATACATTATTGCGTTTATAAATTTCTACATAGTATCAAAGTAATGTTAATCACTAAAGATTTCAATATTGAAGCAGTGCTGAGTTTTGTTGGTGGAAACATTCGAATTTGTTGCAAGAATTTCTTGGTGCGACAGTTGAGTAAACATTGAAATGAATATCAATGGGTTGTGTTTAGAGTATGCACTTGAGGGAAGATTAAACTACATAGCCTAGAAGGACAGAATGGAGGCAGTGCTTCAAGATAATGTCTTGAAGGATTTCATCGATAGCGATGTTCCTAAGCCCACTTAAATGGATGCTGCATTACTTGATGTCTGGAAAAAGAAAGTAGCGAAGAAAAGAAGGATTCTGTTGGAAGGTGTGAACGACCATATTGTGTAAAGCCTTCATGGGAAATAATTGACATATATTTTCCAAATCAGCAGTGACCATAGGATGTTGGCACTGAAGGATAAACTTAGAAAAATAAAAATGGAGAAGGGCGAAAATATTCCAAAGTATCTCACGAAGTTTTTCCAATGTAGGGATGAAGTGGGGAGTGTGCGAATCATGATTTTTGATGATGATTTGGTGAGCTTGGCTCTCTCGGGTCTTCCTATGAGTTTGCACAATTATCAAGACTCTGTGAACGGATGAGAAAAATTTCCAGATTGGGAATGACTGTGGTTAGATCTAGTGCAGGAGGAGTTCAGGTGGAACACCAGGGATGGCTCCTCATCAAAGCATGATGATAAATAGGATTTTACTTAGGATTCCAAAGCAAGGAAAGGGAAGGGAATAAACCCCATTCAAAATATGAGGCTAAAGGAAAGAAGCTAGATTTGTCCAAGGTGAAGTGTTTTCACTGTCATGAACATGGGCATCTCGCCACTAACTACCCATAGAAAAAGAAGAAAAATAAGGCTGCTGGAGCTGTAGCTAGTGAGGCCCTTGCCTTGCAATTTGAAATTGATTTCTCCTTGATCACATGCTTGGTTTCAAGCGCAATGGGATCCATGTGGTATCTTGATAGTGGTGCTTCCTTCCACATGACGGGAGATAAGGAGCTTTTCAACGACTTGGAGGAGAAATATCTCCAAATTCATATAGAGATGGGCGATGATGGATGATACATTGCGACCATCTTTGGTACCATTACCTTTGAGAGGGAGTCAATTAACCATTTCTGTTGAAAGATGTTATGCATGTTCCAGGTCTAAAGAAGAACTTGGTCTCAGTCGCAATGTTGGAGGACAAAGGTTATGACGTTTTTTTCAGCGATGGAAAAGCTTTCTTGCGACATTAAAAAATGGGTCAAACCAAGAGGATATGGATTCGAGTCAAGAATATCTACAAGCTAGAGGTAGATGGCTGCGCTGCAATGGTGGGAAAAGAAGAAGAAGTGGTGAGCCGGGATGAGGGAAAATTATGGCATAGGAGATTGGGCCATCTTCACCATGGTGCCCTGAAGATTTTGCAGCAGATTTCTATTGGACTTCCCAAGGGTACACTTGCACAGATAGATTAGTGAAAGAGATGTACTATGGGTAAGTTTGTGAAGACCACCTTTCATGAAAAGGAGAACCATGCTTCGGTGATCCTGGAGAGAGTTCACACAGACGTGTGTGGGCCATTCTCGGTTGCTTCAACAACAAAAAACATATATTATGTTATTTTTGTTGATGAATATTCTCATAGATGCTAGATCTTATTCATGCAGAAGAAGGATCAAACATTCTCAAAGTTCTGTGAGTTTAAAGCATTGGTGCAGAAAGAGTTGGGGAAGCAAGTGAAAGCTATCCAGAGCGATAATTGTGGTGAATATATGTTGAAAGAATTCAAATACTTATATAGAAAAGAAGGAATTCGAAGAGAACTCATAGCACCTCATAACCCACAGTAGAATGGGGTCATGGAGAGGAAGAACAGAACGATCGTGGGTGCTGCACCAGCTATGCTGCATGATCAGGGCCTACCAATGCATTTGTGGGCGCAAGCATGCAACACTGTGGTTTATGTGCAAAACCATTGTCCTCATAGAGTACTTGGCATGAGTACACCTAAAGAATATTTTACTGGTAAGAAACTGGATGTTTCTCACTTTAAGATTTTTGGCTCATCTATTTATGTTCATGTGACCAAGAACGCCAGGAAGAAGCTAGATTCGACTGATGAAGTTGGGATATTTGTGGGGTACACAGAAACACCCCATAATTATCATGTGTATTTTCCAAATAGTTGAATGACTGTGGTGCGACAGGATATAAAATTCAATGAGGAGAAAGCCATGAATTTTTCGCTTGAGAGGGAGCTACACTTGCATGTAGAGGAGGAACTGATTGTTCCCAAATATGAGTCTCTATATGTGGATCAGCCACAAGAGGAGGTTCATGGAGTGGAGGAGTCCACTCACATAGAGCCAAACATCAGAACTGGCAGAAGGCGTACCACAAAAGCTGATAGGCTGAAGATTGATGCGGCATAGAATGTAGGAGTCCCTACTTCACAGCGCAGATAGAGACAGTCTCTTGACCGATTCACTGGATACATGGCTCTCATGAGAAAATGTATTGTGACAGATCCATCTTATTTTCAGGAAGCAATGCAAGAGCCCACATGGGTAGATGCAATGGTGGAGGAGTATGACTCCATTGTCAGAAACAGTGCCTGGGAAATTGTTCCAAGGCCAGTTGATAAATCAATGGTAGGTTCAAGATGGATCTACAAGGTAAAGCAAGCTATTGATGGGAGTGTTGAGAAGTATAAGGAAAGATTTTTTTCCCGGTGCTTCTCATAGATTGAGGGGATTGATTATGAAGAAACCTTTGCACCTATCACATGGTATTCTTCCATAAGGACCATCCTTGCTCTCTCAGCGCAGATGGGTTGGCACATTCATCAGATGTATGTGAAGGCTGCGTTCCTTAATGGGATCATTGAGAAAGAAGTATACATCGAGCAAACTGAAGCATTTGAGATCTTTAGCAGCAAGTCACATGTGTGCCGACTCAAAAGAGAGCTGTATGGGCTGAAGCAAGAACCTCGTGCTTGGTACACTCATATTCATAGCTATTTCACTAGAATTGGATTCACCAAGAGTGAGGTAGATGAAAACCTATACCAGATTGTGGTGGAGGGTAAGATTTTAATCATTGTTATTTGTGTTGATTATTTAATAATGACTGGTGATGAGCAGCTGATACACTCATGCAAGGAAGACCTTGCAAAGGAGTTTGAGATGAAGGATATGGGCCTCCTTCATTATTTCCTTGGATTGAAATATGGCAGCGAGAAGGTGAACTATTTGTGTCTCAAGGAAAGTATGCAAGGGAGATACTTGGTAAGTTTCACATGGAGAGCTGCAAATCCATGGATACTCCTCTTCTAGGAAACTGGAGGAAAGAGGATGCTACATCTGAAGAGGTAGTGAATGCTACTGTCTATCGATAGTTGGTGGGTTCACTCATGTATTTAGTTAATACAAGACCAGACATATGCTATGCGGTGAACCAACTTAGTCAAGTGATGGTTAAGCCTACCAAGCTCTTTTGGAAGGCAGGCAAGAATGTATTCAGATATCTCATTGGCACATCTAAGTATGGCTTATGGTACAGAGAGATGGATGAAGTGAAGCTACATGGCTTCATGGATGTAGATTGGGAAGGTAGCCCAACGGACAGAAAGAGCACACCAGGAGGGGTTTTCAGTATTGGATCTACAACCGTTTTTTTGGTATATCAGGAAACAGAGATCTGTGGCACTCAGTTCAGAAGAAGAGAAATACATGGCAATAAGTCAAGCTGCATGTGAGGGTATCTGGATGAGGAAGATCTTGGTCAGTTTGTTCAGTTCTCATTTAGATCCTACAGTGATTCATTGTGATAATCAAAGTTGCATCAAAATATTGATTAATCCCGTGTTTCATGATATATCTAAGCATATAGATATTCGGTATCATCATATCAAATGTTGTGTGCAGCAGAAGATCATGTTGCTTCAATACACTCCTACGGAAGATTTGGATGCAGATATTCTAACGAAGGCACTCATTAGGAGAAAATTCGAATGCCATAGAGATAGGATAGGAGTGAAGGATAATCTCATTCTTGTTGAGAGGGAGTGTTTAGATTCAACAAGATGATGATCCTAGTGACAATTAAACACCTTCACTAGGTGGGGCCCGCAGGCTGTTTTTAGGTGTATGTCTATTTTTATAATGGTGAGCATATTTTATAATTAGCAGGATACTAATTCTAGATGGTTGAGAAAATTCTATATTTAGATGAGTTTCTATTTTTAGATCACGGGAAAAGTCCATTTATAGATCGCAAATCTAAAAATAGAATGCATGTCGATTATTATTAGCCCTTAATATTAATCAAACAATAAATAATAACTTATTCTCTTGAAGCACTTGATTTCAGTTAACTGATATGGAAAACCAGTTAGCTGAAGGAATTATGCATTCCCATGTTGGTTGGTGGGACATGCACAATGGAATTCATTGTAACTGATTGTGGTAGAGTTGTAACAGAGTTGGAAGAGTAGTTATGTGAGTTGTTATTTAGTTTAACTCAATTAAGTGAGTTAAACGTAGTTTTTCTAGTTGTAACTAAAGATACACTAGTGAGATATGAGTGAATTAATTATTTAATTAATTCACAAGAAGTGTCTTACTTGTAACTGAAGAAATACAACAGTTAACTACTTGCATGTCAGATCTAGTGGAGACCCAGTGGAAAGATAGGTGAAAGGGTGTGTTTGACTATAAGTTGTGACTATAGTGATGCATTAAATGGATCTACACACACATTGGAGTTGCTCATGAGGATTTCATAGTCAAGGCAGGGAAAGATTGGATTCATTCAGGGATCTTCTTCAATAGGGATTGTGCAATGGAGGCAGGCTGTCAGGAGATAGTAAATTGGTGTATGTGTGAACCAAATTTTGTATGACAGTGTGAGACAATTGTATATTGTACTAAGAGCTATACGAGCTGAGATTTGTATGATATTGTTTCATGATTCCATGATATACATAATATATGATAGTTTGGGTTTATATCTTTAAGCTTTCTCGGTAAAACATCTTGTTATGTGAGATTGATTTTTCTTCATGTGTTTGCAATTTGCGATTTAATTTCCGCAAAGAATTAAGTAGAAGGATTCTTTATTTAACAGTGGATTTAATTGTTAGATCAGGGGAGTCTGGAAACACATTATTGCGTTTATAAATTTCTACAATTTCCTCCTCCACATAGCTACCCATTCATTTCTTAGAGTAAAAATGTGTTGTTCCCATGATATGTTGCAACCACAAAAGGTCCCTACTAGATATTCTCAAACTTTCCATGCTTCCCTTTCTCTTCAATTCTGACATCCCATTTCAGAACCACATCTTGAATCTTGAAGTTTTCCTCTTTATTCTTCCTGTCAAAGGTATTTTTGCTATATTTGTGACTGTTGATGATTAGTATACACTTCCTCTCTTTTTTCCTACAGAGCAATGAGTTGATTTATCCTCCTTTGGATGACATTAGGTTCTTCTTCAAATCCTTGCAACAACTTCATTACTAGAATTCCAAGAGAAGTTTGGAAAATTTCTTCAGCTCCATATACTAGCTCATAAGGAGATGTGCCTAAAGACCTCTTGGTACAAATTTTGTCAGCCCATAAAGCAAACTTCAACTTCAAATTCCATGACCTTTTGTTTTCTTGCAAAACCTTCTTAATGATCCTAACTATGATTTTATTTTATGATTCAGCTAAGCCTGTAATATCCCTTTTTCAAGGATATCTCAAAAAAACACCAAACCCCAACTTGAGAGAGATGGACTGGGAGGGCATTTACCAGATATCTCACCTCTGAAAAGAGGATGAGGTCTGGAGGCTACTTGGCCCCTTCCAGACTCTGTCTAAGAGTGAAAGATAAACACACCAAGTGGTATAAAACTAGCACACCCAAACAGTAATAGTGCAGCAGACTGTAATATCCCCAAAATGGATTTTTCAGCAGATCATGCCTGAAAAACGCATTCTTCAGGTATGATGGCTTCAGCTATCATATAATATGTCTGAAAATTCTCAGCAACCAAAAGAAATAACAGCAGCAACCTTTACTCAGCTCTTAAGGGCAAAAAGGTAGGGAAAAGTGAGGATTTTGGCCCTAAAATGAGTGTATCAGCGAATCTGCGTAAAATGACGGGTCATGGTTCTGGAATATGTTAGATTAGATCAAGAGGGACTTCCATGTCGAATTTCAGCTCAAACAAAGGCGTTTTGCTATGTTAAACAGTTCCTCCTTCCTGACTAGTCAAGAAAAACCCTGATTTCCCAAGACTTTGAGTATGCAGAATTTTACTGAAGCAAGGGCAGCGTATTTTCTGAAGGTATGAGATGTAAAGCACTATGAATAATCAGATAATGAGTTTTATAACAAGGCATAGGCTTTCAGCAAGTTTAAACAGCAGTTTTATATAGAAAATCCCTCAAGATTGAGGTGCAGCAAGACAAAAGATTGATCCAGAAACCCTTCAGCGTTTTCTCCAGGAGGCTGAAGCTTATATTTATTATATTACAGATCTGCAACTAATAAATACATGAAAACAAAGATCTATAATGAGACAAAATGCCCAAAGGGCTTTTTATTACTTTCCCCTTGGGGATTTCAGCAATACATGAGAATGCCGGAGCAGATCTGAGTTTTACTGCAGCAGATCTGAAGAATGATTCAGAATTTCTGAAGCAAACTTCAGTATCAGATCAGAAATATACTTGAATTGGTTGGCCAATCCAAGGATCACCCTCAATCAGAGATCTAACTCCAAAATGATGCCAAAACCCTTGGAACGCTGCTCCCTCAGCAATAACGCAGATCTGGGGAAAGAACTGCGCAGTATACCATGAAGAACATATAGGCCTGATGCCAAGATCTGATAATAAGCTCCAATATCTCCCAATATGATCCTCCAAAGGAAAGAGAGACTCTCCCTCTGAAAAACAAGAGAAGGAGGTGGTGTCGTAAAGTCACCACGGCAACACCCTACAACACAGTATTACGCTGCTGCAGCAATAACGTTGTTCTGGAGGATGATGCTAAGAAAATAAGCTTTCCCGAGCAGGCACTCGAAGTCCCCCGGGGCTAAGGGTGAGATCTCCGCACGGAGACACTCGGTTGCACTAAACAGTGCAGCAGACGGGCTAAACAGCCAGCGTGCCAAAGAAGACAATATGTCTCACTCAACAATCCATAATCCAAGCATCCAAGCATGAATCAAATGAGGAGGCTCCTCCATCTTTTATAGTGTTGGTTTCCCTCCAAAACCCAATGTAGCCTCTCTCTCTCCTCCACATCCTCATCCTTATCCACATTCTCATCCTTATCTACGCAGAAGCTTGGAGAAACTTCTAGAGTGTACATAGGCCCCCTCCTCCATGTGGTGTTGGGTCCCCCCTTGACTCCCACTTAAGTCACAACGTTGTGCTACTAGGTGGATGTATTATTTCATTTAAGTGAGTTTAGACCCTCTTTACTCACTTTTTATTTATTTACAAACTATAGGTGGAAAAATAAACAAAATAGAATATTCCAATTTGCTGTCGCAAATTAGGAATATTACAGTCCCCCCCGGAAAAATGTTGCTTGCCCTCAAGCAACTGCCTGAACAAGTCTCCTCCTAGCGGATGTTCTCCACCGATACTGCAAAATATGCCTGGGTCCCAGATGCGCCACTGAATCTCCCCTGTAATTTGCATCATCCTGATATGAATGGATCTCTCAATGCCAGGATCCCAAACTGATCTCTCATGGTCCCAGCCAACCAACAATCCTCCCAGATCCCATCGCCACCACGGCCAAAAATAGCCCAAGTCCCATGGCTCGGACTGCACTCTGCCTCTGGATATGACTAATGAAGACCATGACCCCTGCTGCTTTGCATCTATGACTGTGTAAGTTGGCCTATCAACTGTGTACCAACTCATCACCTCTCTCCAATCAACTGCAAGGGTAGAACTAAAGAATCTCCACTCGAGGCATGGAGTCTGGAATGTAATGAGGAACATCTCCCTCATGTGGATCCTCCATCCCCAAGCAATCATTCAAACAAAATGAACCACCTCCCAACAAGGCAACTCCTGAAAATCTCCTTCCACCTCAAGCTCCGGAAATGAAGGTGGGTTGAAAATCTAAACTCGACAAGCATCATAGCTCACCCCATGTTGTCCTTCTCTCCACTCATGACAAGTGTAGAGTGTATTTTGATCCTAGGATGCAAAATCATTGCCCTCCAATGGCAAAGTGAAGAACAATCCTCCAAAGAAGGTTCCTCCAACAATGAAGAACAAGTTGGCCCAAAACAATCCATCCATGAAGAATAGGACATGGTCCTCATGGAACATCCTAATGAGAGGTTTTCTGAAGGTTTTACATGATGATACACGATGCAAACAATCTCTCACAAGGATACAACACAGTCTCATCCACTGCAACTTCATAAAATTACATGGCAAGCAATGTACAAGATCCATCACATCTACTAATGGATAGTAAATGGCTGAATATGACAACAACATAAGACCAAACACTTGCCCATGGTTGTACAATGGATGACTATCAATCTCATGGCCCACCTCAAAAGAGAACACATATGTAGTAGTGGTGGCCATGCCTCCTCCCATGCTCCCATTAGAACATGTAGTGCAGAAATTGTGAGAATTCTTCCCACTCAAAGACACATCCAGCTCATGTGTCTCCCTCATAATCAAGCCTCCCATACAAATCTGATCTATATCAGCAAATGGAGACATGATCAGCAATAATATGAAGAGAATGCTGAAGGTTTCATGTGGTGCAAGAAGGTACCAACAGCTTCCCAAACAAGTACAACGCAGTTTTACAAGTTGCTGCTTGATGAAAGTACAAGGCAAAATGTTTCTTCTTACATAGTTAATCATGCATGTCTCCATATGATACATGCTATAGTGCAGCAAATGAACATACATGTAGTGATAAAACATTTGCCCAAGGCCACAAAAGAGATGGTTGCCTCCATCATGTAGATTGGCCCAATACAACTCATGGAGCAATATGACAAGCTTGCCCCCTTGTGAAGCAATGCACTGCATAGGAATGGTAAGAGTGTGCAAATCAATGAATGTATAAACAAACTTCTCACCATATTTTGGAAGTAAGATAGTGCATGGGTCCATACATGAGTCTTCCATAGTGCTTTGGCCCACTATGAAGAAGAATGAACCATATGCTGCAAGAAGATAATCCTCATGATGCTTGGGAACCCAAGTCAAGAAGAATATGCCATAAATGTCTCTATCCTCATTACCTCCTCTTTGTTCATCAAGTGAAACAAATATGAAGTGATCCTGGGACCTATGGGTTATAGATCCACCATATTTACGCTGGGCACACTTCATCCATAAGTCTCTGCTCCAAGGTGACAATGTTGTGAGCTCATGCAAGTAAGCTCCTGTCAATACAAAGCTCTGTTCTTTGACATGCTCCTTGTCAAAGACTCCTCTAATAATGCTGCAAAAAATATGGAATACCTCCCAAGATGGAAGTTCTTCCCAATCATCATCAAAAACCAAGGAGATAGTGCCATCTCCTCCTCCTGCAACATCATACAAAGTGTGAGAGCAAATCTGCCCTTGCTCTCCCAGAAACAAACCAAGCAACAAGACATTGTGTTGCCTCCCCATACCTCCATCATACCAATCATGTGATGAAGACAATGAATGATATGAGTATTATATCAACACCATGCATCCATACTCTATGTTGCTCAATGATGCAAGTATCCCGCCATCTTTCCTTCATCCTCCGACTCTTAGGAAGAGTGTTTGCCAAGTGATGGCCAAACTCTTTCAAGAGTAACCAGCGCAGCCAAGCCTCCTGCTGCCCGGTATCATAGATATGCAAGTACAAGTGATGGCCAAACTCCCTCAAGAGTAACCAGCGCAGCCAAGCCTCCTGCTGCCTCGTATCACAGATCTGCAAGTAGCCTCCTAGCTCCTTGCTCATCATCCCCATCCACTCAATCACTTGTGGATGCCTCCTTCTTCTCCTCATCCTGGTATTCCTCCAATGAGGGCTACCATCTCCCCAAATCAAATTCCTGACTTTGCATTTCATGGGATTTTGAAATATAACCTTCTCAAGGATCAATGAGACCCTATCAAGAATCAAATAGGTGGTAGGCAAAAACTTCCCATCATGATGTGTATGGCTCAAGGGATGTCCAACACAAGCATGAGAGATGTTATCCATCCTAAGATGTCCTCCATCTTCTATCTGCTCTTGTGAGAAGGGAAGAAAGTCATTGCACCCCATGGTGTTTTGAAGTGCATCTCCAGTGAGATCTCTCCTTGAGACCTCCCCTCCATCCATGTTGCACAGCGCAGTGCAACCAAGCTGCTCTCGATCTGCATTTGGAACTTCTTGTAGAGCTGCAAGAGTCCCATCCTCAAAAGTGTCAGCTGCCCCAACTGTTGATGCATGTGGCTGCTCCTCCATGAGTGTGACAACGTTTTCACAAGCCTCCTCAAGAGGTGATGTGATCTCTTCTTCTTGATGAGAATTGGAAGCGCATGGTACTTCCTCTTATTTTTCTTCATTCTTCTTGACCTCCTCAAAGGTGGATGTATTTCTTCTGGATCTGAAAAGAGATGAGAATAAACTCTCCTTTTTCACCATTCCAGTCTTCTTGGGCTTAGACTCACAGGGAATATTGGATTCCTCATGCATGGGAAGAGGTGATCTCCCAGTGGTACCATGTGCTACAAGAAGATAATCCTCCTTATGCTTGGAAATCTAAGTTAAGAAGAATATGCCATAGTGATAAATGTCTCTATCATCATTACCTCCTCTAAGTGCAACAAATATGAAGTGATCCTGGGACCTATGGGTTATAGATCCACCATATCTCTGCTGGGCACACTTCATCCATAAATCTCTGCTCAAAGGTGACAATGTTGTGAGCTCATGCAAGTAAGCTCCTGTCAATACAAAGCTCTGTTCTTTGACATGCTCCTTGTCAAAGACTCCTCTAATAATGCTGCAACAAATATGGAATACCTCCCAAGATGGAAGTGCTTCCCAATCATCATCAAAGACCAAGGAGATAGTGCCCTCTCCTCCTCCTGCAACATCATACAAAATGTGAGAGCAAATCTGCCCTTGCTCTCCCAGAAACCAACCAAACAACAAGACATTGTGTTGCCTCCCCATACCTCCATCATACCAATCATGTGATGAAGACACAATGAATGATATGAGTATCATATCAACACCATGCATCCATACTCTATGTTGCTCAATGATGCAAGTATCCAGCCATCTTTCCTTCATCCTCCGACTCTTAGGAAGAGTGTTTGCCAAGTGATGGCCAAACTCTTTCAAGAGTAACCAGCGCAGCCAAGCCTCCTGCTGCCCGGTATCATAGATCTGCAAGTACAAGTGATGGCCAAACTCCCTCAAGAGTAACCAGCGCAGCCAAGCCTCCTGTTGCCTGGTAGCACAGATCTGCAAGTAGCCTCCTAGCTCCTTGCTCATCATCCCCATCCACTCAATCATTTGTGGATGCCTCCTTCTCCTCATCCTGGTACTCCTCCCATGAGGGCTACCATCCTCCCAAATCAAATTTCTGATTTTGCACTTCATGGGATTTTGAAATATAAACTTCTCAAGGATCAATGAGACCCTATCAAGAATCAAATAGGTGGTAGGAAAAAACCTCCCATCATGATGTGTATGGCTCAAGGGATGTCCAACACAAGCATGAGAGATGTTATCCATCCTAAGATGTCCTCCATCTTCTATCTGCTCTTGTGAGAAGGGAAGAAAAGCATTGCATCCCATAGTGTGTCGAAGTGCATCTCTAGTGAGATCTTTCCTTGAGACCTGCAAAAGTGAATCTCCACAACTTTCTAAAGAAGCTACTGCAACAATGGTTTGTGGAAATTCTTTTATACCTTGATGCACATTTGGAACTTCTTGTAGGGCTGCAAGAGTCCCATCCTCAAAAGTGTTGGCTGCCCCAACTGTTGATGCATGTGGCTGCTCCTCCATGAGTGTGACAGCGTTTTCACAAGCCTCCTCAAGAGGTGATGTGATCTCTTCTTCTTGATGAGAATTGGACGCGCATGGTACTTCCTCTTCTTTTTCTTCATTCTTCTTGACCTCCTCAAAGGTGGATGTATTTCTTCTGGATCTGAAAAGAGATGAGAATAAACTCTCCTTTTTCACCGTTCCGGTCTTCTTGGGCTTAGACTCACAGGGAATATTGGATTCCTCATGCATGGGAAGAGGTGATCTCCTAGTGGTACGCTGCAAATCTGAACTCTGCATGCTAGAAACTCCTCTGTTACCATAGTACCTTCCTCCTTCATCCTGTCTGAGCTGACAGTAATCTTTGAAGGGCAAAGCTGCTTTGAAGTCTTCCCCCTTGGACTGCCATTCTCGAAAATACTCTCCAAAGGGTATATGACCATGCTGATGTGAGATCCTCATATGTGCCATAGATAACTAGCTCCACAGGCTGAGCCAGAACTATGCTCTGATACCACTGTAATATCCCCTTTTCAGGAATATTCTTTTAAAACACAGCAAGCTCTAACCAGAGATGGACTGGGAGGGCATTTACCAGATATCTCACCTCTAAAAAGAGGATGAGGTCTGGAGGCTACCTGGCCCCTTCCAGACTCTGTCTAAGAGTGAAAGATAAACACACCAAGTGGTATAGAACTAGCACACCCAAACAGTAATAGTGCAGCAGACTGTAATATCCCCAAAATGGATTTTTCAGCAGATCATGCCTGAAAAATACATTCTTCAGCTATGATGGCTTCAGCTATCATAGAATATGTCTGAAAATGCTCATCAACCAAAATAATTAACAGCAGAAACCTTTACTCAGCTCTTAAGGGCAAAAAGGTGGGGAAAAGTGAGGATTTTGGCCCTAAAATGAGTGTATCAGCAAATATGCGTAAAATGACGGGTCAAGGTTCTGGAATATGTTAGATTAGGTCAAGAGGGACTTCCATGTCGAATTTCAGCTCAAACAAAGGCGTTTTGCTATGTTAAACAGTTCCTCCTTCCCGACTAGTCAAGAAAAACCTTGATTTCCCAAGACTTTGAGTATGCAGAATTTTACTGAAGCAAGGGTAGCGTATTTTCTGAAGGTATGAGATGTAAAGCACTATGAATAATCAGATAATGAGTTTGAGAACAAGGCATAGGCTTTCAGCAAGGTTAAACAACCGTTTTATATAGAAAATCCCTCAAGATTGAGGTGCAACAAGACAAAAGATTGATCTAGAACCCCTTCAGCGTTTTCTCCAGGAGGCTGAAGCTTATATTTATTATATTACAGATCTGCAACTGATAAATACATGAAAACAAAGATCTATAATGAGACAAAATTCCCAAAGGGCTCTTTATTACTTTCCCCTTGGGGATTTCAGCAATACATGAGAATGCCAGAGCAGATCTGAGTTTTACTGCAGCAGATCTGAAGAATGATTCAGAATTTCTGAAGCAAACTTCAGTATCAGATCAGAAATATACTTGGATTGGTTGGCCAATCCAAGGATCACCCTCAATCAGAGATCTAACTCCAAAAATGATGCCAAAACCCCTGGAACGCTGCTCCTTCAGCAATAACGCAGATCTGGGGAAAGAACTGCGCAGTATACCATGAAGAACATATAGGCCTGATGCCAAGATCTGATAATAAGCTCCAATATCTCCCAATCTGATCCTCCAAAGGAAAGAGAGACTCTCCCTCTGAAAAACAAGAGAAGGAGGTGGTGTCGTAAAGTCACCACGACAACACCCTACAACACAGTATTACGCTGCTGCAGAAATAACGCTGTCCTGGAGGATGATGCTAAGAAAATAAGCTTGCCCGAGCAGGCACTCGAAGTCCCCCGGGGCTAAGGGTGAGATCTCCGCACAGAGACACTCGGTTGCACTAAACAGTGCAGCAGACGGGCTAAACAGCCAGCGTGCCAAAGAAGACAATATGTCTCACTCAACAATCCATAATCCAAGCATCCAAGCATGACTCAAATGAGGAGGATCCTCCATCTTTTATAGCGTTGGTTTCCCTCCAAAACCCAACGTAGTCTCTCTCTCTCTTCCACATCCTCATCCTTATCCACATTCTCATCCTTATCTCCACAGAAGCTTGGAGAAACTTCTAGAGTGTACATAGGCCCCCTCCTCCACGTGGTGTTGGGTCCCCCCTTGACTCCCACTTAAGTCACAACGTTGTGCTACTAGGTGGATGTATTATTTCATTTAAGTGAGTTTAGACCCTCTTTACTCACTTTTTATTTATTTACAAACTATAGGTGGAAAAATAAACAAAATAGAATATTCCAAATTGCTGTCACAAATTAGGAATTAGGGTAATATGTTGTGGAATGACCAAGAAGTGATATGATATTGATGAAAAAAAATAATCAATTTTTTATTCTTGAAAGCTTGAGCATTGTCGGTGATAATCTTCATGGTATAGCCAAACCTTGAAAAATAATTGTTCTCAATGGATGATGACTAGGAGTATGTATGATGACCGAGTATGTAGCTTTCCTTGTAGGGACTACTTCACTCCACTTGGTGAAGCTGAAGTAATCAGTGGTTGCCAAAATCCAGGGATGTTGGCCTGAGGATGCAGGGTGTATTTCTCCAATGAAATCTAATCCCCATTGCTGGAAAGGAGCTTCAAAATATATTGGTTTTAGCAGTAAATGAATCAACTTATTCTTCCCATCAAAAAATTGGCATTCATGATATGAAGCAATATTTTTGCATATGTATTTGAACATGGAAGGCCAATAATATCCTACTCTGAGTATCTTATTTACTGTAGCCTTCCAATAATGGTGTCCTCCATAATCCCCCTTATGAAATTCATGAATTACCTTCTTTTCCTCTTCTTATAACAATGAGTTTAAAAGAATCCCACCGGTATCCCTCCAATTTAAATTCTTGTTCAAAATACAGCACCTCAAATACTTCAAGGATGAAGGATCAGTTTTCAATAAGCTCTCACTCTGACATCCTTAGTTTGATAATACACTTCTAATTTCTTGATCACTAATTTAGAATCACCACAAATTGAGATTTTCTTGGTGCCTACAACTTTCAAAGGTTCTAAACCCAAAAACAAAGCCACATATTCAGCCATGTTGTTTGTATAATCAAAGTTCAATTTGTAGAGTAAAACTTACTCTCATTGCTGCTATTGGCCATCAGTAAATTTTTGACGAGCAAATGATGGCTAAAAATAATTCCTAAGCCATAAATAGATTGTTTTCATGAAAAACTGCTCATTCTTGAAGTCTTCTTGTGCTGTTTGAACTTTGCAAGAAATCTTCACTGCTGTTTCATTAAAAGAAAACTGAGTTACACCTGATAACCCCTTCAAAATTGTTCCCTAAACAACCCCTTTTTCATCATTTCATTCACTCATTTTGACCCTTTTTATCCTACATTTACCTCTGAAAATCCCCTTTTACCCTTCATTTTTCCCTTCAAAACTAATAAATTTCCTTTATCAGTTTTGAAGCCCCCTTTTCCCTCCTATCAGAACCTTCAAAAAGCCTAAAAAACCCAACTTTTTAGGCTAAAAACCATTCTTCAAACAAATAGGTCTTAAGCACCTTTCATCTTAGCGCTAGCGCCCTCATTCTTCATGAAACCATGTGCTATGACCAAGCGCTTAAGGCCTCATCGCATCGCAAGATCTCCTTGTCCACTTTCTCACCTTGTGTTTGTATTCGCCGATGAGATGAGTCCGATCACATCTCAGCCATCCCTCTTCATGATCAGGCAGTCCGCACCGAACCCCCAATCGCTTATCACATCGGAGTTTCCCTGGTGCCTTAAACCCCAGCGTCTCTCCTCACCAATCCCTTATTTCATCCCAGCCATCCATTTGCCCAGATCTGACGACCCTTCCATCATCACATCCTCTATGACCAAGTTCCCCCATCCTTTGCAACCTCTAATAACGATGCTTCGATGAAATATCCACTGTAGATATTATAGATATAATGGTCCACATCCAACCCGATGATCCCACTCCACCGGGGCCTACTATCCATTTCAAAATTACTCCACCAGCTACAAGTTGCCACATGGCTCCCACTCGCTCTCCATCCGCGGAGTTTCTCCATCGTGCCCGATCCGCACCGTCGGATTTCATTCCCCTCATCTGACGGTTGTAACAACATATCGGATAATTTTTCTCCCGGAGTTTAACACTCCAAAATAAAGCGATACCAGCAGTTTTCCAAAAGACAGGTGTCGCATAGTGTATGGAATCGTACTCCCTTCGGGCAAAACCACTTACCTCCCAAGGGTCACGCGAAAACCATTCACGGTTTTCATAAAACCACTTATCACACTCCTGCGCCATATTTTGAATTCGAACCTGGTTCTACCCTTTGCCATGGTTTCGACCCTCTTTCCACTGCAACCATGTTCTTCCTCATTGCTCCCCCACCATTCACCAAGCTTCCAAAGCAGTTGAAACCTCCATACGTAGGTTTTATAATATGTTTAGTGTTGATTGCAGGTTTTAATGGCGGAGTTGATCAGGTTTCCCACAGTCACTAGGGTGACATAAACGCACAGGGTGAGGATCCTATATCACAGATCAATTACAAAAAGGGACAGAGGAGGGGATGAATTCCATGTCTTGGTCTACAAAGAATTCTTTGGTCGAATGAGCGAACCCTCTAGATCAGTAAAACCCAGCAACTTGTACAGTCAGCAATACAGAAGATCAAAGTTAAAGGATTAAAGAAGAAGATTGAAGATTAATAGTTTTAATCGACGGTTTAGAAGGATAAAGCACAGTCGAAGGCAAAGATCACTGAAAAGGCTTAATAAAGCCTAAGGCACAGTACATAGCCAAATCAGTGCTTTACGCGAAAAACAATCAGATCAGCAGAGAAGCCTCTACATGCAAAATCAAAGAGGCTAATTACTTCCTCATCAACCTATTCTGCCACCTACAGTCCTAATTACATTAAAAAAAGGCATAGTTAAAGGCCCAGTCAGTAAAAATTAAGACAAAATGTAGCTGACAGTTATTACAAGTAAAAGAAACATTTTAAACTTTCAGTAAAGTTATTACAAAGATAAGAGAGTGCTTGAAAGTCAATCTTTTCACCCACTAAGCCAAAAAGCAAAAACAAAGTTAAATGAAGCAGAGTTATAATTGAAAGCACTCCTGCCTTTATGCCTTGTAGGGTTTTTCGAGGTTAAGAGCTGCATTTAGTGTGAAATTGATGATACCTGAAACCTAGAGCTTACTCCATCTCCTCATTCTTCTATAAATAATATTGTGGAAGACATTATAGAGGTTGGTCTCTAGATATTATGTTACATGTAAATAACTTTTGAAGCTGTTGTAGCTCTGTTTGTAATTGAAGACACATAAGCTGAGATGAGAAGTTTGAAGCTGCAGAGGCCCATTGGACTAGAAGATTGTAACTGGTTTGAACATCAAATACAAATAGCTGATTTATGGGATCCTAGACTATGTCAATGGTGATGTGTTTCTCACTGTAAATTTTTATTTTCTGTTTTTTTCCATTCTGTCCACTTTTCTCTAACAAAGAACAACAAATATAGATTAGGATTTACTTCTAAAGTACCCTAAATCTCACTGAAAATATTTAACCTTTATGTTTTCTGTTGATTTTTAATTTGAAGGTAATTCAATAGAGTATAACCAGTGAAGTGTTGGTAAGCCCATGTTTCCTAAGTACAACTTGAGATTTTATCTTTGAATGTTCTTGATAAGTTTGCTAATTAAAGATTGAGCTAGAGAAGTCTATGGTTAGCCCAGTCCTCTAGTTACTTCTCCAACAGTTTCTTTGAAAAGTTCCCTTAAGAGTATGTTGAAAGAAGGCTAGTTTCAAAGTACTTACATGATCTTAGACTACTTTTCGTGTTTATCATGAATGTTGTCCCTTTGAATATGCTAAAGGCAGGCTAAGTTAAAAGTCTTTACTTGTTCGTAAGCTATTCTATGTTTTTAAATGTTTTCTCTTGAAAGTACATCAAAAGCAGGCTAGTTTAAAAGTATTTACCTGATGTTAGATTGCTTTTGTGTCTTTCCTTAAGTGCATGCAAAAAGCAGGATAGTTTCAAAGTACTTACTTGATCTTAGGCTGTTCTTATTTTCTTCATGTGTTTTATTTCTTTCACTTCATTCCTTATTGTTTCATCCCATAAAATCAACTTAAAGAGATCCTTTGACATAGATGACTTGCCCCACAGACCATTCTTGAACCTTGTTGTGAAATTATATCCTCTTATGACTCCATATCCCAATGGATTGATGTTGCTCCTTGCATATCTTATCAGCTAAACCATTCCTTCACCTTCTCAAACCTTCACCCTTCATAAAGACTTCCTTCATCTTCATTATATCCTTGCCCAACCAAAACAAACAAAATTTTTTTTCTTCATAATTAGCCTAATACCTTATCAAAAAACTTAAAGATCATATCTTTGGACTTCTACATAGAGATATCCCTCTCTGAATCTAGGATGGCTAGGTCCTCAGATTCCAAAGCGGTTTTTATGTAGGCTCTGCAGAGTTTGTACTTGCCAATATTGCAAACTACGTAGACCCTAACATACTGGCGACCATGCTGGGGATCTTCTGAGTAAAATCCTTAAATCTAAACACTCAACATTCAGTGCAGTATAAGTAGCTTTCTTCAAGTGATACCAAGCATGTTGGTAATCATGATAGGACTTGTCTGAATTAGTGGAAAATCTAAGTTTTCTTAGGATTATAACAAACCCTTATCAAACCTTGAAGAAATTAGCTAGCTAAGCCACAAGAGTAGCCCTGTTTGTTTCTTCACCGTAGCTAAGTTTTGAAACAAATGTAGGACACTCCCATAAATCACAGAACTGTAAAAAACTTAGAAAACCCAAAAACATTTCAGATTGGTACTCGAACTTGTTAATGGTGGTGGACCATAAAACATTTTACCTTCTAAAGCTAAAAATTTCCACCTAGTGACTCCACAATCCTGAATAGACCTAAAGAATCCACTGGGAAACCCTTTACTATCATAAAATCATACAGACTTAGTTAAGGAAACTTTGAGGATTAAGTTTTCTTGGTAAAAGATTAGTTAGCTTACTAAAGATTGTCATACTTGGTTAATATTTTCTTATCATTGGGTCAGAAAACCATAGCATAGTGGCTCCTAGAAGAATTCATACTAGAGCCTATCCCAACCCAAATCCTCCTGAGATAGTTGATAATCCTGAGATAATACTTAGGAAGTCTCCTAAGTCTAAAACTTCAACTATTGTCAGGCCAGTCCTTAGAGCTAATTATGTTCCCGAAAACCTTACAGCTCTACAAGATTCACAAGTTGACTTAAGAAACCCATTCAGAGCTAGGTCACTTGATGATATAGATTAGATATATTTTGAGTCTCCACCTTCATCCCAAGATAGAGGTGAACATCCTGGTAACAGAGAAACTACCCCTCATGATTTCCATTTCATTCATAATTTTGGTTTCTCTCATCCTAGATCTGCTGAACAGTCTCTTGTTGATCTATCCACTTATGTTATCCATACATCCACTGTTCAAACCACCCCATTCAATCAACCCCCTCCCATCTTACATCCTCCACCTATAAACCCCCCATTTTTCCCACAACCTCCTATCATGGCAACATGGTATGCCCCTCTAGTCCTTCCTTTACCTTTAGTCAATCTGCCACAGGACTATCAGTCCAAGATACTATTATATGATGCCAGTGGTTCCACTGCTGCTTCACAAAATGTGGATAAGATGAATGACTATTTTGATAGAAATGAGATAGATGATGAAACTGTCAAACTCAGATTATTTACTCAAATTCTAGGGGGAGAAGCAAGAAAATGGTTCAAAGGCTTAACCCCTCATATTATTAATGATCTTCAAGCTCTCCATAAATCATTCCTAAACAAGTGGGAAGTCAGAAAACCCTCTCCAAATACTTTCATACTACAACAGCCTCAAAAGAAACACTGGGGAAAGTGTTCAAAATTATTGCACTAGGTTCAATAATGTTTATAATGCCCTACCCCTAGACTTGAAACCTCCACAAGGCTTAGCCTTGGCCAAATTTCCTGAAGGATTTGATCCTGAAATGGCCTATCAGCTAAGAGAAAGAGACCCCTTGACTTTAGAAGACATGCAAAAGGGAGCTTTAGCTGTGGAAGTGAATCTGATTGAAAAAAGAGCTAGGATGAGGAATGAAAAGAAAGTATTATATAGGGAGGAAAGTGCACCCTCCACATATAGATAAAAAATGGAAAGAATGATGGAGGAAATGATGAATAAAATTAGCATACTTGAGAGAGTCCAATCTAGAGAAAATCAATCAGCTCCCCAAAACAGAAATCAATCTCAAAATCAAAATCATAACTTTAGGAGAAGTCAACCTCAAAACAGACAAAGAGAAGATGATCAACAGATAAGACCTCCTTTCCAAGAAAATTATGTTGATGAGGATGAAAAAACCAATGAAAAAACAGAGGATGACAACATGAATATGTTGGGAGTAGCTAATGAGGATTCTGATTTCATTTATGAAAGAAAACAAGGTCTATATGCACCTTATGATGACAGAAGACCAAAAATTGATTATTATGAACAATACTTTGAAAATTCCATCATAGGTTCAGCCAAAAAATATGACCTCAGAAGAAAAAGGAATCAAGAACCTCCCAAGAACAAAACCTCTCATAAATCTGCCAAAAACAGCCCTGAAAATGCACCCAAAAAGACAGTTGAAAATCACAAAAAAGTGGCTATAAATTCTGATTTAAACAAAGGAAAAAATACTCAATCCAATTAAAAACAGAGTGTTAACCCCAGTAGCACTAGCATCTCAACTAATGCTCCTAAAAAAACCATTTTAACTACTGTAAATAGAAAAAATCAGCAAGTTGATTTTGCTGATGAAATAGTGACTAAGAAGGCTGAACTAAACATGTTAAAAACCAAATTCCTTTTAGCCTAGAGAATAAAATATCCAAAATCAAAATCTCTATCCCACTCACTGAATTAATCACTCAAAATGTATATAGGGGTCAGATTTTGAAAGCTCTAAACATAGAATATGTTCATGACACTGTCAACTTAAACGATGATACCCCAGAGCTCATTTTTGGACCGAAAATTGAAGGAAAGTTTCAAGAAGGAACAACCCCTCCTTTCTACATCAGTTTAAACATTCATGAAAATATCTTGCACAATGCCATGCTTGATTCAGGAGCATCACAAAACCTCATGCCCAAGGTGATAATGGAAAGGTTAGGCTTTGAGGTAACTAGACCCTACAAAGATTTATATTCCTTTGATTCAAGTAGGGTGAGATGCCTGGGTTTAATAAAATATCTATGTGTTAACTTAGCCCAAATACTAGCCAAGAATTTGTGATGGACATTGTAGTGGCGGATATACCCCCCAAATATGGAATTCTCCTTTCAAGATCATGGGGTGCTAAGTTACAAGGCACAATGCAGATGGATATGACTTATGCCACCATCCCTGTCTTCAGTCAACCTAGAAGACTCTATAGAGAAACCCACATGAAATACATGGTGAGTAGCCAAGAAAGACTGGAAAACTCTCCTCTTTACTCCATACACACTGACCTTGATTATTTTATTCTTTTTAATGACGATATTCATAAAGAGAAAGAGTTAATCGATGAAAAAACATCAAATGTTGTAATCACTTCACTTTCAAAGATAGTTGCAATCATGGATGAAGGGGAAAATAGAGAGGAAATTAAAAAATAGTCTGTTGATTTAGGAGTTCACAACAAACAGATTAGAGGTCTTGAGGTCCACAATAGTCGTAAGAATAAAACAGATCATGAAAATCAAGAATTAAAACCTCAAACATTGAAAACTTTAAGGAACAACACTTAGGAAAACGTAGTGTAGACCCTTATACAAAATAGAATGACAAAGAAGACAAAGAGGACAACATTGAAATAAATCTCAAATATGAAGATAGTCCTCTTTGGAACATGAATTTTGATGGGTATTGCACTAAAAATGATGCAGGAGTTGGCATATGGTTACATAACACTGAAAGTAATCATGCTGAAGGGCATTCCTACAAGTTAAAATTTCAATGTACCAACAACATAGCTGAGTATGAAGCTCTCCTATTAGGCCTGCGTTTATTGAAAAAACTAGGTGCCAAAAGGATAAAAGTTCATGGGGATTCTAAGTTGATTATTAGGCAAGTAAATGGGGAATATAGTGCTAAACATCCCAGACTTAGAGTCTATAGAGATGACGCCATGGACTTGTTAAGAACCTTTGATGAATTCTAACTTATCTTTGTCCCGAGAAACCAAAATGCCCTTGCCAATGGTTTAGCCTTTGATGCCAGAACTTGTCTTACACCTTATGAAACCAAGCAATGCACCACCCAAGTCAAATTTAGACCAGCTTTCCCAGACAACGAAAAATACTGGCAAGTTTTTGAGGGAGATAAACAAATAGAAGACTTCCTACAATCCAAAAATGAATTTGAAACAACAAACTCAGATTCAGATTTTGATGAAGACTGTCCTGTTGAAGAAAACCACTTACTAAAGAGGAAAAGTCTCCCAAGATTGCTGAAATAAATCTGTTAACCTATGAACCCAATCATAAAACAAAGAATAGCACAGATTTATAAAATGAAGACTTAGAAGTGCTGCAATCTAAAGACCAAAGCTTGCCAAAAGGGCTAGTCCCCTTAGAAGAATTATTTGATTTGAATGATGTGGCCAAGAAGCCAAAATTGGAACCCATAGAATTTGAAGTGGAAGAATGCGACATAGGTAGTGAGGAAAAGCCCAAAATAATCAAAATATCTAAAACACTGCCAGCTCACATTAAACCGAAATATATTGAGCTGTTTAGAGAATTGTCTAATGTGTTTGCCTAGAGCTATGAAGATCTAAAGTCCTATGATATAGAAATAATTCAGCATAAGATACCCCTCAAACAAAACCGGAAACCTTTTAAACAGAAATTGTGCAGAATCAACCTTGTTCAATTACCTCTGGTAGAAAAATAAATTAAAAAAATGTATGAAGCTGGAATTATTGTCCCTGTTAGATACTCAGAGTGGGTGTCTAATCTTGTATCAGTGAGGAAGAAAATAGGAGAGATAAGGCTTTGCATTTATTTTATGAACTTAAACAAAGCCTCGCTTAAGGAAAACTATCCTTTGCCCAAAATGGATCATATTTTACAAAAGGTAGTTGGTTCCAAAATAATTTATTTGCTAGATGGTTTCTCAGGTTATAATCAAATCCTGGTACATCCTGATGATCAACTTAAAACAACCTTTACTACACCCCGGGGCACTTTCATGTATGTGAAAATGCCTTTTGGTTTAATGAATGATGGCGCCAACTTTCAGAGAGCCACGGATATTTCATTTTCAGAATATATAGGTTACTTCATTGTGATTTACCTTGATGATATAACTGTTTATTCTAAAACAGATGAAAAGCACCTAATACATTTGAGAAAAGTCTTTGAAAAGTGGAGAAAATTTTGACTTTCCTTAAACCCAAAGAAAACATTGTTTGGTCTCCAAGAACGTCAACTTCTTGGACATATCATATCAGAAGAAGGTATAAGGATAGACCCAAAAAGGATTGATGGCATATTGTAGATTAGCCATCCCAAAAACATCAAGGAACTTCAATCCTTCATTTTGGAAGGATTACTTTCTTGAGAAGGTTCATACCCAATCTAGCTGAACTCCTTAGAAACATAACAAACATGCTTAAAAAGGAAGGAGTTAAATGGACCTTAGAAGCAAATAAATCATTTGAACTGGTAAAACAAGCACTCACCAAAACACCAGTTCTTATTAGTCCTGATTTTTCAAAGGATTTCTTCATTTTTTCATTTGCATCAGAACACACAGTAGCTGCTGTCCTATTACAGAAAAATTTGAATGAACAAGAGCAGCCCATTGCATTTTTCAGTAAGGCATTAAGAGATGAACCTCTGAAGTACAAAATAATGGAAAAACAAGCCTTTTCCTTAGTCAAAGCCTTAAAAGACTTCAGAGTTTACATTCTACATTCCCACATCATAGCATTTATGCCTCATTCAGTGGTGAAATACATATTGACCCAAGATCCAGATGGAAAGAGAGGAAAGTGGATTGTTGTAATTTTAGAGTATGACTTAGAAATCAGGCCCACTAAACTCATAAAGGGTCAAGGACTAGCAAAACTAGTCGTTGGATCTAACTTCCAAGCTCTTGATAAAAACATGTTTAATGCATTAGATGAACAGGAGGAGTGTTTCACTCCAATTATTGAAGACCATTTTCTAAATTCATCTTGGTATGCCGATATTTTTTATATTTTGCTCAATCTTAATGTTCCTTTGGGTTTGTCTAAAACAAAGGCAAGATTTTTAAAGTTGAAAGCTGTAAATTACTACATTTTAGGTAAATGTTTATATTGGAAAAATGCTAGTGGGTTATTGCTTAAATGTTTCCCTGAGAATGATGCAGATAAGATCAAGCACGAGTTTCATGAAGGAGAATGTGGAGGCCACCTCTACAGGAAATAAACTGCCAACAAAATCCTTAGAGTTGGTTATTACTGGCCCACTCTCTTTCAAGATGTCCATAAGATGATTATTTCCTGTCACAAATGCCAAATCTTTGAAGGCAAAAGAAAATTTCTTCCCTTACCTCTGCAACCAATCAATGTTGAAGCTTCTTTTCAACAGTGGGGTCTAGACTTCATTGGGGAAATCCATCCTTCCTCATCTACCCAACATAGATGGATCCTCATAGAAATAGACTATTTTACCAAGTGGATAGAAGCCATCCCCTCTAAGAATGCCACAGATTCAGTTATTATTTCATTCCTTGAAAATCATATACTTTCCAGATTTGGCTGTCTTAGGAAGATCATCACTGATAATGCTGTTGCATTTGGGTCTAAGAAGATGGTAGAATTATGTCATAAGTATCAGATCATATTGGGTCATTCCACAGCTTATTACCCTCAAGGTAATGGGCTTGCAGAATCATCAAATAAAAGTATGGTAAAAATTATCAATAATTTGCTGGAAGATAACAAAAAATCATGGCACAATAATCTAGTACATGCTTTATGGGCAGACAGGTTGACAGTGAAAAAGTCAATTGGAATGTCTACCTACCAGCTAGTTTATGGAACTGATGCACTGTTCCCAACTAGTTTAGGGGTGCCAATCATGAAGCTGATCCAGGAAGTAAAGTCTAAAGATGATGATGTAACAAGAAGAATAAACCAGACTATACATCTACAACAAACCAGAGAGGAGGTCTACATTAGAGCATAACAATTACAAGAAAACATCAAGAAGTTGTTTGACAAAAGAACCAAGGCTAGTGATTTCACAATTGGTGATAAAGTTTTGAAATGGGATTCAAGAAGAGAAGATAAGGGAAAACATGGAAAATTTGATAACTTATGGTAAGGCCCTTATCTTATCCAATCTGCCATTGGAAACAATGCATTTTTTCTGCAAAAGTTTGATGGAGCTGAATACTTTGGAGGTCCTATTAATGGCAGGGTTCTCAAACATTATTTCTGTTGACTGATATTTTACTTTCAAGGCTTTTTATCCATTGTATATAACACTATTTTTCAATTCGAAGAAAGAGAAAAGACAAAAACAATAGAAAAAGAAAAGAGGGCAGAAATAAAACAAGAAAGGTACAACCCCATACCAAAAAGAAAAGAAATTTTGAAAGTGTGCAAACTTAAATGCCACTACCAAAAACAAAACTCTGCTATTTTAGTCTTACAACCTAATCATGACTAAGATAGATTTAAATTTTTATGTTGATAGGTTAGTGAGGAAGATTTGCCAGACTATTTAATCTTGGCTTATCAGTAGATTAGATTAGGATAGAAAAAAATGGTTCAAACAAACTAAAAATCGGAACCTATAAGATTGATGAAAGATTGGTTCTAAAATGCTCAAAACCTGAACCAAGAGAAAAGAGAGGAACAACTTAGAAAGATCAAAATCAGAGCTACAAAAATATTGAAGGATGTTTTAAAATTTTTAGATCTTAAGCCTCCACAATTTTGTTTTAAAAATTTCTGAAAAATAAGTCTGTGTGCAGCTTGTATTTATGCCACGGACTCATAGCAAATCATACAACCTAGTCCTGGTTTGGCTATGTTTAAATTTATGTTTTATAAAAATAGAGAATAAAATCTTCCAGACAGTCTAATCCTGACAGATAGTATCTTAGTTAGAGAATTTATGAGTTCAACAGTCTAATATGAACTCATGGAAGAAATAAGGGTAGACTTAGATTAGTTTTTCCTATTTTCAAAAAGAATAAAATGTTGATGTTCAAGGTCTGCAAGTCCAAATGCACCTATTGAAGAAAAAAATGTTAGGAAGTAGGTTGTGGAGGTATTTGTTTGGGAAATAACTCTGTTTGATATAAATACTGATCATCTTTCAAAGTTGCATGATCAAAGAAGAAAATTTTTGTCAATGGATAAAGGCACAGGTCTACATCCCAGAGATCAAATTCTGAATATTCTTGACACCTCCAAGGAGCTTCCATCCCCAAGTGGAGCCACTGTTAGCCAATAGTAAATTTTTGACTGAGCAAATGATGGCTAAAAATAAGTCCTAAGCCTTCAAGAGATTGTTTTCATGAAAAACTGCTCATTCTTGAAGTCTTCTTGTGCTTTTTGAACTTTGCAAGTAATCTTCACTGCTATTTCATTAAAATAAAACCGAGTTACACCTTCTTCCCCCTTCAAAATTGTTCCCTAAACAACCCCTTTTTCATCATTTCATTCACTCATTTTGACCCTTTTTATCCTACATTTACCTCTGAAAATCCCATTTTACCCTTCATTTTCCCCTTCAAAACTAATAAATTTTCTTTATCAGTTTTGAAGCAACCATTTCCCTCCTATTGGAACCCCCAAAAAGCCTGAAAAACCCAAATTTTTAGGCTAAGAACCCATTCTTCAAACAAACAGGGCTTAAGCACCTTTCGGCTTAGCCCTAGCCTCCTCATTCTTCACGAAACCATGCACTATGACCAAGCGCTTAAGGCCTCATTGCATCGCAATCTCTCCTTGTCCACTTTCTCACCATGTGTTTGTTTCCGCCAATGCGATGAGTCCGATCACATCTCAGCCATCCCTCTTCATGATCGGACGGTCCGCACCGAACACCCATCGCTTATCGCATCAGAGTTTCCCTGGTGCCTTAAACCCCAACGTCTCTCCTCAAAAATCCCCGATTTCATCCCAGTCGTCCATTCGCCCATATCTAAAGGCCCTTCCATCATCGCATCCTCTGTGACCAAGTACCCCCGTCCTTCGCAACCTCCAATAAAGATGCCCTGATGAAATCTCCACCGTAGATCTTATAGATCTAACGGTCCACATCCAACCTGATGATCCCACTCCACCAGGGCCTACCATCCATTTCAAAATGACTCCACCAATTACAAGCCACCACATGGCTCCCACTCGCTCTTCGCCGGTGCAGTTTCTCCATCGTGCCCGATCCGCACCATCATATCTCATTCCCCTCATCTGATGGTTGTAACAACATATCGCATAATTTTTCTCCTGGAGTTTAACACTCCAAAATAATGCGATACCAGTGTTTTTCCAAAAGACAGGTGTCGCATAGTGTATGGAATCGCACTCCCTCTAGGCAAAACTACTTACCACCAGAGGGTTGCGTGAAAACCATTCACGGTTTTCATAAAACCACTTATCACACTCCCACTCCATATTTTGAATTCGAACCTGGTTCTACCCTTCGCCATGGTTTCAACCCTCTTTCCACTGCAACCATGTTCTTCCTCACCACTCCTCCACCATTCACCAAGCTTCCGAAGCAGTTGAAACCCCCATACGCAGGTTTTTATAATATGTTTAGTGTTGATTGTAGGTTTTAATGGCAGTGTTGATCAGGTTTCCCATAGTCACTAGGGTGACATAAACGCACAGGGTGACGATCCTGTAGCACAGATCAATTACAAAAAGGGATAGAGGAGGGGATGAATTCCATGTCTCGGTCTACAAATAATTCTTTGGCTAAATGAGCGAACCCTCCAGATCAGTAAAACCCAACAACCTATACAGTCAACAATACAGAAGATCGGAGTTAAAGGATTAAAGCAGAAGATTGAAGATTAATAGTTTTAATCTACAGTTTAGAATGATAAAGCACATCTAAAGGCAAAGATCATCGAAAAGGCTTAATGAAGCCTAAGGCACAGTACACAGCCAAATCAGTGCTTTACGTGAAAAACAGTCAAATCAACAGAGAAGCCTCTGCACGCCAAATCAAAGAGGCTAGTTACTTCCTCATCAACCTATTCTTCCACCTGCAGTCCTAATTACATTAAAACAAGGCTTAGTTAAAAGCCCAGTCAGTAAACATTAAGACAAAAGGAAGCTGGCAGTTATTACAAGTAAAAGAAACATTTTAAACTGTCAATAAAGTTATTACAAAGATAAGAGAGTGCCTGAAAGTCAATCTTTTCACCCACTAAGCCAAAAGGAAAAAAAAGAAGTTAAATGAAGCAGAGTTATAATTGAAAGCACTCCTGCCTTTATGCCTTGCAGGGTGTTTCGAGGTTAGGAGCTGCATTTAGTGTGAAATTGATGATACCTGAAACCTATAGCTTACTCCACCTCGTCATTCTTCTATAAATACTGTTGTGGAAGACATTATAGAGGTTGGTCTCTAGATATTTTGTTGCATGTAAATAGCTTTTGAAGTTGTTGTAGCTCTGTTTGTAATTGAAGACACATAAGCTGAGATGAGAAGTTTGAAGCTACAGAGGCCCATTGGACTTGAAGATTGTAACTGGTTTGAACATCAAATACAAATAGCTGATTTATTGGATCCTGGTCTATGTCAATGGTGATGTGTTTCTCAATGTAAATTTTTATTTTCTTCTTGTTTCCATTCTGTCCACTTTTTTCTGATAAAGAACAAAAAATATAGATTATGATTTACTTCTAAAGTACCCTAAATCTCACTGAAAATATTTATCCTTTATGTTTTCCGCCGATTGTTAATTTGAAGGTAATTCAATAGAGTATAACCAGTGAAGTGTTGGTAAGCCCATGTTTCCTGAGTACAACTTGAGATTTTATCTTTGAATGTTCTTGATAAGTTTTCCAATTAAAGATTGAGCTAGAGAAGTCTATGGTTAGCCGGGTCCTCTAGTTGCTTCTCCAATAGTTTCTTTGAAATTTTCCCTTAAGAGTATGTTGAAAGCAGGCTAGTTTCAAAGTACTTACCTGATCTTAGACTAATTTTTGTGTTTGTCATGAATGTTTTCCCTTTGAATATGCTAAAAGAAGGCTAAGTTAAAAGTCTTTACCTGATCTTAAGCTATTCTATGTTTTTAAATGTTTTCTCTTGAAAGTACATCAAAAGCAGGCTAGTTTAAAAGTATTTACTTGATCTTAGATTGCTTTTGTGTCTTTCCTTAAGTGCATGCCAAAAGCAAGATAGTTTCAAAGTACTTACTTGATCTTAGGTTTTTCTTTGTTTCTTCATGTGTTTTATTTCTTTCAATTCATTCTTTATTGTTTCATCCCATAAAATCAACTTAAAGAGATCCTTTGACATAGATGACTTGCCCCATGGACCATTCTTGAACCTTGTTGTGAAATTAAATCCTCTTATGACTCCATAGCCTAATAGATTGATGCTGCTCCTTGCCTATCTTATCATCTGAACCATTCCTTCACCTTCTCAAACCTTCACCCTTCATAAAGGCTTCCTTCATCTTCATTATATCCTTGCCCAACCAAAATAAACAAAAACTCTATTATTCATAATTAGCCTAATACCTTATCACAAAACTTAAAGATCATATCTTTGGACTTCTACATAGAGAGATCCCTCTCTGAATTTAGGATGTCTAGGTCCTTAGATTCCAAAGCGGTTTTGATGTAGGCTTTGCAGCATTTATACTTGCCAATATTGCAAACTACGGAGACCCTAACAAGGTGCATATTTCAACAAATGCTATTCTTCACCATTTCTGTAATGTAATTAAGCTCTTAAGAAATTACAGTGAAAGAAAATGATGAATAAACACATGAGCAAGAAAAAAACATCACCAATTCGTACACCACATGAATCCTGGGAAGACTGTCCTTGTATTATTGATGAGTCCAGTAACCAAAAAATTACAATAACTTGGAGAAAATTATATTAAACAATTAACCTGGAATACTTCAAAATGTGGAGTATTTATAGAGTAGTTACAAAATAAATACAAAATTGATGTCTCAACAGATAGTGTATATTTAGCACTATTCTAAACAAGATTATCGATCTTTGTAGAGTAATAGGCTGGGTGGACAACTGCATGGAGAGGTGGTTCTTCTTTGGAGGATTCTATTGATGAATTGGCCTATTTATGTGTTGCGCTGGCTGATGTGTTATCTAATGTGCTAGCATATCCTTTTACTGCATCTGAATTACCAATCAGTCTAGTAATTCACACAAATTGTCCCATTTCTCTTCATCTGGAATGGTTCATTTAGTTACCTTTCAGTAAATTTCATCAACTTCAATATACTTTGAAAATTTTGGACTTACCACAAAAATATGATTTAGTTCATACAGTATAAAGAAATAATTCCCCAATTCTTCTAAGAAATCTCTAATCATCATGCTTCCTTTGATGTTTTCAAACTTTGAACTATCTCTGGCTACCTTCTTCAGTTTTCTAATATAATATTCATGAGTAATTAATTTAATATATAATTACAAACAAAATGGGTAACCCTTTATGATTTAGATCTTCTATCCCAGTGAAAAATATGTTTATTGCTATTTCCAAACTCTGGCATTTCTCCTCCAACTGAGCAATAAGATTATTTTTAGTCAGAATCTTCTTTACCTCCAAAATTGTTTATGTCCTATCATCAATTCCTAAATCATCCAACTCATATTTATTCTTTGAATTTAGGAACTTAATGATGTTTGTAGATCTGGTAGGCATATCACCCAACTGTTCTCTGATCTCTACAATGGCCTCTGTTTCTTTCTTAATCAAATCCTTCTACTAAAAAATAATATGAATACATGGCCAAATTTCAGCCAAAGAATTTAGAATATCAATCCAAATAATTTCCTTGGCTTGGGAAAAGGTATGTCCAATAGTTGATTCTCTTTCAGATTTCTGTAGCCTTTCTATCAGCCTGTGAGATTTCCGAGCTTTAGTAAGGTGTGAATCTTCACTCCCGGTCTTCTGGTCTTGCAGTGATTTTACTTGAACCTGCAATTTTTTAATATCCTCTGTCTGAATTGAAAAATTGTCAACAACCTTTGTCAATTTTCCAGCACCATCAGTAGATTATGTAGAAGGTGTAGTTGATGTGGCAATTGTTGTGGTGGGAATTGTTGTAAGAGGTACAACATCTAGAGGAACCATGGACATTTTTTCACTCTGCTCCTTTTCCTTGATCATTTTCTCCAGCTCAATTTCCATTTGTCTAATCTGAGCATTCTGTTCCATGATTAGATTTATCATGTCACCTTTCTGAGTCTCTTATTCTTCAATATCATTTTTGAGAGGATCTTCGGCGGCTGGTAATTTGAGTCGCTTCCTTAATGCTGCAATGTCAGCATTATTTTTCTTGGTCAACTCCTCTGCAACTTTCATGTTCTCTAGATCATAATCACTACTAAATCCTCTAAGGATTTAATCATGGCGTCCTTTGCAAGAGAATAAATCTTCTCCATGTTTAACTGTGACTGTATATTAGAAAGTGAAACCTGAAATTTAGAAACAGTAACAGTAGTGTTGGTTAGAGTGGAACAAACCATTTGACCGATTTGTTTATGCATCTCCATTTGTTTAATGGGATGTATATTTTTAATATCAAACTCGAAAGTTGTCTTCTTATAATCTGATGTTGATTTAGCCTGTGGGATTTGAGCCTCAAGGGAAGCAATCTACATCTTCCCTATCTTTGAATCAAAAAGTGATATTAGCCTACTTTGTGAGCTGGAAGACTGCTTCCAAAATTGAGTATAGGTGATATTATTAAGAATCTAATTCTTAATTTATATTTCACTAAATCTGTCAAAAATAAACTTGTATTTATCTGTTTGAACAACCTTTGTTGTCTAGACAGTGTCTTACTACTCCTGGAATACTGATGACACTATGGAATATGTAGCAAAATTTCCACCTGCTTGAGAGGAAGATGGTGTTTCCTTAACTATCATGGCTACTTCTTGTTCTAAAATTTTCTTTGAATCTACTTTAGGATTCAATTTTGTCCTCTTCCTATAGATAATTTAAAATCCTTCCCTGCACTATTTGTCACTCAAGGTGAATCTTCTTCCCTTTGTATTTTGGTTTATTTCTCCTGAGGAAGAGGGGTTTGTGAAGTGGAGGTAGAAACAAGCTTCTCCTCAGCTTCATGCAAGGTATTCCCTGCCCAAGTTAGTTGGTTCACATATCTCTCAATTTCAGGTCTTTGGGTATGACTATATGGAATAGTTTTATCTTCCACTCTCAATTTGTAAATAATACCCATAGTGTCATAAGACCATGTAAAACTTAGGTTGAACTTCATTTCCTTGAGAAGCTTATCTTCTTCTTCTCCTGCTAATATGTTGTTACATATAAAAGAACCAATCTGTGTCTTAAGCCTAAACAGTGATTTATTCTTTGCAAAAAAAAAGTGTATCTCATCTGAATTAAGAATTTGTCTTATGTATTCTAGTGAAAAAAATCCTCATGGGGAGGTATTTTGGCATTTTGTATGGTGCCAACTCACACCCATACACTTTGAGTTCGGTGTAGTTTTGGTACAAGTACCAGTCTCTAGTCTTTCCTTGTTCTGTTACATGTAAAATTATTTTTATCTCCTCACTGATTCTTAGCTCTACTGTATTGTTTAATACACTCATTTTTGGGTGGATACATTGTTCAATATACTGTTTTTAGGTGAATTATTCCTACTCGTTCATCACTAGGGAAGTCTACAATATGACTGACTGTTGATTTCCCTCTTCATCTAATTTCTCCATGGTAAATTTAAACATGTCTTCTTGATAATATATAAACATGTAGAATAAAATTGAAGTATATTTGAACAATTCCTCAGTTGGAAACTTCAAGAATTGTTCACAAATACTATCACCCATAAATTGACTGAAATTAAAGATAATAGAAGTCTTACTATCTGTGGAAAATATGGACATGAAACCTATAATGGGTTCATCTACCCACTTATCAGAATAATAACCCAAAATATATGATATTATAGACATAATTTGTCTGTATTGAGCATGAAATATTGAGGAAGGATATGGTGGATTGTTTCTTGGTTACTAAGTGTTTTCTAGTAGGAAAAGTTCAAAAATCTTGGCTCTCTTGGCAAAGTCAATTTTCTAGTATAGTCCTGTCAAGGCTTCTAATGAGAATAGGGTACTATTTTCCACATCATCTCATCTACGGCTTGGGCATAAATGGTGAAAATAATTTCACCAGTAGGGGCTATAATTTATCTTTGATTAAGGACATAATAGGCTTGGCATCTTCTACTGAATTCTATAGAATGGAAGGTTTTTGGAAAAATGTAATGAGGGAGATTGGACTCCCAGAGTCCAATTTCATCCGTTTTATCAAAAACCTTGTCTTTGAGCCAATAGAAGAGTTTGAAGAGTTCGAACTAACACTGTGTCTCAAAGATTTTATAGTCTCCATCAAATAAGGGAATGTGGTCTAGATAAACTAGAGGATGAACCAAGGGGTTGACAGAGTCTTCCTAGTTTTTATTCCTGGGAGGCATCTTTATCAATGGAGAATTTTAGTAGAATCTAGGATGAGGAAAATGAATGGTTTATCAAGACTGTTCGCAAGTTTGTAGCTAATCTAGTGAAGGAAATGAGATGTTGGCACTCGATCACAGGTTTGATTAGCTAGAGAATTTGATTGCGCACTAGAAAACTTGAAAATTAAAATTAAATTGCAGAGATTTATGCAACATAAAGGTGAAATAGGGATGGTTTTAGGGTTTAAAAATCATTCATGAGTTTTCCGTTGCAGGTAGGCGCGGGTCCGTTAGATTGAAATGGTTACCCAGGAGAGTTTAATGCATAAACGATAATTTTTTGGGTAGGGGATTGATTGGGTAAAAATTAGAACATGTGGCAGGGAATTAATGAAGGAGGGATTGGGGAAGGGACATCAAGAAAGAGATGAGGGGGAAGTGGTTTTTGGAGGGGGTCGAGGACGGTTAATGGTATTAGAAAGGGGGAGTCCGAAATACAGGGAAGGCACCACATACTGTGCAACCAAACAAAGGAAAACCATCTTTTCGGACGCACGCCCAATGGTAAAGATATGATAGAGAGGGGGGGGCGAAATTGACCCTATGCCATTGATGTGTTGCTTCAAATGATCATGCAGCTGAGAGGTGTGCGAACTTTAACTACAAAACGCCAGAGATGGTTTGTCATGTAATGAATTTATATAAATGATGAAAATTTTGGGTTTTAAAACATCAATGAACCCCAGCCTTAGCCTTTTTGCGCATTTCAAATAGTATTTTGAACTTTAGACTAAAATTTCACCAATAAGCCTTTTGAATACAAATCAACCCCATTTATCCTTTTAATCTCAATTTTAATCCTAGAACTAGACAAACATTTTATTCATTTCTTCCCAAGGGTGCATTTAGACTAGCAAACCCTTATTTTACTTCTTATGAAAACTAAAATCCTAATCTATTCTATCCCTAATTTCTCTATTGATTCAACTTAAACAATTGAACCAATATCATTTTCTACCTACTAATCATTAGCCAAGATTAAACAGTTTGGCTAATATTATTCTCTAGTCTAATAAATAGAAATTTAAACTTGTTTAAGCATGATTAAGATATATGATTAAACAAATGACTAATGATTCCAGCATTTTAAACAGGATGCACACAACATTACTTTATTTGACAGAAAGAAACTATCTATCAGTAGTGGCATTCAGATTTGCAACAATTTTAGTATTATTTTGTTTTGTTTTTCTTTTGTGGGGTTCTCATCTTATTTTTATTATTTTTCACTGTTTTTATTTCTTTTTATTTTGTCTCTTTATTCATTTTTTAAATACCCTCTTTTAATTTTCTTTTATATTTTTTTTGGGAAATCATTTGCAAATTGAAAAATGATTTACAATATCAAATAACTAAGATAAAATATCCAGTCACCTTGAGATCCTATAAATTATAGGTCCCTAACAACATACATGTATGAAATTGCTGAGGGACCATATGGTTGTAGAAGGGTTGCAGGAGTTGATAGATAACTGTGTTGGCAAGGAAATGTTGCAACTTGAACAACACATAGTAAACAATGTGTACAAGAATAAGAAAAGAACCGACCAAGAGATGCGGTTGACTACGCAGATCAAATATTATAAGATGGATCAATTCATTCTGTATCTAGCATTAGATGCCAATATTATACCAAAGCAGACATGGGAGTGAATGGGAAGGCCTAAGCTGCAATGGTCACCAATTCAGCTGAGGATGGAAAATCAGCAGAAGATCATTCCTATGGGGAGATTGCATGTGATCAACGTAGATATTGATGGAGCTGGCGTGTTGGTCGACTTCGAAGTGGTTGATATCGTTGATGATAGTAATCCATATCCTACATTGTTGGGATTTGACTATCTTACGACATGGATGTTATAATCAACCTGAAGAAGAGGCAATTGATCTTTGAAAAGAATGGTACCCAAGTTCTTGTGCCATTAGATCCTTCCAAAGGTGCATGCTATATAAAGCCTATACAACATGAGTATGTGGATGTTGTGATTGATCAGATATATAGGCTTACGATGCATAATGAATACTGGATTAATCCAACAACAGACGGTAGAATATGTTGGGAGCACGATAGTTCGTGTATTTCAGATTTCGATGAAGAGCTGGAGCATTGGCAGAATAGTTTGCATTAAGTAACCACTAAGCGCTATAACAGGGTTACAAAATTTCTGCACCATGTCAGATCGGAAGCACGGGACTTACCTTTTCATGATGGAATGGGGAATGTTGTATTTTTTATGGAGGAATTTGAGAAAAATGTGCTTGGGAACTAGAGATATGAAGATTTAGACTTCGCATTGAGTGGTCTACTCCAGCACGATGGTGGGGCACGCAAAGGGATTGGTTAGAAGGGTGGTAGGAGTTTGTAAGTTGCTAAAGCTAAGATTTGGTCACGTTGATATGAAGATCGCGGAGAAGTATTATGGTCATAAGGACCCTTGCAAGCACTTGGCCCGTTGGACTAAAGCTTTGGGTGTCGAACCTCAGCCGGAATGGGTGCACATGTTGTTTCATTATTTATATACAATACCTAAGTAATGGTATCTTGAAACAGAGCTGCACCATGGAACCGTGGATTGGTATGAGATGATAGATGGGTTCTTGTTAACTTATAGCTTTTCTGATGGTTGGGAATGTATTAATGAGGCCCTTCAAGATGTTAAGGTGGGATTATTTCTAATTAATAAGGATCTGAGGACTTTCGTACAACCTAATTGGGTGGCGCAGTTAGCACAAGCCTCTGAATGTTACAATTTGACCATAGAGGAAGGAGAGGAGGATCTGCGTGACATTCATATCCCTGATTTAGAAGGACAACACGAGGTTGTAGGGCCAGAGATGTTAATACCGGATGTAGAAAAACATATTAGGACTCTGCAAGTCAACATAGGTGTTGGGAGGTATAAATGCTAGATTTACACCCACATTTAAATTGTCAATCCAGGGTCGTAAGACATAAATATGTAGCACAATATATGTCATAATATGCCCTTGGGGACTTGAAAAAATAAAACCCTAGAATGAATTCAGAATGGAAATCATGCGGGAAAAGAAATAATACATTTCAAGGTAAACACACTACAAAAAAAGAGTGCAAAGCTATAAAATACTACAACTGAAAATAATAAAACAATTCTATTCCAACTACTTAAAATATGTTCTTAAAATTATGCTTTAAATATGTACTTCACATGCTACTTTAAAATTTAAAATGCTTCTTACAAATGATGCAAGTACTATTGCTGGAAAGAAATCACAAGCGTATGGAAATATTCAATGCAATTTCTAAATTATTGGATGAGAATGTCTTCAAGAGTATTTGTTAGACACTTAATTATATTAATTTACTTATATTAATCTTGGTATTGAGCTATGCTTAACGAATATTGTTTTCTTGATTCCAAGATCAACTTCATGCAATGATATAAATTGTTTATAAGTGCCAAACAATATAAATGTCATATTAAATAAAACCCTTGTTGACTTTATATCATGATTATTATCGTTTAAAATCCCTACAACTTTAATATATATTGTGTTATAAAATAACTTGAAATTGAGAAAAAGAAGCACTTTCTATCTCTACTCTAGTTGCTGGAAAAAAAAGTAAATTGACACTATATTTAAACCCACTAATCAAACCTGTGCAACTAAATAAAAGACATAAAAAGAGATCATGAAATGGAAAAGTTTCAAGCACACCACACAATTCATGAAATAAAACACAGAAATTATAAAACACAAGCAAACCTACAGTTTCAGTGAAGTAAATCATTATAGCAGTCAACTGAATAAATCCTAAGAATCTAGACAATGGGGTGATTGATGGGACCAATCTCTCAGCTCAATATACCTGAAAAGAAACTACATTAACACAACATCTCATAAGTTTAAAGAGTTTGAAAGAATATTTTAAATGTGGATTCATATTATTGTAGTAATCAAATTACAAAAATACTCAATTAAAAATGTTACAATGCTGGCTTGAGTTCATAATCCAGCATTCCACAACAAGCTCCATCATCTCCTATTCCCTATGATCCTAGCCTCAACCTAATTATATGCAGTATTCTGTCTCTATTACAGTACTCTTGTGTGTGTCATTGATCCATGTGGATTTAAATCCTTTTCAGGATCTCCCCTCTTCTCCAAATCATGACCTTTATTAAATAGATTTTACAGTACCAATCTTATTCCAACATGTTCTTCCCTCAAACCATATCCTCCTGTCTGGATTCATTGCAAATCAAGGAAGAATGTCCACTGCTGGGTTTAATTTCCATACCTCCAAATAAATACAACCATGTATGAATTATTTATAAAAAAAACTTTACAATCCACAAAATTCGCATTTTCCTCCATTATTTTTTTCCAAATTTCCATCTGATGCTTTTGGAAAAATCGTGGGTTCTTATGAAAAAAACATTATACATAATAAAATCCAATCTAGTTTGTATTGACATGAAGAACATTGCTCTGTGGCAGATTTTGGATATTGGAATTACATTATGGTTGAACAATATTGTCTCATGTAAAAGATGTTTTCCTCCAAATCTGTTATAGCATCATTTCTCACCTTCATATGATTCATGATTGCTTTTATGGCTTTGGGCACCCATTCCTACAGACTTGGAAAAAATTCACTAAAAAACAGTGTTAAAATCCCCATACGCGGTTATGCCCAGACTTTTCCGCATGTATACGCGAGTCCACATGAACTTTTCCGCGTATGCCATTAAAATCATTAAAATATATATAAAAAATCCCTATTTTCAGGCTGGGTTGATGGTTACTCTGGTAGTTCAACCACCCCAGCATGTGGCCAACTATTTCCAACTGTTGAAACTACTTTGAGGGAGTATAAAAGCCCCTCATGTGCATGGCCTAAGGGAGAGAGAGAAATTATTGATATTATACTCTGTTGGTATTCCCTATCCAAGTTTGAATTCCCGTGCCTCCTGCACTTCCCAGTTCATTACAGGAAACCCTTGTTTCTTGGAGATGCTCATCTCTCTATATGTCATCTCGTATGCACCAGTTCGGAAGGAATCTTAGCGAGGCAAGGGTGGGACGGATCCGGACGACGGTCTGCTCGAAGATCGTGGAAGGATTCAGGTGATCTCTCCACTCGTTATTTCTGTACATGCTATTTATAATACAGAAGAACCATCTTGTTCCCGAAATATACATGTTAGTGTCCGCTTGCATATGTGAGAATATTGTTATTTAAGAATTTATTATGGTTTATCTAATGTTTCATATGGATTTCACTAACACTTAGAGTAGATATATGTTGTACAACCAGTTCTTTGTGCTTGTTTCTTCTTGTCTTTCAGGTTAAGAAGGAAGAAGGGTTGCTGGGTGTTTGGACCCCGCGGGATTTGCTTCAACCATAGGACCTATGGGTAACTTCCTCGATCTGCTCTATTTAGTTTTTCATGAACATATATGGTTGTGTGAGTCATTTTTGAGTAGCATGCCCTGCTCTGTGGAGGTTTAAACCCAACAAACCTCTAGGGTGATTTTCCCCGAAACAGAACTGGCGACTCCGCTGGGGATCACATTCTTGTGATTCCCCTGTTGGGTGGTTTCAGTTGTTTGATAGGTTTCCAACAGTTTTAACTTCTATTTCCAGTCCAGTTTACTCTTTCTCAGTCAGACTGAAGTCCTGGTTTCTTATCCAGGCTTGATCCTTTTTGTTTTTTCATTATTTACCTTTATATATGCGGGTTTGTCTGCACACAGTCACATATACACACATTTTTTGTTAAATGGAGTCGCGTATACGTGAGTTTCCTTTAGCACAGTCGCGTATGCATGCTTGTTGCTAAACTGTGAAGTTGCGTATACCTAGGCAGATTTTGAAATTTTGGATTCCTTGGCTTTTTAGTCCTTTCTGTCTGTGGAGACCTGTTCCTGCAGTGTCTTTGTACCCTCTAGATTGTGAAGAAAGTGGTCTTTGGTCTTTTCTCTCTCTTGTTTGATTGAAAACTAGTATTTTTGGCAAACTATTGTGTCTTGTGCTGGCATTTCTGGTTTGAGTACCAAGATCTCTTTCTGGGGATTCTTGGCTGTTATGCTTCATCAGAACAGAGAGCTCCTACTCATTTACTCTTTCCTATCTTTGTGTTTTGCTTTGCACTATGATTTTTGCCCGTTTCTTGGTTGGTTTTCTTGAGTTCAGTCGGCTAGGTCTTGTTGCAACTTTTGAGGAGTCTTTCTTGGTTCTTTGAAGTTTTTGCTTGCGGCAAGGTTGCACTATTCTTCTAGGCTGAGTGGCTAAGTTTTCTTGTCTTCTTTTGCTCATATTGATCTTGCTACTAGTTAGCCCTATAAGATTTGGAGCATTTTTGAAGTTTTTGCTTGAAATTCAGTGTTGTTTGGCTTGGGATTTGATAGTTTCACTTGGTCTTTTTGAACTCTTTTATAAAACACAAAAGCTCAAAAAAAATTTTGCTTTGTTGTTTGCTTTTGTTTTTGCATTTTTGTTCTCATTTCTTTGTATCTTTTGAAGCTTTGTTGAGGTTTCTTGCCTTTGGATTTTCCCTTGATTTTGGAGAGGAGTTGCCATTAATTTCTTCCTCTTGATTTTCAAGCGTTTTTGGTGTCTTCATATTAAGAGTTCTTGATTTTGGGAACTAGCTTTCTGGACAACCAAAAAGAGATAAAACTGAAGGAATTTTGGGGAAATTTCACTCTGCTTTAGGAGATTTTGCATCTTAAGATTTGCATGCTTGTAGTGATTTGCATCAGGTGCACTTAAGCATTTAGTCATTTTCATAGTTTTTGTGAGTGTGAGTTTGCTATCTGAAAAGAAAAATACAATTTTTAATCTCGTAGAACCTGTGTAGAAGTTGCTTTTCATCAAAAGACAATAACTACATTTGCATGTAATTTGGTTTTTATTAATTTCTTTCTGCGTCAAAACACCATAAGTTTCATTTCCGCATCCCTTTGACTTAACATAACAGCCCATTAAAATAAGCGATATATTTTAAAATCAACTAGAAAGTTTTCTAAGTGTCATACACCAACTAGCTAGGTTGTAGGGCCTTGGATTAGGTGAGTGGAGAGTTAACTCTCCAAGGCTGCTCAAACAAAACATAGAAGTTGATTAATTGAGCGAAATCCAACTCCGTTAGGTGGACCAGGAAAGCTCTCCTCCAGAGAGTCAAGCGCGAGGGGAAGTGAAGGCTGAGAAGAGGGATACCCCCTCTCTGATTAGCTGAACCTGACCTCAAGACCGTTCCGCCCGGCTTCTGACACGGATTGGTGCCCATAGTTTCCACTCCTAGGTTCCACACAGGTGACTGCGGGGGGGAATACCCGTGGTACCTAAGGCAGACGTCGCATCACTTTCAGCAGTACTTCTGGGGGGTGCCCTTGCGAAGCTTGGGTGCTTGAGCCGGCAAAGGCTGTCGTTAGGAGGTCGGCGTAACTATTTCTGATACCTTCGCTAGTTGTTCTGGGCCGTAATTATCCCAGACTGCTTTCGGGAGGTCCTATATTTCGCTTTCCTGTATTTTGGTGTCTGGTCCTCATCACCCGGAGCGGAAATACTTGAAGGTTGTTTGCTTGATTGTATCTCAGGGATTTTTCTTATAGTGAGTGCTCTTTGCTCCTAGCTTGCCTAGCTTTTCACTTTTTTGAGTCTAATTTAAAATCTATAAAAGTGGCTGATCAAGCGCCTCGTCGATCGAGGAGAATCCGGGGGTTATCTCTCGAGAGTCCAGAGCCTTCTTCGAGAAGGCGTAGGAGTGATTTAGCAGGTGGTTACCACCCGGTGACATCTGACGCAGTGGAGAGAGATCCTCCACAAGGGTCTGAAGGTTTCATAGCTGATTCTGGTGTCAGTTCTGAGAGGAGCGTTCCGCTCACCTCGCGGGTTTTATTTCCTCAGGAAGAATATTTTCAAATTGAGGAATTACCTGAACCTCCTGTGTCAGGTCCATCTCCTCTTCCTCCTGATTATCCGTTCATTGTTCAATACATCGGACCTGAGTCAGAGAGACCGGAAGATCCTCCATATGATTCATACCTTTCGATGGCCATGACTGGGAACGCGGCTTCTGCTGTGAGTGCTGCAGGCATTCAGACTCCTGCTTCTGTTGAAGGAGGGGGCACTATTGCTTTATCTTCGATTGCTTCTAGTGCTGCTGTTTTTGGATCTGGTTTCACCCAAACACATGCTTGTCATTCTGGTCCCTTCTGTTTCGGAATGCCCACTAGTGGGATTCCTTCTTTTTCCTTTTCCGCTGCTGCAGCTGGATCTACACCCATGTCTTCCATGGCTAGTGGATCAGCTTCTTTTCAGGGGTTCCCCTTTGGAACTGGGCACATTCCTAGTTCCAATCCTTCTTTAGGGTCCTTTCCATTTACTTCTCAGACCCAGAGTTTCAATCCTTGGTCTGGAGGTCAGAATTCGACCACTTTTACAGGATGGAACCCTGTATTCACTACAGTGGGGTAGGGAATCAGTTTTACGCTGGTCACCAAGGGAATACTTCTTTCCCTTCATCGAGTGCTTATCAGACCTTTTCTCCTCTTTCTAATGCCTGGAACCCCTATCAGGGGCTTTCCTCTTCATGTCATACTTCAGCGGGGGGAACTGGTCTGGGCTTTGGTAACTCTGCGTTGGGAGGAGGTTCTTCTCCTTTTTCTACGAGTCCTTTTTGGCAACCTGGTGCCTCATCAAATCCAGGGTATTCTTTTCAGAATGTTGGGAATCCATCCCATCAAGGATGGAATCCTCGGGCTCCACCTCACTTACCTTTTCTGGCAACATTAAACATGCCAGATCTGTCGAAGTTGACTAATGATCCGATTCATTATAGTCCGGGGTGGCCTCCGGTTCCCACCAAACTTCCTTCAAACATTCCAAAGTTTGAAGGTAAAAATGGATAAAATCCGGCTGACCACATTACTACTTTCCATTTATGGTGTTCTTCGAACTCCCTGGTCGATGATTCAATTAGGTTGAGATTATTTCAACGCACCCTAACTGGAAACGCTGCCAAATGGTATATTGAGCTAACTGGGGGTAGTTTTTCTACATTTGGAGAACTGGCTGTTACATTTCTGAACCATTTTCAGTTCCCTGTCCGATATGATGCTGGGACTGAACTCCTAGCTAATTTTAAGCAGGACGACGCAACCCACATTTCTGATCACATTCAGGAATGGAGAAGAAGGAAGAGGCTGATTAAAGCTCATATTCCAGGTGAATTCCTTTTGGAATGGTTTCTGAAATCCCTGCAGTCAGATATTTCGAAAGATGTATCCCTCTCCGGGGTATTTTCCGAGGAGCAGGCCATTTTTAGGGCCCAGCAGCTCGAGTTGATATATTCTTAGTCTGGGGTCCTTCACAAGTATCTGCCCAATGCTCCTCGCTCCAAATTAGATTTATCTTAAACTAAGCCCGGTCCTCATGGCAACGGATTGATTGGATCGATCAATAGTGGTGCAGCGAGCCTGCTTACTCAACTGCAGCAGTTGTCTTTACAATCTGCTCCTTCTGGTCAGGTTGTGCCTGCTGAGTCATCACCTTCCCAGCCTTTGTCCATAAATGTTGTCCAAGCTTCTGATCCCAAAGGAAATCAACAATTAGAAGGGAAGAAGAAGGGACGAAATAATAAGAAAAAGGGCAAGAACGGGAAGGGTAATGCAAATAAAACCAACGAGCATGTTGGTGAGGGTCCAAAGGAGAAAAGGAAAGTGAAGTTTCCATGCAAGCTGTGTGCTGGAGACCATCTTACGCACCTTTGCCCTAAAATTCAGGATGCGCAGTGCTTGTTAGCCCAGCAGGGTTCTTCTAGTACCCAGGCTGTGTTAACTAACCCTTTTCCCCAAGGGCAACAGTCAGTTGTTGGCGCGAACCAAAATCCTGGGGCTTCCTCTGGGGGCACCCAGGAAGGGGAAATTCCATCGAACATTTTCATGATGAGTGCTCATGCGGATATCGCTACGAGATCCCGTGATTATGGCGGAGAAGAGTCTTCGAAAGCTAAGGATATTCATGATGCTACTTAGCCGCTTCACATTACCAAGCCTGCTGTTGAGTCTATGCCTCGGATGCCCAAAGCATCTTCTAAGCGATCAACGATTAATCCAAATGCAAGGGCTGCCCAGAACTACTCAATTGTAGAAGATCTGGCGCAGATTCCTTGTGCTATGTCGGCTTTAGAGGTACTCCAGTCTTGTCCAGCTCAGTGCAGTGCTTTGCTCACTGCCATTGGGGCTATTGATCCAAAAAATTCTCTTCTAATTACTTTTGATATGTCTAATTTTAAGAAGAGACTTCCTCATCACATGGCTTTTCATATTAAATCATCGTACCGGAAGTGTAACATCTTTCGGACGGTTGTTGATGAGGGTGCTTCCACATGCGTGATGTCTCTCGCATGATGAAAGACACTTGGATCTCCCAAATATGTTCCATCTACCACTCTTCTGACTGCATTCGATGGTCATTCTCACAGACCCCATGGTATTGTCCCAGCTTTTCCCATCTGTGTTGGGGGCAAAATTGTCAATATAGAGGTTGAGGTAGTGGATGCAAGCTTGGACTATGTTAGACTCCTATACCAATAGGTGTCATTTTTCATGATTGTCTTGATTGAACTATGGAATATGTTCAAACCTTTTTCTTGAGCAAAGGTGTTCCATATTCTTGAAAAACCAAAAAATCAAAAAATTTAAAAAATGTAAAGAGGGTATACCCTAAAAAGAAAAATCAAAGGGTAAGAAAAATAAAATGGTCAAAAAAGTGAAAGAAATGAACCCCAAACAAAAAATAGACCAAGGAAAGTGTGCAAATCCAAATGCCACTACTATTTCATTTTTGTAATAAAGAAATTGTGTGCAGCTTGTCAAACTTTTGCCACAATTTATGAAGAGTCAAACTATTTAAACTTGACTCATTCATGTTTCAATTTCATGTTGTAGAATAGAGAATAAATATCTGACCAAACCGTTTAATCTTGGCAGATAAGTAGATAGGTAGAGTTAATAAAAGGTGCTCAACAGTTTAATCTGAGCCCTTGGATGTAATAAGTTGAGAATTAGATAGAATTGCCATGTAAAAGAAAAGAAGATTGATAAGGGTTTGCCAGTCTAAGTGCACCCTAATAAAGAAGAGAATATGGTAGTGTAAAGTAGATAGGGTAGGTAGATGGTGTTGCAAAGTTTCATATGATGAATGATGGTGTTAAATGTGTTTGATATTTAACTTTCATCACAAGTACTGAAGCAGAATATACATTGGAAAATTTACAGAAAGCAAAGTCAAAATCATTAACTTCCCACATCACTTTCTCCCTAAGAGTTTTACTAATTTCCCCAAAGTGCTAAGGTATTTGAAGATTAAAGGGGCTCTAGGCATTTCCTTGACTTTTGGAGGGACCGGACCCTCGGCCTGATGATCAAAAAGACCTAAGTATTTGAAGTTATTTATTATTATAAACATTCCCTTTTAATCTTTTTCTAAGTAAAATTTTATTTTACTTAGGAAAATCATGCAAATTTCCATAATAATCCCTCAAAATTACTTACTATTCTATGTTTAAGTGTTGAAATTGAAATGATACAATTTACTTCAGAAATCTCCAATTTCCTAGTTGTGTAAAGTATTTTGAGTTTCCCTTGTCCCATTGTCATATTAAGATTTAACTTTAAATATTAAATCCTTATATAACTTACCTTTTCATATATGTATAACTCCTTCTACACAAATATCCCAAAAGCCCATCTTATTATAAAATTTCAACCAAAGTATTTATTTTCCAATTATTCATAAAAGACCCACATTATGTGCCCTTTGGTTAGAAACATATCTTTATAATCTATCCTCGCCCCTATGGATAATAAATTACATTGATTTATTACCATATAATAACAATATTGAAAAGGTTTTAAACATATGTTTTATGTTTCAAACGGAAAAAATAAATAAAACCAAAGCCCCGCCGCAACCCCAACTCTCATTAAACCACGGGATTAATTAATCACCCAGATTAATTAATAGCCAATCCCTCAGTCAATAAGACGCCGCCCGGAATAGTTAAATTAACATTAATTACTTTGGGCCCGCGTGTTAAATCCCCTACCTTCTTCACGTCATATCACCCGTCCGATCGCCCATTCCCGGATCAACGGCCAGCTGTAATTCCGCCAGCCATCCATCGTTCGATAGTTAACGCGCGGGATCACGGTGGTTTCGAAACAGTGCACCCGCCACGTGTTGATCTCTGAATGGAATCGCTGCCTCCCCGCGGAAAACCGCCTGCTCCCGAAAGCGGTGCGGAATTTACTGCTTACCGCCCGACCCCGGTGACGCATCCATCATACATCAGTGTCGTCATCCCATAAAAATAATAAAAATCCCCCCCCGTTTGACTTTGCCGATAAAACAAAACATTCACGTCTTTTTCATCATTTTGTACGCCAGTGAAAGAAAATGCCTTCCACGCAGAAAAACTCAAAATTCGAATTTGTAAAGTCCACTTACCTTATCATTTCGAAGAATATTGCAGACAAGCCTCTCAGAAGATTATCTACCTTAGCCGGCACCTATCCAAACGCTGTTTTCTCCAAAAACAGGTATTTACCCTAAATTCAAACTGAACTCTGTTTAAATCTCGGCTTTCCTTTTTTCCTTCACTGAAACAGAGTTAGAATTAATTACTAGTTCATTCCGTGACCCCGAAAACTGTAATTGAATTACTAAATCTACAAATGGACCTGTTTTTCCCGTGAATTTACTCAATTCCTCACCATTAGCCAAATTTCCATTTTTCCACAAGAACCAAAATGGGAGTTCCTGTAGCCTTGAATGATGCTCCATTTTGAACCTGGTCAAAACCTCACTCCCTTGTCCATTGGGGAATTGCTTGAAAAATCTACTCGGTTGTCCCCTGAAGAGGTAATCAGAAGATCACATCCTTGGATAAACAGTCTTAATACTAGTCATAAAAATTTTTTACTCCAAGATTTTTATCAAATCTATTCAAACAGAGGTTAGAAAGCATAACAGCTAAAGAGTATCAATGGTTAAAGTGTATCAGGTAAAAGTCAGTGAAAGTTAAAATGAAGTTACAGATCAGTCAAAGGTAAATAGTAAAAGTAAATATAGAAGGCAGTAAAATGGTAAAAAGAGATGAGAATACTTTCACCAATAGTGAGTTTTGTCTAAAGTGAAAGTAAAACAGTCAAAAGAGCAAGAAAGTAAAAAGATGAAAAAACATAACAAGAAGGAACATTTTTGCAGAAATTGCATATTTTAGTCATAGTTTTACATAAACTATTTTGATCAATACAAGATGAATTTTACAAAACTTAAGGAGGTTTATCTTCTTAAGAGTTCCATCTACAAAAACCTCTCTCACTTTTCTAACAGCCATTATGGTTTTGGAAATATTAAACAATGTTGGAAAGCACTTTTTGCAGAAAATTCATGTTAAGTCATCATTTTGCAGAAAATATTGTGGCCAATCAGAAATACATCTTACAAAACTGAAGGATTTTTTTGTTCCTAAGATACCCATCTACAACAACCTATCTCATTTTTTGGAAATTGATTTCAAAATGAGAGATACATGCACATATTTAGAGGCTATTATTCAGACTCCGTAAAACTCTGTTTTACACATCGTTTTCCAGAGCCTATTGTGCACATTTGGAAAGGAATTTTAGGAAAGTGAAAGAGCTTTATCTCACCAACATATTTATCTACAATAACCTCTTTCACTTTTTACATATCTATTATGGATTGAGAAATATAAAAGTATCATTGGACCCCAAATTTGCAGAATTGTTGGAGCAGAATTGCACAAAGAAAGGAAGCAGTTAGTGACTTGGATGCCTCATCATCAACTAAAAGTTGGATCAAATTCGAATTCTCCTCTTTTTCATCACCTATCCATACAAAATAGTTCCAAATAGATGAATTAGTTTGAGTGTCCTTTACTTAAGTTCTATTTATGTAAAATAGTTGGAGAGATTTGTGAACTAATCTTGATATTTTTTCAAGATATTTTAGTTTAGAATTTGTATAAATACTTCACTCTTGGAAGTATTTTGGGTAGATTCTACTACTTTGCTGTGACATTGATGTTTTTGGAATAAAAGTGCTTTGGAGAAACTTCTTTGTGGCTTGCTGGATGACTATTTAAAGCTCGGGACTTTTTGCAGGATTCATGCGTCAAATTGCAGTTCAATAAGTCTTTCTATCCTATGTCTTAAGTTTTATATCTGTTTATAATATCATTGTGTCCATTTCTAAATAATTGACATAAAAGAATAACTCAGAATTTACTTAATTGTACTCTGAGTTCAGTTGTGATTATTCTAAATGTTTTCCTCTAAATTAGTTATAAGCAACGAATTCTTAATTGCTCTTGCTTCGCTAATTTAAACATTTTGATTACTATAGTAAAGAATTCTTCACTGCTCTTTATTTGTAATCATTCCATTTCTTTCTTTTGAACATGTTGAAAGATTCTTAATTGCCTTTCATCCCTTCAAAATCCCTTCCATTCATTTTAAGATCCAAAATTGTTCTCTGTTGGCTATCTTGCCCTCGCAAAACCATCTTGTGTGCGAGAAGAGTAATCCAAAGAAAGCCCCTCCTTTCGACTCCATAGCCCAATGGACTAAAAAATATTCAACCTTGCCCTCAGTTTGGCCAGTTCCACAATTTTTACTCAAACAAAAATCAAAACTCTTGGGACCGATAACTAGCCTAAAAATTTCTAAGAAGAAAGCTAAATTTTAAAGAGAGAGCCCTCTCTACAGATACGTATTGGCTAGATTCGTATCTAAAGGTTGGTTTGTGGTTACCTCAGGGTCTACTTTTCCTTTTCCTCAACTAGTGAAAACCCGAGTGATAACATAGTGGCGACCATATCGGGATCCGAATCATTTTATTGATACTATTGTTTGATTTATAAGCTGATAGACAGAGTCTCGAAGATCGGTCACAGCCTTTGAAATGTTTTTGCTCTGCTGTTGCATGTAGCCCAAGATCGTTTGCTTCGATTATCTTTGGTTTAGCTTATAAAGCTGAACTTTTTGGATTCAAAACATTTAATCGTACTCTCTAGTTCAATAAATATTTGAGAAAAAAATTTAATTAAAAATATCTTAAATTTCTTAAAGAAATCATAGAAGTTGTTTTGAAAATTCATAAAAAAATAAAATAATCATAAAATATTCAAACTTTGGTTCCCGAAGAACTAAATTTTTCTTTGTAATTGTTTTACGAGTTTAGATCTGATCTATGATGGTGGACAGGGACTTAGTACACAAAGGTTAAAATCATCCACTCGACGACTCCAAATCAATTTCGTAAATCAAGACTCCACTCGGAGGAATGAACCTCATAAAAAGGACAATATGGAAAGATCAGGGCTTTCAACTTGGATCTTAATCCAAGACACTATGTTCTTTCTCATTAAGAAATTTTTTCAATGTATATTGTATTTTATAGAAGATCTTAGATTAATTTTTAGTTATTTTTTTCCTTTGAAGTTTGTAAGTAATAATTCTTCCTAATCTCTTTGGCTAGATTTTCTTATGAATCTAATGATGATCATTTTCCAATTAAGAAGCCTCAAATAATCAAGATTGATCTTACAATCCCCTGTACACATCCCTATGCCATATAAAGTTCCGGATAGATATAAGCCTTTTATTTTACCTCCTATACTCCATGATTTTTCCTAAAAAATACTACAAGTATCTTCCTAGATTTGATGGAGAGAATAGTATCTACAAAAACATATTCAAGGTTTTGAGAATTATTTGGATTTATTTGAGATTGATGAAGATGATGTTAAAATCGAGAATTTTTGCTCTTTCTTTGCAAAATAGAATAAAGAGTTGGTTCTAAAAATCTGCCTAATGCTAGCATCTCAAATTTCCAACAAAGTTTATCAAACTTTTCCTCGACTGATGGATAATAAAAGTTAATCATTTTGTGATCATGGAGAATATAATCAATTAAAAAGACATTCAAATGAACGATATAAAAAAATTTTCTGACATATTTAATCAAGTTTATTATTCAATGCCCGAAAATATTAGACTTCCTCATGATTCACTTTCTTGCATTATCCAAGTGTTTTGATCTGAAAATAGAATTTTGAAAGTTAAAGAGAAAGAGATCCAAAAACACTTGTACAGATGCAAAATATTGCAGTTGATGTGGAAGTTAATCTCCAAATCAAACAGAAAAGTTGAAAGTAGAAGAAGAGAAAAGGAAAAAAAACATTGCAGAAAGGTAAAACTCAACCTTTTGGTAAGAAAACTAGATGAAATAAAAACGGGAGATCACTATGAAAGAAGAAGAATTTTTATTCAAAATCACCATGAAGAAATAGAAGAGGTTGATAGCCATGAACAAATTCTCTTAATTCAAATTATCATAAATCAGTAAAATGAATTTACAAATCAATATGAGGAAGAGGAATCTGTTGTTCTAATGTGTATGTTTGATGACATTCCTTATTTTGATGATTTGCCTAAGTATGATCATTATGATGATAGTTGATGTTCTCCAAAGTCAAGCTAACTTTACAGAGATATCGAAGCTAGTTTTGGAGGATGAAGAAATGCATGCTTTCAGCAATTGAAGACGATGATCACATCAATACGGATCGGCCATGAGAGTGAGGAAGGAAGAGCATAAAATGTGGAAATAAGTGAAGATTCTTTACCTCTTTGTTTTGCTTCATTTTTAGTTCATTAGAGAAAACTATCATGCCATCAATAATCAACAATCTTTAGGAATTGTGATTGACAACAAAGAAGATAATGAAACTATTGATCAAGATTTTTTCAATTTCACAATTGCAGGTTTATCAGTTCCCTATTGAAATAAATGATCAAATGACACAAGAAAGTTCCATACCACTATTTTTTAAACCATTTCAGCTTTTAAAGGAAATGTGGTATAACATATTTAAAGAAAAGAATGGGAAACTTGTTGAAGTTTATGAAGTCCCATGGAATTTTATATGTCATAGGTTCCGCAATTTTCCCAAGATTTTCAGGATCCAACAGCGTATATGTTGAATATTGAAGGCATTCAAAGCATTCCTCTATTAACTAACTATGATTTTCAGAATCAAGATGATAAAGGATTCAACACTCAAACATTACAATCGAGAGGAATATCATCACAAATCTTATCCGAAAGTTTACAGAGAGATAAAGATGAAAATAGCATTTCATATTCATGGTATGGAGGCCATCCAGAATACAGTATGTACGAGTTGTTCGACATCAGTTAAACATCAGCAGTATATATTTTGGAAGATCCTTTTGTACAGTTTAGAGTCAACAAAGGAAATCAAGTGTTTCCTTATCCTCTCATTTGTTGACAAGTTTCTAATAGCTTATGGTACAATTTTGATAATCAACAAGAAAATGCAACAAAATCTATCAAAGTACATAATGCTTGAATGGCTGCATTGGCTATTTCATTTTACCATAACTAGTAGTTGAACAAATGAGATTGAGTAGGTAGATGAGTGCTAATAAGCTCATAATTTTGAGCATTTTTTTTAGTTTTTCAATTTTCTGACTAGTTTTTCATTAAGTTGGTTTGAAAATTTTTATGTGTTGTTTTAGTTTTAGATCAGTTGCGGAGTTGCGTGAAAAGGACTATATTCAATTCAAGATTTTCAACCACAACAAATTCATGTTTGGGATTGGAACAAGGCAGAAAATTCCTAATTGGGCAACAAAGTTTTAAGTTTTGAGTGGATAGTAACTTTCATCGGAGTTGAAGCCCAAAGTGAAGGCCCTAAACTCGAAGTTTTACTATCATATATACAATAAAACTACCTAGAAGAAGGAAATTACATGGTTTAGTTTGAAGACATTTTTGAGGCAACTCGACATCGTCGTTCTTGACTTTTCAAAAGGAAAAGCCATCCCCAAGTGGAGCCGTGTGTTAGACTCCTATACCAATAGGTGTAATTTTTCATGATTGTCTTGATTGAACTATGGAATATGTTCAAAACTTTTTCTTGAGCAAAGGTGTTCCATATTCTTGAAAAACCAAAAAATCAAAAAATTTAAAAAATTTAAAAAATGTATACCCTAAAAGAAAAATCAAAGGGTAAGAAAAAATAAATTGAGTCAAGAAAATGAAAGAAATGAACCCCAAGCAAAAAATAGACCAAGGAAAGTGTGCAAATCCAAATGCCACTACTATTTCATTTTTGTAGCAAAGCAATTGTGTGTTTGACTTGTCAAACGTTTGCCACAATTTATGAAGAGTCAAACTATTTAAACTTGACTCATTCATGTTTCAATTTCATGTTGTAGAATAGAGAATAAATATCGCACTTAAAATGCTTTAATCTTGACGTATAAGTAGATAGAGTAGAGTTAATAAAAGGTGCTCAACCATCTTAATCTGAGCCCTTGGATGTAATAAGTTGAGAATTAGATAGAATTGCCATGTAAAAAAGAAAAGAAAATTGATAAGGGTTTGCAGTCTAAGTGCACCCTAATAAAGAAGAGAAAATGGTAGTGTAAAGTAGATAGGGTAGTAGATGAGTGTTGCAAAGTTTCATATGATGAATGATAAAGTGTTAAATGTGTTTGATCTTTAACTTTTATCACAAGCACGAAGCAGAATATACATTGGAAAATTTACAGAAAGCAAAGTCAAAATCATTAACTTCCCACATCACTTTCTCCCTAAGAGTTTTACTAATTTCCCCAAAGTGCTAAGGTATTTGAAGATTAAAGGGGCTCGAAGGCATTTCCTTGACTTTTTGGAGGGGACCGGACCCTCAGCACAGATGATCAAAAAAGGACCCATAAAGTATTTGAAGTTACTTATTATTATAAACATTCTCTTTAATCTTTTCCTAAGTAAAATTTTATTTTACTTAGGAAAAATCATGCAAATTTCCATAATAATCCTCAAAAATTACTTACTATTCTATGTTTAAGTGTTGAAATTGAAATGATACAATTTACTTCAGTAAATCTCCACTTTCCTAGTTGTGTAAAGTATTTTGAGTTTCCCTTTGTCCCTATTGTCATATTAACATTTAACTTTAAATATTAAATCCTTATATAACTTACCTTTTCCTATATGTATAACTCCTTCTACATAAATATCCCAAAAGCCCATCTTATTATAAAATTTCAACCAAAGTATTTATTTTCCAATTATTCATAAAAGACCCACATTATGTGCCCTTTGGTTAGAAATATATCTTTATAATCTATCTCGCCCCTATGGATAATAAATTACATTGATTTATTACCATATAATAACAATATTGAAAAAGGTTTTAAACATATGTTTTATGTTTCAAACGGAAAAAACAAATAAAAACCAAAGCCCCCGCCGCAACCCCAACTCTCATTAAACCACTGGGATTAATTAATCACCCGGATTAATTAATAGCCAATCCCTTAGTCAATAAGACGCCACCCGAATAGTTAAATTAACATTAATTACTTTGGGCCCGCGTGTTAAATCCCCCTACCTTCTTCACGTCATATCACCCGTCCGATACGCCCATTCCCGGCATCAGCGACTAGCTCGTAATTCTCGCCACTCATCCATCGTTCGATCGTTACACGAGGGATCACGGTGGTTTTCGAAATGCAGTGCACCGCCACGTGTTGATCTCCCTCGAATGAAATCGTGCACTCCCGCGGAAAACGGCTCTGCCTCCCCGAAAGCGGTGCAGGGAAATGGTCACACCGCCCGACCCCTGTGACGCATCCATCGTACATCGTTGACGTCATCCCATAAAAATAATAAAAATTCCCCCCCCATTTGACTTTGCCGATAAAACAAAACATTCAATGCCTTTTTTCATCATTTTTTTTACGCCAAGAAAGAAAACACCTTTCCCATCGCGAGAAAAATTCAAAATTCGAATTTGTGAAGTCAACTTACGTTATCCTTTCGAAGAATATTGCGTACAAGCCTCTCATAAGATTATCTACCTTAGCCGACACCTATCCAAACGCTGTTTTCTCCAAAAAAACAGTATTTACCCTAAATTCAAACTGAACTCTATTGAAATCTCGGCTTTTCCTTTTTTCTCACTTCAAACGAAAGCGAGTTAGAATTAATTACTAGTTCATTTTCAGTGACCTCTAAAACTCGTAATTGAATTACTAACTCGCAAATGGGACTCGTTTTTTCCCGTGAATTTACTCAATTCCTCACCATTATCCAAATTTCCATTTTTCCACAAGAACCAAAATGGGAGTTCCCGTAGTCTTGAATGATGCTCCATTTTGAACCCTGTCAAAACCTCACTCCCTTGTCCATTGAGAATTGCTTGAAAAATCTACATCGGTTGTCCCCCGAAGAGGTAATCGGAAGATCACATCCTTGGATAAACAGCCTTAATACTAGTCATAAAAATTGTTTACTCCAAGATTTTTATCAAATCTATTTAAAACAGAGAGGTTAGAAAGCACTATGACAAAGAGCATCGTGGTTAAAGTGTATCAGGTAAAAGTCGGTGAAAGTTAAAATGAAGTTACGGATACGGTCAAAAGGTAAACAGAGAAAGTAAATACAGCAATGAAAATGGTAAAAAGAGATGAGAATACTTTCACCAATAGTGAGTTTTGTCTAAAGTGAAAGTAAAACAGAGTCAAAAGAGCAAGAAAGTAAAAAGATGAAAAAACATAACAAGAAGGAACTTTTTTGTGGAAATTGCATATTTTAGTTTAGTTTTGCAGAAAATATTGTGATCAATACAAGATGAATTTTACAAAAATTAAGGAGGTTTATGTTCTTAAGAGGGCCATATACAAAAAACCTCTCTCACTTTTTCTAACGCATTATGGATTCTCGAAATATTAAACAATGTTGGAAAGCACTTTTTGCAGAAAAAATTCATGTTAAGTCATCATTTTGTAGAAAATATTGAGGCCAATCCGAAATACATATTACAAAAATGAAGGAGGTGGTTGTTCCTAAGAGACCCATCTACAAAAAACCTATCTCATTTTTTGGACATTGATTTCAGAATGAGAGATACATGCACATCTTTATAGGCTATTATGTCGGACTGCAGAAACTCTTTGTTTTACACATCTTTTTGGCAGAGCATATCAGCACATTTGGAGAGGAATTATAGGAAAGTGAAAGATTTTTATCTCACCAACATATTTATCTAAAATAACCTCTTTCACTTTTTACATATCTATTATGGATTGAGAAATATAAAGGTATCATTGGACCCCAAATTTGCGGAATTGTTGGAGTAGAATTGCACAAAGAAAGGAAGCAGTTAGTGACTTGGATGCCTCATCATCAACTAAGAGTTGGATCAAATTTGAATTCTCCTCTTTTTTCATCACCTATCCATACAAAATAGTTCCAAATAGATGAATTAGTTTGAGTGTCCTTTACTTAAGTTCTATTTATGTAAAATAGTTGGAGAGATTTGTGGAACTAATCTTGATATTTTTTTCAAGATATTTTTAGTTTAGAATTTGTATAAATACTTCACTCTTGGAAGTATTTTGGGTGGGATTCTACTACTTTCATTTGTGACATTGATGTTTTTTGGAATAAAAGTTCTTTGGAGAAACTTCTTTGTGGCTTGCTGGATAACTATTTAAAGCTCGGGACTTTGCAGGGATTCATGCTGCCAAATTGCGATTTCAATAAGTCTTTCTATCCTATGTCTTAAGTTTTATATCTCGTTTATAATATCATTGTGTCCATTTCTGAATAATTGACATAAAAGAATAAATTAGAATTACTTAATTGTACTCGTAGTTCGGTTGTGATTATTCTAAAATGTTTTCTTCTAGATTGGTTATAAGCAACGAATTCTTAAATGCTCTTGCTTCGCTAATTTAAACATTTTGATTACTATAGTAAAGAATTTCTTCACCGTTTTCTCTTTATTTGTAATAATTTCATTTCTTTCTTTTGAACATGTTTGAAAGATTCTTAATTGCCTTTCATCCCTTCAAAATCCCTTCCATTCATTTTAAGATCCAAAATTGTTCTCTGTTTGGCTATCTTGCCCTCGCAAAACCATCTTCCATGCAGAAGAGTAATCCCAAGAAAGCCCTCCTTTCGACTCCACTAGCTCAATGGACCTAAAAATCTTCAACCTTGCCTCTCGCTAGCGGATTCCACCATTCAAACAAAATCAAAACTCTTGGACCGATAACTAGCACTAAAACTTTCTAAGAACAAAGCTAAATGTTTTAAAGAGAGAGCCCTCTTTGGGATACGTATTGGCTAGATTCGTATCCGAAGGTTGGGTTTGTGGTTACCTCGGGTGTACTGTCCTTTTCCACAACTTCAAGGGAAAAACCCGAGTGATAACGTACACCGCTTCCCTTCACGTTGGGGAGAAACCGGATTTATGAGATGGATTCCATTGCATCCTCATTATTTCGCATTATATGTTTCCCTCACGAAGGGAGGATCGTTATAGTGGATCAAGCTGGATCTGTCCTCCCCGTAGACCCGAATGCATCTACCGACTCATCTGTTCCTAAGTTGGATAATTCTAAGGTGCTCGTTGAGAATTTAGGAGTTGGAATGTATTCTTCCTTGATGGGTATTTTCGATATTCCTCCTCCTACGGTTCATATTAATGCAAATTTTCTCATCCTCCTAGTGCTCTTTCTTCGAGAGAGTTCTTTGTACTCATTATTTTTCGGACCCTTGGACCTTACCTTCCCTCACCGCCACATTAGCGAAGGTCAAGTGGGTGGAATGGCATTTCCTGTTTCTGCACCGTGATTGCTTATCGGCCTATTGTTGACTTCGAGGAATCCATCCCGGCTCCTCTTTCGCTGTAAGAGTTGGATGGAGATGTGGCTCGCTTGGACACTTAGTTCTTATTACGCCGGATTGCCTCGATACCACTCTTCCATCCGAAGAGGGGCCATCACGGAGGCCATGACTCGGTATAGATAGACCATGGGATGACTTGCACCATCGCCTTCATTTTTTACCCGATTTGAGGAAGTTGAAGCTAGTTTCCCCAAGTCTCGGTCTCTGGGTCCCGTTCGCCCGCGTCCCCGAACCCTTTAGAACCAACACGAGTTTATGCCGAAGGGAATATGGTTGTGATTTCTCCCTACTATCCGCGATGAACATTTCTAGGGATCCTAATATTATCGAGAATGTCTTCATCTGAGCCGAATGTTCCCGTGAAGAGGTTCAAATTTACACCGAGCTCTTTAAAGGGTATAGGGATGTATTCGCTTGGTCTTATGAGGAAATGCCGTATAGACCCATCTATTGTCCCTAAAGAGATGAGATCAAGACGTATGACAAACGCTAAGCCGGTCAGGGCAAAATTCATCCCAGGTTAATCCTAGGAAGGCAGCGAGCTATCAAAGTCGAGGTTGAGAAGTCAGCGAAAGGCGAGATTAATTTCCTATTCCTTTGAGTGGAATGGGTTTCAAAACCCCCATTCCCCGTAGATAAAAAAGCAAGGAACGATTCGAGTTTTGCATCGATTTACGAGGCCTAAATAAAGCATGTCCTAAAGATAATTACCCCACACCATTTATTGATCGGATCATTGACGAGTGTGCCGTAATGAGATTTTTCTCCTTCATGGACGGTTTCTCCGGAGTATAATCGTATTTACTATCCATCTGCAAGATCAAGATAAAGACCGCCTTTTATTTTTCTTTGGGGTACATTTGCATACAAGAAGATGCCTTTTGGTCTTAAAAAATCTGAGGGGCTACCTTTCAACGGGCCATGTCATATGCCTTCCACGACATCAAAAAAAGATTATTTAGTGTACTTGGATGATTTAGTCTTTGCTCATTTCTCGAAAGAGGATGGATCATCTCGCTCACCTCAGCAAATATTTGAACGAGTGCTCAGTTCTATAAGATTAGATTGAATCCGAACAAGTGCGTTTTACTGCTACATCCCGATTTGGTTATTGGGATTCATTGTGTCTAAGGAAGGGATTAGGGTAGATCCCTTCAAGGTTGAGGCAATACTTCGGTTGCCTCCCCGTCCCTCTATCCGTCGACCTACGGATACTACAAGGGAAGTCTAATTTTCTTGAGATTTATCGTAAATTATGCTCGAAGTTACAAAGGGATTTATGAGATTGTTGAAGAAGGGAGTTCCATTTCTTTGGGATGACTTCGTCCAACGCTCGTTCGATGCTTTGAAAAAACCATTGACCCTCTCGCTCCTTTATTGAGTCCACCCGATTATAAGCAGCAATTTCATTTTTGTATCAGCAGTGAGAATCTACTATCGGTATGGTTCTCGTTCGGAGGATGATGCTCTTTGCAGAAAGCATGTTATTTACTACCTTAGTCGAGGCTTGGTAGGGCCTCGAACTCCGTACACTCCGATAGAAAAATTAGCTTTTAGCGGCAGATCATGCTATGCAGCGACTCCCAGACATTACATTATTCTTCGAAAAACTTATGTTTTGAGCAAAGCAGCACCAATCCATTTCGCTTGTCCTCAACTCGACGAGTGATTGGGGGCAAATACAATAGATGGATTGTGATTTTGCAAGAATTCTGATCTTGAGTTTATGTCCGCACAAGTCCAAGAAATCATTGGTTTTCGTGGAATTGATCTCAGAGTTGCTCGTGGGGGAAGAGATGATCTATGATGAATCCTTCCTGGGATGAACATTTGTTTCTTATCTCTTCACAAGGATCCTTGGCACAAGAGATATCATTGTGTATCCCTCGCATCGCGAAGTTTCCCTCTACTTTTTTCGAAAGATGAGCGTCGTAAGTTGCGACACACATGGCCAAGAATTATTTGATTATTGGTGACGCTTTATATCATCGAGCGGTTGATTCAATCCCCGAGACGCTGCTTAACTCTCGAAGAAGGTGGGGTTGTCGTCGAATGATTCCACGGTGGAGCTTGTGGGGTCATTTATCACGGCCTGCTAAGACCCAAAAAAATCTTTCAACGTGTCGGGCACTGGCCCTCGATTTTCAAGGACTGTATCGAATCGGTCAAAAAGTGTCATTCGTGCCGAAGTTCATACTCGAAAAATGTGCGCTCATCCAACTCCCGCTTTTTCCCGCACGTCATTACTTGTCGTCCCTTTACAAAGTGGGGTATTGATTATACTACTTGTAACTCGCCTTCGGCTAAAGGTCACAAGTACATTATTGTGTGAAAGAGACCACTTTACTTATGGGTCGAGGCTATGCCTACTTTTGGGAATGATGGTGAGGCTATTTCGCTCTTTTCTTTTTCTTTTCAACCAGCGTTATCGCTCGTTTTGATATTCCTGGAGAGATTGTCATCGATCATGGTAGTCATTTTTTAGAATAGTATGATGGCTGAGTTGGCTCTCAAATTGGGTTTCACTACGGGAGCATTCATGTCCATATTATCCTCAAGCCACTGGGCAAGTGGAAGCCATGAATAAATCCTTGAAGACAATTCTTCAAAGGACAATTGATAAAGCTAGATCCAATCGGCATATTATGCTATATCCCGCACTTTGAGGCATACGGGACTGCCATGAAAATCGCAACGGCTTTACTTCGTTTCTGCTAGTGCACGGGAGGTGGAATCAGTATTTCCCATTGAATGTGAGATTCCTTCTCTTAAGTTAGTTTGTTGAGCTTCTCCTGACTACTTCGATATTGAAGAACGTGATCCTTCATCTAGAACATCTCGATGAGCAGACATCGGGATGCCGCCACGATGAATGAAGCACATAAAAAAACCGAGTTAAAGTTCAAGACGATAAGGCTGTCAAACCCGGTGGTTTTTTCGGAAGGTGACCTTGTTTTTGGTCTATGCCCAAGAAAAAGATGTTGGAATATTGTCATTGATGGCAAAGGATATGGCAAAGGAAATGGAAAAGGTCGCGAGAAAAGAACAAGAGGACAAAATGAAAGCACAGAGACGAGAATGGGAAGAGTACAAAGGCACAAAAAAATTTTGGTGAACAATAACACGCATTCAAAAGGAAGGGAGAAAATGTAAGGATGAATTAATTTTCATGGGCCTGCGTACCACAAATTGTAGAGGAGAGCCGTCTTTACAAAGGAACGAGCTTATTCCCGTAAAATCTAATTCTACGAGGAGCAGAGTTATTCAGGGCAGTCATTTCGGGAATTTAAGCCCTCAGCAACCAAGTATGAAGAAAATTTATGAAACTATGCGAAAAGACTTTAAATATTTGAATGTGGCGGGACAAGTGGTCCCTACCACTTGAGCACAAATCGTAAAGCGCAGCTTTTGAAGCTTCAAGTGTCTTGTTGATATGGATTATTTGCGATATGCGATCATCGCAATATCGCATTATCGCAATATCACATATTTGTTATTTCCGCAATCACAAGGTTTCGTTGTTTGCGATATGCGATCATCGCACCATCGCAGATCGCAATATCGCATATTCAAGTGTTGCGCTACTTTGTTTGATCGTGCCATCGCAAAATGGCTATCCGCGATGTGGGCCCGGGGTCAAAGAATAAAATTTGAATAAAAGAATTGTTACGGTGGGACGATGTAAAGTTTTAAAAAATAACCATTGGGGTTATAGTTATAATATTATATGGTGGAGATAAAAGATTGAATATTATTGAAGATCCCGAATGGGATGATTCGTGCATGGAAGAACGCAGGTTAGGGGTTTCAAATTGGATTGGCACGATTATTAATACAAAACGATTGAGATGTGATCGTTCTAAACGCGAGAACTCACCACATCAACAAGACACTTGCGTATGGAAAAGCGTTGGATATTGTTTATAAAATCCGAAGGGTTAAACTTTGGGTTAAAGCGTGGGTGCACATAGGGGAATAATTTTAGAATCTCTCGTTTGAATAAAATAAATTAAAAAAGAAATCGAAGAGCCCTGGGATAAAATAAAAGAAATACTATTAGCGAGTTGAGTAGGTTTTAGACTTATGGTACTGAGAAAGGCGAGATCTATATAAAGGACAAAGATCATTATTCGATGGGTAGAGGTGAGCAAGAGCGAAGAAGGAATTCCTTTAAGGAATATCCATATGGACAGACAACGCGCTTAATTGATAATTCGAGTCCATGATGCTCCCTTCGAGACATTGATCTAAAAAGGTGATGAGTCGTGAGAGTATTCAACGTAGAAACGATGAAAAGTAAGCGATGTCATGCGAAGAACACATATGGATCCGATGCATATGACAATGGAGTTTCTAGGAGTTAGTCACACACAAGGATACACGAATGTTGAATGCATAAAATTCTCTCGAAGTCTCGGATTACAAATGGTCTCGGCGATACCTGTTATGTAGAATTGGGGAAAATATGTTTGTTAATTGAATAACTCGAGTTGCGTCATAGGGTTGAAGCTTTCTAGATATAGAAGTCGATGTTATGATCGGGGGTTGTAGCTCCCTTCCGGGAGAGGCCGGCAAACGAGAGAAGGTTGTAGCCTTCTCGGTGGGTGCTCGCATGTCGGTAAGGAGTCTCGCACCAAAGACATATTGTAAAAAAGTTTTTCTCTATAATAAAATATTGAAGACCGAGATTAGCCGGTGGTTTTCTCCCCGAGTGGGTTTCCACCTTAAATCCTCGGTGTCCATATGTGTTAATGGTTTGTTATGTTATTTCTGGGTTCAGTGCTTAATGCTTATCCGATGCAATTCTCTAAGTAAAGATATATATAAGATATCGGGACATACATGTTGAATGCAGTACTATAACATATGTTTTTTTAAGAGAAAAGGAAAGAAAATTGTTTAGCCTCATACTCGATTCACCCCCCCCCCTCCCTCGCATTTTTCCCCAACAATTGGTATCGCAGCGGGTCCTTCCCGAAAAAAGCTTAGTCGCTAGAAGGAAGATCAAGCAAGATGAGCAATCAAGATGGAATAGCATCTATCGAGCTCTCCACTTTTTAATGGAAACAATTTAATTTTTCTCGGAAAACAAGGATGAGATCTTATCTTCAGTCTGCGGGAGCAGCAGGTATGGGCGATTGTTGAACAAGGATATCAATATCCAGTCGCAGTATCAATGCATCCAATGGAAAGAAAGAATTATGAAACAAATGCAAGGGCGGTCAATGCTCTATTAGGAATTCTAAGTCGAATCGAGAATTTGTCAAAGTCATGTACCGAATACAACAAAAGAAATATGGACAAAATCATTCTAAGCTATGAAGGTGATGCAAAGGTAAAAAAGTGCTAAACTTCAAACTCTCTAATCCCGATATGAGAATCTTAAAATGCTTAATGAAGAAAGCATTGCAAATTTCTTTTTCTACATCTTGATGATATTGTAAATCGCATGAGAAATCAGGAGAAACAATTACCGAATCCAATTTGGTTGAGAAAATTTTAAGATCTCTAACAAGAAAAATTTGAGTCAAAAGTTTCGGCATCTTGAAGAAAAAGCAAGATCTTCAAAATCTTATCGTGGTACAACTTCATGGCATACTAACCGCATATGAAATGAGAAGAGGAGGACCATCTCGAAGTCAAAGAAGCGAGCCTTTAGAACTTCTACAAGAGGAAAGGAAGTACAAATATGGAAGATCAGATATATCTCGAGAGAAGATGAGATAAACTTCATAAAGAAACTTCAACTTGGCACAAGACGATTCGCAGTAAGCTTCTTTTCAAATGTTTTGATCATGGGAAGAGTTGGTCATTATGCCGCTAAGTTTCCTTATAAAGAAACACATAAAAATGGGAAGGAAGTAGCAAGAAGGAATAAGAATCATTTTAACTCAAAAAGGAGTTACTATACTCATGAAGATAGTGATGGGTTATCCGATAGTGAGGAAGAATGTGAACAAGATCCCAGACTTCTCATGGCATTTGAAAAGGAATCTAGGGAAGAAGAGGATACTTTTTGTGGACGCTCTAGAACATGTGATTTTTCTTAATGAAAACAATAAACTCAAAATTTTCTTAGAAGAGAGCAAAATAATCATAGAAACTCTGAAAAATCAGCCTTGAAGACAAAGAGAAACAAATGAGAAATTAGAATGTGAAGTAGTAGATCTAAAGAAAAGAACTTGGGAAAGTAAAGACTTTGAATCTTAGATTTGCTAAAGGGTCCGAAACCTTAGATGAGATTATCAGAGGTACAACGTTCTCCTCTTATAAAGACAGTCTTTGGATATATTGGAGAATCTTCTCGGGCATCGTGCACCAAATTATCTAAAAGCAAGATACAGCGGGTTTACAACATATTGCCACTCAACAAGGGGAATAAAGAATATTTACGGATAAAGCATGATCATTTCAATTCAAGAAACACTAACGAATGTCTTTCAAAGAAACACCAATCAACGAGATAAATTCATATAGAAGATCTTATGATCGCAAAAATTTCTTCTTCAATGGACAATGTTTCTCATGTCACAATTTTAGTCATAAAGCTATTCAATGTGTAGCATATAAAACTATTATGAAAAGAGAAGCAAGAAAGAAAAAGACCGATATTGAAGCAAAGAAGAATACTTATAACAACTTTTTCTCTCCTCTTCAAAATGAAGTTGAATACACTTATTGCAATAACTTTGGCCATGAAGAATCAGGCAGGGAGCAAAGTTCACCTAAAAGAACATGTTCCTTCAAGATCCAAAGTATGGAAAAAAGAAGGAGTTACGAGTTGAAAATTGTGGCATAGCATTATTTGGGAGAAGATGAAGAGAACCAATGGTACATTGATAGTGGATGCTCAAGACACATGACGAGTGATAAAGACAAACTTCTTGCATATAGTGCTCTAGAAAAGGAGAAGAATGTTACATTTGGAAATTATACTCCCTGCGGTAATGTAAAGGCAAAGGGTCCGTCTTCCCTAAAAGACAAAGGTGAAAGCTAATGAAGTCATGTATGTGGATGGATTAAAGAATAACTTGTTAAGTGTAAGTCAAATGTGTGATCAAGGAACTGAAGTTGTCTTTAGTTCAAAAGAATGTGTGGTACGTGATCTTGATACGGGTAAAGCAATTATAAAAGGAAAAAAGAACTCCAAACAACACCTTGTATATATTGAAGAACCCCAAAGAACAATGTTATTTGAGTAAATCTTCAAAAAAATTGGCTATGGCATAGAAGGTTGGGGCATTTGAGCTTCTCTCAAATCAACAAATCAAGTAGACTTAAAGCTATTCGTGATCTTCCCCAATATTACTCTACCTCGAAAATATCATATGCAAATCTTGCCAATTCGGTAAGCAAACCAGAGGTACAATTTAATGCCAAGGAAGGATCATCAAGTAAGCCTCTTGAACTCATTCATCCCGACATATGTGGACCTATGAGGAAAAATTCACCTCATGGTGAAGAATACTATATCTTATTCATTGATGATTTCTCTAGAATGTGTTGGATTGAAAGTGTCGCTTCAGCTACAAAGATGAAGCATTTGAGAAATTTCATATTTTCAAAGCACTAGTGGAGAATGAATTAGAATTAAAAATCAAGTGTCTTAGATCTAATCGAGGAGGAGAATATACATCCAAAGAGGTTTCTTGAATTACGTGAACAACACGGCACATAAAGACAAAGCCGGATCTCTGTAGCCGGCACTCCACAACGGGAGAAATGGTGTTGCGTAGTGAGAATGAATGGGTAACAATTCAACAAATGGCTAGAGCTATGCTTCGTATGATTCACGAGAACACCCGACACATTTTGGGGAGAAGCGACACACACAGGTCAAACTAAACATTCTCAACAAAGCACATGTTTGTGTAAATAGTGATAAAACTCCCTATGAACTGCGGTATGGTAATCCTCCCTGCTATAAAGCATTTTAGAATTTTTGGGAGCAAATGCTTTATAAAAAATAATGACGAAAAACCTGGCAAGTTTGAACCCGGAGCGTGATGAGGGAATATTCTCTGGGATACTCCTCTAGGAGTAAGGCATATAAATGTTACAATAAAAGAACTTCGAAAGATTGTTGAATGCATTGATGTTGTTATTGATGAGTCCTACTCTTTGTGACCCTCAAACAGAAGAAAAGCAAACAGCAAATGAGATGAAGATGATGAGGACACATATCCTCCTACATCAAACAAAGTAATGATACGTACGAGTACACCCAGGTGAAGAACACGTTTCGAAGAGGCAGCATGCTCGAAAAAGGCTCCATCTAGATATGTTCAAAAGAATCATCCGGAATCTCAAATCTTGGGAGAAAAAGGAATCGGGTGTACAAACAAGGACTCTTGTGGGATACTTCTAGCAACTTGAGCATTTTTGTCTACTGCGTTGAACCTCACGGAGTGTCGATCAATGTCTAGCAAAGATGAATGTTGGATTCAAGCCATGAATGAAGAGCTTGATCAAATTAGAGAAGAAAAGAATGACACTTGGGAGTTAGTACCAAGGCCCCATGACAAAAATGCTCGTATGGAACTAAATGGATATTCAAAAACAAGTTAAATGAGAATGGGGATGTTATAAGAAATAAAGCTAGACTTGTGTGCAGAGGGTATGCTCAACAAGAAGGTATAGACTTTGAAGAAACCTTTGCTCCTTGTGAGCCGGACTTAAAGCCATAAGAATGTTTCTTGTGTTTTCAAGCTTCCAACAAATCAAAGCTTTATCAAATGGATGTTAAATACGCTTTTCTCAATGGTGATCTAGAAAGAAGAAGTTTATATAGAACAAATCGGAAGAGTTCATTTTGGGAAATGATGAAAAACTTGTTTGTAGGACTTAAAAAGGCTCTATATGGTCTCGAAAACAAGCTCCAGGGGCATGGTACTATCGGCTTGACAAATATCTTCATCAACAAGGATTATCGAAAGGGGTCCGTCGTTGATAGCAACTTGTACACAGCGAAAATGACAAACTCGTTGATTGTGGTTGTATATGTCGATGATATCATTTTTGGAAGTAATAAATAGTCTATGAGTCGGAAATTTGCTTACGATATACGTAGCAGAAATTTGAAATGTCTTTACTCGGGGAACTAACATTTTTTCTTGGCCTGTGCAAGTGCAACAAAAGCAACGAGATGGTATATTCTTATCACAAGCAAAGTATCTCAAGCAAATCCGAAGAAGTATGGCATGAAGATTGCAAACCCGTAAATACAACGAATGATAAATCTGGATGCAATCTCGAGTTCTAATGATGATTTCCCCACAGTAAATCAACCAAAATACGAGCATCTATGATAGGAAGTCTACTTTATCTCATCGGGACAAGACAAGACATCATGTGCATGCGGCTTGGGATTGTTGGACGATTTCAAAGCCAATCCAAAGTGTCTCATCTTCGGTGGCATGAAAAGAATATTCAAATATCTACGGTGGAACTCAAGACTTTGGACTATGGTATCAAAGAATGCCGATCTTACTCTTCATGCATACACTTTGATGCAGGTGGGTGCTGGGAAGTGTTGATGATCGAAAAAGCACTAGTGGTGGTGCATTCTTTGATGGGAGCCTCGGTTGAGTATCTTGCGCGCAAGAAACACTGACTCCATTGCCTTATCTACGGCTTGAAGCTGAATATATGTTGTCGCGCATCGTAGGTTGCACTCAACTTTCTTTTGGATGATGCAAACCCCCTACAAGATTTTCAAATCAAATGTTCACCTCCTATCTCCATTATGTGTGATAATACAAGTGCCATCGGTATCTCAAAGAATCTGTTATGCATTCCAAGACCAAACACATTCCCATCAAATATCACTTCTTACGAGAACAAGTGCTTCGAGAAAAAGGTGAAATTAGAATATGTTTCCCTCCAAAGAACAAGTTGCTGATATATTTACCAAACCCCTCACCGAGGGAAACGATTCGAATATCTAAGACAGAAGCTCGGGAGTAGTCTATCCGCTATGCGAGAGGATCGGGTCCTACTTAATTACGGAAGACTCAATTGGTTATGAGGTGTTGCTACGAATGCACAGACCTCGGGGAGCATTGGTCATGTAAAAAAGGATGAATTGTTGGTCATATTATGTTTGAAGATGCAACATGATCTCGTGGGGAGCATGGGCCCTAGCCGGTTCAACGGTTCTTGATTCAAACTCTTTGCCATTGATGTCAAAGGGGGAGGAAACACAACAAAGGGTGTCTATCAGGTCATCAAAGGTAGAGTATTTCCATCAATGCCAAAGGGGGAGATTGTTGGAATATTGTCACTGATGGAAAAGGATATGACAAAGGAAATGGAAAAGGTCAGCAGAAAAGAACAGAGGACGAACAGAAGCAGCAGAGACAAAATGGGAAGAGTACAAAGGCACAGCAAAATTTTGGTGAACAACAACACGCATTCAAAAAGGAAGGGAGAAATGTAAGGATGAATTAATTGTCATGGGCCGCAGCCACAAATTGCAGAGGAGAGCCGTCTTTACAGTGGAACGCAGTTATTCCCATAAAATCTAATTTACGGAGGAGTAGAGTTATTCAAACAGTCATTTCGGGAATTTAAGCCCTCAACAACCAAGTATGAAGAAAATTTATGAAAGTATGCGGAAAGACTTTAAATATTTGAATGTGGCAGGACAAGTGGTCCCTACCACTTGAGCGCAAATCGCAAAGCGCAGTTTTGAAGCTTCAAGTGTCTTGTTGATATGGATTATTTGCGATATGCGATCATCGCAATATCACATATTTGTTATTTCCGCAATCACAAGTTCTGTTGTTTGCGATATGCGATCATCGCACCATCGCAAGATTGCAATATCGCATATTCAAGTGTTCCGCCATATGTTTGATCGCGCCATCGCAAAATGGCCATCTGCGATGTGGGCCCGGGGTCAAAGAATGAAATTTGAATAAAAGAATTGTTACGGGGACAGTGTAAAGTTTTAAAATAACCGTTGGGGCTATAGTTATAATATTATATGGTGGAGATAAAATATTGAATATTATTGAAGATCCCGAATGGGATGATTCGTGCATGGAAGAACGGAGGTTAGGGTTTCAAATTGGATTGGCACGATTATTAATACAAAACGATTGAGATGTATGGCTGTTCCGCTTGCGGAACTCACCACATCAACAAGACACTTGCGTATGGAAAAGCGTTGGATATTGTTTATAAAATCCGAAGGGTTAAACTTTGGGTTAAAGGCTGGGTGCACATAGATAATTTGAATCTCCTCGTTTGAATAAAATAAATTAAAAAGAAATCGAAGAGCCCCGGGGATAAAATAAAAGAAATACCATTAGCGGTTGAGTAGGTTTTAGACTTATGGTATTGAGAAAGGCGAGATCTATATAAAGGACAAAGATCATTATTCGATGGGTAGAGGTGAGCATGAGCGAAGAAGGAATTCCTTTAAGGAATATCCGTATGGACAAACAATGCGCTTAATTGATAATTTTGAGTCCATGATGCTCCCTTCGAGACATTGATCTAAAAGGTGATGAGTCATGAGAGTATTCAACCGAAGAAATGATGAAAAGTAAGCGGATGTCTACTGAAGAACACATATGGATCCGGTGCATATGACAGCTGGAGTTTCTGTAAGTTAATACACACAGAAGGATACACGGAATGTTGAATTCATAAATTCTCCGAAGTCTGGATTACAGTGGTCTCGCTGTTCTGTTATGTAGAATTGGGGAAAATATGTTTGTTAATTGAATAACGGGTTGCGTCATAGGGTTGAAGCCTTCTGTATATAGAAGCTGATGTTATGATCAGGGGGTTGTAGCTCCCTTCCAGGAGAGGCTGGCAAACGAGAGAAGGTTATAGCCTTCTGCAGGTGGGTGCCTGCGTGCTGGTATGAGTCTGCACCAGCATATATTGTAAAAAGTTTTCTCTATAATAAAATATTGAAGACTGAGATTACAGCAGCGGTGGTTTTCTCCCGAATTGGGTTTCCACCTCAAATCCTGGTGTCCATATGTGTTAATGGTTTGTTCTGTTATTTCAATTCATGCTTAATGCTTATCTAATGCAATTATCTAAGTAAAGATATAATAAGATATCGGGACACACATGTTGAATGCAGTACTGTAACATATGTTTTTTAAGAGAAAGGAAAGAAAAAAATTTAGCCTTAAATACTGATTCAGCCCCCCTCTCAGTATTTTTCCCAACAAAAGATGCCCTAGGGGTAGGAAAGTTTTAGTCTATGTGGTATGGCCCCTTCATCGTTAAAAAAGTTCCCAACAAAGGAGCGTATACCTTGGTTGATTTCGAAGGGAACGAGTTGCCGGAGCCCCGAAATGGGCTCTATTTGAAGAAGTATTATGCCTAGGCTTCGGCCTGGCATGTTGCTTTTGTATATAGTAGTTTTGCTTTGTACATATCTGGTTGATTTTCGATCTTTGATAGGATGGTGATATTTTTGATCTGCTTTGGCAGGTAGTGTCAGACATCATGAGTCATTTTGGTTTCGCCGATGGTGCTAGTAGACACACCCGAAACTTAGCTTCCGCGGCTTGGGTACTTCATTATCCATCCGGTCAGCTGTTAGTATCAAGAGGGGTCTGCATTGGTCCTGCTTCCAATAACATAGCAGAATACACTGCAGTTGTTTATCTACTCTCGGAAGCAATATCTTTGGGTGTTGATTCGTTGGTAGTTTTCTTGGACTCTCAGCTGGTGGTGTCGCAGTTGAACAATACTTATCGGGTTCGAGATCCATTTTTATTACGGTTGTTCTTGAGGGTACGTTTGTTACAAAGATCATTTCAATTTTTAACTTTCATTCATATTCCTCGAGCTGACAATTGGTTAGCGGACTCATTAGCTAATCAGGCACTGGATTGTCATATCAATCATTCCATACAATAAAATTTAATCATAAAAAACATCATATATTTTGATACATTTATCACATCACATCAAATATCACTGTATATATATCATCAGAGTGTTCAAAAACTTTACAAAATTTGGATCCATAAGGTCATACAAAATTTGGGCTTATGCCCGATCATGTTCAGTCTCAAAAAATATACAGTCATCTAATACATAATATCTATCTACTCCTGAGGTCCCTGCCCAGAAGTCGTGTTCCTATAGAATGTGATCGCGGTGGCAACTCGGCGGAATAAGCGTACCCAGTCTCGAGGCACTCCTACCACCCGTCTCTGGATGGCTTCCGGTAGATCTTCCACGGCAGCCATAGGTATTTGGCGGGTTAACCCCTCCAAGTTCCTCTGTACAGCCTGGAGGGTCCTGTCTGAATCCACTGTATCTGCTTTGCCCCTACGACGCTTGTGGCGCGGGAAACCCTCAGGTTGAACTGGTCCAATATCTGTATCATGATCATGTTTACATTGTCAGTCATTATGAATCCAATCAAAAACATGTTTGTTTTCATTTTTTCATACATGTTTGAAAAAATCCAAAAAAATTATATAAGTCAAAATTTTTTGCAAACTTACCGACTGTGCCCCATGCTGTGCCTAGTGGAAGAACAAGATCTGGATCTCCACGAAAGTCCATCCCAGCATAGGGATAGTCGTCCACCGCGATGATTTGTTCTCCCCACCAAAGGAAGAACTCATCATCCCAAGTGGTCCGGGGAACTTCACTTCCCCCTAATCTCTTCATCATGTCCGCCCAACGGGAAATTCTTGGGTCTCTCAGGCTGCTGGTGGTAGAGATAACTCTGGGTCTCAATGCTGGTATCTTCTCAAAGAAGAATGTCATCAAAATTGTACTGTATCCAAAGTGTTTTGTCTTTGCTTGGCGGATTGAGGTCAATTGTTGCTTCATGTTCAGTAATAGGGCTATGCACCAATCATATACATGAGTCAAGCATTCCACTGCTATGCTCATTTGCGTCCTGGACGCCTGATGTAGGGAGGCAGATCTTGCCACTCTGCCAATGGTGAAAAGGAGGATTTTCATGTGCAAATCCCTTAAATCTTTAATTACAATATGAGTTCCAACTTTCTTGGAACCCTCTACGCAGTACACGTGGACATAATCTTCCACGGTTAGCCCTCCCAAGGGCTTCCCGTGCAAGTCTACTGGTTCCCCCCTCTGGGAGAGTCCAGTGATAAAATATATGTCTTCCACTTCAATGCGTACTAGCATCTGATCTATCATAAAGAAGTCCTCTTCCGGTTCCCAATAATTCACGAGCATTTCTAGCAACCAGACATTGCTTTTCATATTTGGCATTTTGAAAAATTTGAGCAATCCACAATTCCGAAGAATATTTTGCGATGCTCGATCTTGCATGACTTCTTGATCAATTGCACTGTGTTCACGCTCTCTCCATGAGATTGTCATCCTGTCAAAATTAAATAAATCCTTCATTAGCCACGCATTTTTCATTTGGGCCTGCGCATACGTGACTTTCCTTGTGCACAGTCGCGTGTATACGTGACTTTACCGTTACCAACCCGCGTATGCGCAAACCCGTGTTTTTTAGAAAGGGTTTCTATGGTGAAAATCACTAAATTTTAATTTATAAACGGACAAAATGATTTGCAAGGATGATTGATGAGCTTACCTGACAAATTCGGTGTGATTCGATGGTCGGTTGCTCCTGATTTGACGAAAGAAGTTTTTTGCTCCAGAGCACTTTTTTCCAAATCAGCAATGTAATAATGAACCAAATATGAGGTAATTTGTCTATTTATGCCTAAAAAGTTGAAAAATTTCGCAAAAATTTGTTATGCTTATTTTTTCAATCTATCTTAAGCTGCATAACCCGGATGCTTGGAAGTGCCCAGTTTGGTATGTTTTCAGGTACATTTTGACGAATTTGAGATTTTTCCCGGTTTTTTGATCTATGATTACCGACTCGTCACGGCAGGTATATGATCTTCACTGGCATATAGGTTAGGAAATCACTTTCCGCTGCATCTTGCATACTAGCCTCCATACTGATCACTTGCCATAGGGTCGATCCCATCAGGTCATGACTATTACACCCATTTCACTCGTCGATTATTTAATCATGACTTGATGGTAGAGCCTTCCTTTACATGGGCTTCTTAGTTAGTTCCTCGCTATCACTTGTTGCCCATGCCGCGTTTTATGTAGGCTCGGGAGTCCTCTTTAGTCCCACCATGACTTATGTGTTGAAGCTTCATTCTTCTTCTTCCTCACTATCATTTTTCTGGCTATTACCCTAGAGGCTCCCTAGTGTCGTTAAGTTGTATTACTGCATTGCATATTGGCTACTTGTTTATCCTGGCCTTTAGCCGGCTTCATTTGGACTCGATGTCTAAGCCAACTTTTGACCTCATCTATCTATACAAGTTAACCATTGCATGCACTTAGCTATTGCGACTTGACACCCTTTTACCCATGGATGGAACATTCCTTTGAGTATCGCTTACCAGTTTCCGCCACCTTGCATTGAGCATAGGCTTGTTCCAATCCCAGGAACTAGTGCATCTGATTTTTGATACTCATTCTATCCATTGTACCATAGCATTCTTTTATTCCTTTTCAGGCTTATTATGAAAAAGACAAAAAAATCAAATATAACAAAAAGAGCGGGAATGAGATGTATCTTCGTTGTTTTTATGGCAGTACAGAGTCAGTTTGTCGCCCTTGAACAAAGAACATATACTTATATATATTTCCTTCATTTGGGATGGTTTTAGTTTGACCTAGGTTCAGCCTTTACCTTGTTTCACTTGTCAGTCCTCCCCCGGTTGGTTATCTCTTCCAATCATATGGAGAGTTTGTTCTGCTTCCTGCATAACAGACTAATACAGTGTCATTTTTTACTGCCGTGGTCATCACGAGTCGTGCTTTTGTTCAAGGGAAGTCTAACCAGAGTCGGCCATTCTGCGGTGTCTCTTGACTCATTATCAGTCGGCCTTCCCTGTCTTGTCAGTATCTTGTTCTATCACATCAGATGTTTTAGTCTTCTGCTCGTGCTGGTTTGAGAAGGTCCCCATCGACTTCTTGCTGGCGGGTTTGTCTCTTATCGACTACGACACATTGCTCTGAGAGCGAACCTAGAGCTACACCCTGGCCCTATTTCCATCATTGATAGGTGACCTTGTGCTCAGCATTTGATCATCATTATGGGTCTTTGACTGAGTGGTTTCCCCTGTGTTCGACGTCAGCATACATTATCACACTTGGGATTCGTGCAGTACCTTGATTTCCATTTGACCCTATCGATGGATTTCTCGCCTCTGTGTCAGCTTTCATTATTGGTTGGTTCAGAGGGTTTCTTCCGTGCGCTAGCTTCATCTTGTGCACGTCGGAAACGTACTTCGGTTTTGGTTCCATCACTCTCCTTCGTCCGATTCCTTCCAAATCTTGGCCTGCGGGTTACACTCGCGCTGGACTGATGTGGGATGCCTTAATGTCTTCCTTCCAGCAGATCTTTTCCCATCGACTCCGACTCATTGCTCTGGGAACAAGATCTAGAGTCTTTTGTCAGTACCTTAGGGTTTGCAGTCATCAGTGGTAGACTCTTCGCTATCGACAGTGGGGATTCATCATTGCCTCCTGATTGGTAGATTCTTTCAAGTGTTCAACTTCAACTCATTCATTCGCACTTGTCAGATTGTACTAGGGCACCTTGACACTCATTATCATTATCGGTGGGTTGTCTCACGTTGGTTAACGGGATACATCATTGCCCGGTAATCCAATGATTTCTCACATGGTCGACTTCAGCTCATTTATTCCCATTGTGTAGAATTGTGCCATAGTGATCGGTGAAGACCTCGGGTTGCATCAGCATTTCTCGGTTCACTTTTGACAGTCCATTCAGTTTCTGCCAGTGATGTCGTCCACCCTTATATGTTGCAGTTCAGTACATCAGCATCCTATATGTTGGCTCCCGAGCTGCGTGATTGTACCGTTTGTTCCACCTCTTATGATTCGGTACTTGGAGATTCAGTTACTTATATGATCAGACATCCAGTTGCACCATCTTTGATCAGCTTTTTATATGTGATACTTGGACATTGATTCAGACTTATATTTCCGGGCCATGCTCAAATGATTCATTGTGTACTTTCAGTTCAGCTATACTTGTATACATGTTGGATCTATTCAATACTTTCCATATGATGTATTTTTGACTGAGCATGGGTATGCCCGCCTCAGCATGAGTTGACTCTCTGGTTTCTTTCATTGGTTTTTGGCAGGCTGAAATCTGGTGAAGTCCTCTCTTGTCCTTGCGAAGTTCTTTCTATGTGTATAATACATTTCGGCCATCATGTACCCCTTCTGACCTCATATATTAGGGGGCATCTGTTATAGCATCATTTCTCACCTTCATATGATTCATGATTGCTTTTATGGCTTTGGGCACCCATTCCTACAGACTTGGACAAAATTCACTAAAAAACAGTGTAAAAATCCCCATACGCGGTTATGCCCAGACTTTTCCGCGTGTATACGCGAGTCCACATGAACTTTTCCGCGTATGCCATTAAAATCATTAAAAAATATATAAAAATTCCCTATTTTCGGGCTGGGTTGATGGTTACTCTGGTAGTTCAACCACCCCAGCACGTGGCCAACTGTTTCCAACTGTTGAAACTACTTTGAGGGAGTATAAAATCCCCTCATGTGCATGGCCTAAGGGAGAGAGAGAAATTATTGATATTATACTCTGTTGGTATTCCATATCCAAGTATGAATTCCCGTGCCTTCTGCACTTCCCAGTTCATTACAGGAAACCCTTGTTTCCTGGAGATGCTCATCTCTTTATATGTCATCTCGTATGCACCAGTTCGGAAGAAATCTTAGCGAGGCAAGGGTGGGACGGATCCGGATGACAGTCTGCTCGAAGATCGTGGAAGGATTCAGGTGATCTCTCCACTCGTTATTTCTATACATGCTATTTATAATACAGAAGAACCATCTTGTTCCCGAAATATATGTGTTAGTGTCCGCTTGCATATGTGAGAATATTGTTATTTAATCATTTATTATGGTTTATCTAATGTTTCATATGGATTTCACTAACACTTAGAGTAGATATATGCTGTACAACCAGTTCTTCGTGCTTGTTTCTTCTTGTCTTTCAGGTTAAGAAGGAAGAAGGGTTGCTGGGGGTTTGGACCCCGTGGGATCTGCTTCAACCGTAGGACCTACGGGTAACTTCCTCGATCTGCTCTATTTAGTTTTTCATGAACATGTATGGTTGTGTGAGTCCTTTTTGAGTAGCATGCCCTACTCTGTGGAGGTTTAAACCCAACAAACCTCTAGGGTGATTTTCCCCGAAACAAAATCCCAAAATTACTCATGTGCTGACAGCTTTGGAGAAATTTCCATAGAAAGGATCCAATCCTCGGATCAACACTCCATAAAAACCTTGGGAAAGAATGCCATGAAATCCATTTCTTGAATAAATTTTTATCTTCACAATGAATCCCCATTGAAATCAGAAATTTCACAAGTTCTGTTCTGTTATGGATTTCATGGAGTTTTGCATATAATAATCATTGTGTTTCTTCGAGCTTTTCAATCTATCCATATATGTAGGTTGTGATCCAATTTTCATCGCATAGAAGGTGGACCTTGTTTTATTAGGTGGCTCGTTGCATTGCAAGTGATGTCAACAATTCATCAATTAAGGAATCGCACTTTGGAAATAAATCCACTTTCTTTTTGGCTATGATTTCAAAAGCACAAATCTTCATGATGGCATTTGTTGCATAACCCATGACCACATTATCTCTCGAATGGACAATTGAAGGATTTTACAAGCCTTGCAATGTGCAGTGTTACTGAAGGGGAACATCGAAGTAGATGAATCTGTACTCAAATATGGTTCTGCTTTGTGCATGAGTCCGTACTCAAATACACTTCAAGAAGCATTCCAGCACTGTTGGTGCTATACTTGTTCACCTGCCACCAGGAAAGCTTGTTATTAATGATACTATTACACAAAAAAATCATCAAATTAACTAATAAAAATAATTTATAAATTAATAGATATTGTCTCTAAATGCCTCTAATCATCAACTTAAAAGGACAAAAACACTAGGTACAAGCATATAATTATTTGATGAAAAATGTAAAAATTTGGACAAAAATGTGGCTCAACAATAGGCTCAGAGGCAGAGCCCAAATTTTCCAAGATAGGGGAATATTGGGTTGATGACACAGTTAGCAAGGTCATTGAACTGTTGCATGAATACTAGGACCTGTTCCCTACAAAGTTCTCAGAATTAAAAAGCATTGTGGGTGATCTATGAGTGATTCACATCACTTAGAAGCCTCATTCAAATCCCCTCAAGAAACACTCATATCGGTTGAACTAAAAGTAAAAGGAGAAAGTGAGGGAATAAGTCAAAAAAATTCTTGACATCGTCATCATTGAACCAATTGAGGATTCTAGTGGGTTAGCCCTATGGTGGTCCACGCGAAAAAGAGTAAAGGATAGATAAGGATTTGTGTTGATCTTCGCAAGCTTAACGATGCATGTGCCATGATACGTTTCCCACACCATTCACAGATGAAGTATTGGAGAATGTTGGTGGGTTGGAAACCTACTCATTTATGGATGGATTCTCAAGGTATCATTAGATCAAGATTACGCTAGAAGACAGAAGAAAGACCACCTTTGGTACTGAGTGGGGGTCCTTTTAGTACATTTTCATGCCATTTGGGTTGAAAAACATGCCAACTATATTTTTGAGGGTTTTTGTTGCAGCTTTCAAAGACTATATCCACAAGTTATTGGAAGTATATTTCGATGACTGGACAATCTTTGGCCTGTTAAAGAAGGATGTCTCTAGTCTGCGCTTAATGCTAGATACCTGCAGGAAGTATCAAATCTCTTTAAACTTGAAGAAGAGAATTTATTGCATACAATATGGTGTTTTTTTTGGGGCACATTGTGTGCAAATAAGGATTGATGGTAGACCCTTTGAATATTTCTGTGATTATCAATTTGGAACCCCCAACAAGTGTAAAACAGCTACGCACGACACGCGGACATACATGATATTACAGGAAGTTCATTAAGGCGTACACACAGATTACTACACCCAATGATATCAACTTCTAATGGGATGACGATTGCCAGAAGAGTCTCAATATACTAAAATAAAAAAATGTGACTGCGCCTATTCTTGTCTTCCCAGATTGGAAGAAGGAATTTCATGTACATGTTGATGTGTCCTGCATAGCCTTAGGAGTTCTGTTAGCGTGGCCTAGAGAAGGATATATTTTTCACCGTTTAGCCTTTGCAAGTAGGAAGCTGTTTAAAGAAGAGCGAAACTACTCCACCACAGAGCACGAAAGGTTGGAAATTGTATATGCATTGCAAAAATTCAAGCACTATCAATTGGGTGTGCACTTCAAAATGTTCACGAATAATTTTTCTTTGAAGTACCTGGTCAGCAAGCCTGTGTTGGGTGGGAATATTTTCTGATGGTTACTGTTGTTCCAAGAATATTATTTCAAGGTAATTTTCAAGCCAGTCTGTTTGAATTTCGGACCAGGCCATCTATCCAGAATTGAGACAAGGAAGGAACCGACAAATCTTGAGGAAGGATTACCTAATGCGCAATTTCTCATTATCAAGGTTACATATGAGCATTTCCTAGATATCATTCAGTTTCTCTTGATGAGCATCACACCTACGGAATACAATATGCAATAGAAGAAAGAACTAGTCGTAAGGGTGACATATTTTAATTTGATTGCAGGACACCTATATAAAATGGGGGTTGATGAGATCCTGCAAAGATATGTTCCTGAGCATGAACGACACAACATGAAATTTGAAGCACATGTCAGAGTAACCGGAGGTGACTAGGCATGAAAAGCTACTGCACAGAAGATTCTACAAGTTGGATTATGGAGGCCTATAGTCCATAAAGATTCGAAGGAGTATTGTAGCACATGTGATGTTTGTTAGAGGATAGGAAGACCGTTGAAGAGATGAAATGGCGTTGCGCCCCCAAGTTACATTGCAAGCTTTCGATAAATGGGTGATTGAATTTGTGGGACCAATCGATCCACCGGGAAAGTAAATAGGTGTGTGATACATTATTACTGCAACTAATTACCTCACTCGGTGGTTTGAGGTAAAACCAGTGAAGGATTGTACTACAGACACAACAAAAAAAATAATTTTTGAGCATATTGTGTCACAGTTTGGTTGTTCGAAAATTATGATGAGCGACCAGGGTACACATTTCCTGAATAGCAATATAGAAGCCTTGAATAAATAATTCCAATTAGGTTACCACAAGAGTATGCCATACCACCCCCAGGCGAATGGAAAAGTAGAAGCTTTCAGCAAAATATTGGAGAACGCGCTAGCAAAAGTATGCAACATTAACATAAATGATTGGGATCTGCACATTCCAGCTATTTTATGGGCCTAAAGAACTACCTGTAAGAAGCTGACAGGTCACAACCCCTTATAAATAGTGTATTTCCAGGAAGAAGTGATGTTGATGGAGTATATCGTACCTATTCTTCGCATCGCAACAATGTCAAATATGGCAGACAATGACATTATGGAGCAGATATCGGTGCAACAGCTTGAATTGGAAGAAGATCGGTTCATCGATGGATTTCATCAACAGGTTCAGAAGGAAAGAGAGAAGGCATGGCATGATCAAAATATTAAGAAAAAGACGTTAAAATATGGGGACCTCATTTTTTTGTGTGATAGCAAGTTTACAAAGTTCCCAGGAAATCTACAAATGCACTGGCTAGGCAAGTATATTATCTGAGAGGTGATAGAAGGAGGCACAATCTATTTCATCTAGATGAATGGGGAATTGTTCCCTAGTTGTATTAATAGTAGCAGATTAAAGTTATAAAAATATGGCTCTGTCCCTGGTAGTTCGCAATGAATATATGGCCGACGTAAAGTCTTGATTCTCTGTGCAACTGGTCGGGGGCATGAGACTATAATTGGGTTGCAAATACAAGCGAGTGTGAATCAATATAGAGGGCTTTAGGAGAGCATGTCTCAAGCGAGCGAGGCTCCCAAATGTGGAAGAAAATTAGTGTGCCGAATAATTTCTCTTGTTGAAGGATGCCTTGACTAGAATTAAAGCGAACATAGATGGCGCACCAACTTTGTGACTCAGGATGAGTCACATTTTTGTGTTGGGGGCTTGTTGGAGATGGGATCGCCTCGAAGAAAGTAGAAAGGAAGGAATACACAAATTGAGGAGCAGAGCACGCAACACGAATTATATTTTTGAGTCATAAGGGATTTGGGGTGGGTGAAAGCCCCTTATTATGCAATGGGAAGGGATATTTTGGACTCCTTCCATGGTTTTGGACCATGGTATTATAAATGCCAACCTATATAAGAAGTCTAGATAGAAGTCGTAGATAAGATGTAAGATGTGTAAAGAAGGAAAGTAAGCTTAAATGATAGATCTTATGAGATGCATTTGGTTGTAATATTTTTTTGAGTATGTATTTTGGGTTATAGGAAAGGCTCCTACAACTGTGTGCGTGGATACCTTAGGAAGTTTGAAGCTATGTGCACTGACCACTGGAACTGATGTATGAGAAGGATTTGGATATTAATGAAATAAATGTTAGATATATCTGAGTTACATTGATGTGTTTTGATTTTAATTATTGTTATGAATTTCTATGATGAATAAGGGTTTTGATATATACTTGAATAACACAGTCTTGTTCATTGTTATTTTCTTTTTTTAATGCAAGAATAAGATCGATCACGTAGTTTGTTAGTGAGTTCAGCAGATGTGTTGAAAAACAATTGTATTATTGATATATCTGACCTGTGAATCTCTGATAAGAAGGAAAATCCATAAAACCAAAATCTTCTATCACTCTAGATGCAGAAACCTTGTTCTAGAATCCCCCTATATTGCCTAGGGTGAGACTTTTCTTTGCGCAAGAAAATTGTTGTCGAAAGGGCTGATAATAGTGGGTTTTTTTGGACTACGTAGTCACTTTGAACTTGGTTCTAGGCCCCATCAAGCCAACACTGGTACCAACACATGTACTTGTACCTGTACTCTGCTGCAACTTGTGTACAATCTCCATATACCTGTGATCTTGTTGACCTACCTGCAAGATCATATCATGTAAGTCTATCCCATAAGAGCTCATAGCTACTATGTGGTTTACTTGTACTCACATACTAAGAGCATTTGTGGTCATGCTCTCCTTTCCCTTCATGTAACTGATCTCGAATTCAAATCCGTTAATCATTCCCAACCATTTAGGCTATTTGGAATTCAAATTTAGTTGATTAAACGAGTACCTCAACCCAATGTGTTCACTCATCAATACATAATTCCCAATGAGAATATGGTTCCTCCACATCTTCAATGCATGAATGATCGCTACTAGTTCAATATCATGTGTTAGGTAGATCTTATCGTGCTCATTCTATTTTTGTGACTCGTAGCATACCACCTGTCGATCCTGCATAAGGATCACACCAATTCCTCTCCTGCAGGAATATATACGAACTACAAACTCCATATCTAGATCTGCAATCTTTAAGACTGGAGCATGTGTCAACAACTGCTTAAGCTGCTCAAAACTAGCCTCATACTCCTCTCTCCAATCAAACTTCTTAAATTTCCTCTGCAATGATGTAATGGGACAAGAAATATGTGAGAATTTCCTGATGAACCTTCTGTAGTAACTTGCCAAACCCATGAATGATATCACTTCATCTACATTCTTAGGAGCTACACAATCCATGATGACCCTTATGTTTTCTGGATCTACTGCAATGCCCTCCTTGGAGACAACATGTTACAAGTAGTGTACCTTGGTTTGGAAGAAGATGCATTTGTTGAGATTAGCATACAACTGGTGATCTCTCAACAACCTCAACACTGCTGCCAAATTCTCAGCATCCTCTTCCTCATTTTTAGAATACACCAATATGTCATAAATGATGAAAATAACAAACTTATCCAAATAAGGATGCACACATTGTTCATAAAACACATAAATGTAGTTTTCACATTAGTAAAACTGAACGAAACTACAAAAAACTCATAATGCCCATACCTAGTTCTGAATGCGGTCTTGTAGATGTCCTGCTCTTTGATCCTTACCTGATGATATCGCAATCTCAATTTGATCTTAGAGAAAAATTCCGCTCTGTTCAGCTGATCAATCAAATCATTGATCCTTGGTAGTGGGTACCTATTCTTGATGGTCACTTTGTTTAGCGGCTTGTAGTCAGTGCATATTCTAAGAGTGCCAATCTCTTCTTCACGAACAACACCGGTGTGCCCCATGGTGATACACTTGGAATAATGTATCCATTTTCAATAATCTCCTTCAGTTGAAACTTTAACTCTACTAACTCAGGTGTGTTCATCATGTAAGGTTCCTTTGATGCTGGAGCTACCCCTAGCACCAACTCAATAAAAATATTGACATCCCTGTGAGGTGGAAACTTTGAAATCTCTACTAGAAACACATCTTGAAACAACTACAAAATAAGATACGTTCTCAAAAAATATACATCCTCAACCTCCTTCACTTTTTCACTAGAGATATCAACTGCAAATAGTACACACCCTTTCCTATGAATGCACTTGGGCTGCATGGTTGTCACCATTCTAACTGATGTGGCTTTATGTAATATTCCTAATTATCCCAAGCTAATAGGAATGTACAATTTTGTTTATTTTTCTTGTTGCAAGAATAAAAGTGTAAAGGAGGATAAAATAAAATCCTAAAATGGCAAAATAAATCAACACTCATGTAAACAAGGCTAAATCTGGGATACATAAATAAAACCCCCTTATGTGTGAAAGGGATTGTGACAATTGACTGGGTCAACATGACCAAATCCACAGCACTATCGCGATACAATGTACCTCCTAGATGCACAGTGCAGATCTATTTGGAGGCTACACATGTGAAAGGAGCTAAACCTTTGAGGTGGTTTAGGGTTTTTCAAGGCTTTCATCTTATAAAAGGAAGAGGAGAACAATAGAAGAGGGGTTTTTGAAGATATTATCTCAGAATAATTTGTCAGATTAGACATTTCTCATTCTCTAGCTATTTAGCTGTGAATAGTGTTGTTTAGCACTAGGGTGTTCCTGATCGGTAATCCCACCTCTTTCCTTGAGAGGCCTCTTGGAAGAGTCTTGCATTTCATGTCCACTATCAGGCATTTGGCCAAGCTTCTACTTCCAACTACAACACAGATCCTGTTGAGGGTTTGATTGTCTTTGTAGACTGTAGCAAGTGGAGGCTAGATCTGTTCAGATCTAAGCTATTCTAGTGCCCCTTTTCACTGGGAAAGTATTCTATCCCATTGGCAAGAGTGTATTGGATCATCAGAGCCCCAAATCCATACCTTGGGATTAGGCCAAACTATTCATCAAGTCTACAACACAATTTTTCTTCCAGGACTACATTATCTGCAAGAGGAAAGTTGCAGGGAGTTTTGGCAACATTGAGGAGTGATATCTAGTGATGAGAATTTGTCTCTCACTGTGGTGATCCATGGATTTATATTCTTATCCATGTCATATTCAGATCTGATCTGAATACTCCTATATAAGCTTCAAGAATTCTATAGAAATCTACAGATCTGTTGCATGAGATCTCAAATATACTCCATATGCTTCATGTTTTTTTGATAACCCCATGGGGTATGTAAAATAGAGACAGTCTAGTGTACAGATCTGATTTAGATCTAATATTTTGTACACAAATCTCTTCTAGATTTAAATTGTAACCTACAACTGTTGTATCCTCATAAACATAATGCTTTCAAGGCTTTATAGTGAAATATATTGTTGCAACACCACTTTTAGAGGGTTTTTCTCATGAAAGTCTTCCATATTTCCCTGGTACATTGATTGGGCCACATTGTAAATATAATTTATCATTGTATAAGATATTTTTTAGCTATCATATTGGTCTCTTACTACTGTCATCTAAAACTGCGTTATTTTCTGGGCAGTGTTATTTTGTATTACTATAGTCCCTTCTGTTATCACCAAAATAGGATCTGATAGGCTACTGATCAGGCTACCTCAGTGTAACTATTTCAAACCAAACTTTAGTTTAGGCTTAGCCTCCTCAACCTGAGAGGTCTCTCTCAATAGGTTTATGATTTTCAAATAAGGATTATATGGCTAAAACTATGAGTAAAATGGATAAAAATGGATAATTGGTTGTACTGCTAATCAAAAAACATATATTGGGCTTATGGAGTCAAGTGTGTTTTTAAAAAACATGAGTATCAGATTCATATATAATTCAGGGCATTTCAGGGTTCAGATGTATCAAAAGAACAGTAGGACAGAAAATAAACACAGTTCATGAACATATGAAGGAAGTTAGAGCACCTTCAGTGAATTCTAAGTAACATACATTCATGCCACTGCAATTAATTGAAAGAGTAAAACCATGAGAATATCAAACATCAATAACCCTTTCTGAATCTTGAGTGATGAAACCAATATCTCTGTATTAATATAAAAACATAGTTTCTGCTACAACAAAACAATATGCTTGTTAATGAAAATTTCCAACCTTGAGGAATTCGACCTCATATCTCTTATAGAGTCATTAAAACATTGGATTCTATGATAGATCTTCAAATAAATTCTAATTCTATCTTAGATTGACACCTATTTAATCTAAAACTGCCTATTAATTACATGTGACAGTTAATTGTTTGTTCTAGAGTCCTAATGAAACTAGGAGTAAAAATCCTTCTTATGACTAAAACAACCTTTTCTGGAAATTAAATATTATGTTTAATAGCTTCTCCTCCATGAGGTCGAATTTTGATGTTGACCATTCACTTAAAGTCACCCTACTGCTGATGATAAAATTGCCCGAGAAATTAGGAAACATGTTTCCCTGTTTTTAGGATTAGGATCCTTTTGGTTTCTTGAGATGTTCTGACCTCTTCTAACTGATGAATTCTAGGCTAATTGATGTTAGTAACATGATTTAAATATGTCCCAAGTTATCCCTTTATGCCATCTGTGCAAAATCTACTTTGAACTTTTCAAAACAGTGAAAACAGATCTGCGCTACAAAAGTAGCATAGTTTCGTAGCGCTTTTCGTAGTGTAGTGTTTTCACTCCTTTCTTCAACATATTTCAATATTTTCTTTCATCATAACCTTTATATTTACTTGAAACACTTCCACAATAAGTTTCAAAACCAAACTCACAAAGATTCCTTTAGAATTTGTTATGAAAAATGATGAAAAGACTGCTTCAACAAATTATTCCTATTTCTTCCCTGAAAATTAGGTCTTGGGACAGAGCCTTTATCTTCTCATACATGATTTATTTTGAGAAAATGAAGGAGGATTTTGTATTTCATTCTTTCTGGAATAAAAACCTCTCTTGTTTTTTGGAAATACTTCTCCTGCTGTCCAAAATCTGTCTTTGAAAAACATGTGTAAAACAGGAAAACTCTGTTTTCTGAAACTAGGGCTTCAAAGAAAGCCTTGTATTGCCAAATTAATAATAAATTTAAAGAAACTGAGAGAGGTGGTTGTATTTAGGGATGTTAGGAAGAAAAGCATATTTTAGTTTCCAAAAATTCATTTTCAATTTCCCGGCAACCACTTTTGAAATTTACTACTAAAGCCAGAAAATAGGGTTTTGCTCTTCATGGTGAAAGGTTGCTTCAGCAGTTTTGTAGCGCGCTACGAAACTACCGTGCAAGAAAATTTCTTGAAAATTTCTTAAAAATTAGTGCCTTGGAGATGTTTAAACTTCATAACAACTGATATTTATAAAAAAACCATAGTAAAATGACCTCAATAATATGATCTTCACCCAAAATTGTCTTCTCCAGCTCATCATTAAGCCCTTGCATCTTTTTGAACATTATGATCATGGATAGATCATTTTCATATGTGTCAGGTCCACCAATAGTTTTCAAACCTTTAATTCTTCCACTGACAGCTGCAAATTCAAGTATTCGGACTTTGATGATACCTCCAGCCTTGTTGTAACCCTATTTATCATGATCCAAACTGCCCTAAAAACCAGTAGAGAGAGTTCCTATCTTTTAGTCTTTAAACCTCCATGCTTATCTTCGAATAGCTTGGCTAGCAATGATGACTATTTCAAAATTAGCTAATTTGAACTTTTGTTCAATCTCCTCATAACTGGTCTTTTCTATTTGAGTAGAAAAACTCTGTTTTTGTCACCTTCAGGCATTGGTGATGAAAGGTCCATAAGCTCTTCATGAACATTGGAAACTGCCTTTGTTTTACCACCCTGTTTCTTTTCTGTTGTAGCTTCTCTTCAGATTTTTTTAGTTGTATTTCTAGGTCTTCAATCTATATTTTAAACTTCCTGTTAGTAGCCCTCAACTGAAAATTCATCATTCTCACAAATCTGGCTTCTTTACCCTTGAATTTTTGTGTGTTTCATATAAACTGTGATTTATCAGCCTCGCTTGATTTCAAGATGAGAGAAGCTTTGGTATCATTTTACCATAAGCTTAACATTTGAAAGGACATGCATGTAGTGTTTTTTGCATGAGATAATGAAACAAGAGACCAGCCCTTTTCGAATTTGAAATTACCTATCATGATGACCCCTACATTTGAAATGATGGATTTGGATGGTTGCATGCCTTAGAAATGACTCCTATCAGACACCTAATAATGAAAAATTAACAGAATTTTAATGAATTGATGATTTAACAAGATTAACTATGAATCCGCGTTTTCGTAGCGCACTTAGTGTATTTTCAGGGAAAAGCGCTACGAAAATAGCAGCCTTTTCGTAGAGCAAAACATGTTTTTTACACTGTCTGCGCTACGAAAACATGGTTTCGTGTCTAATTCCAAAAAAAATTCAAGTGGTTTAAGATATGATTTCAAAACAATATATGGGACCCTTAAGCCATGAAATAAGGTTGTTAAAATTTATTTTGAGATGAAAATGACACTTTTAAGACTCTTATCCTATCAGTGAACCCTTTAAGCATGAACTGACCTACAACCTATTTAAGACCATGAATAGAGATAAGGCAAACTTTCCAAAGTTTAGAAAAAAAAATTATGGTGATAACAGTGGCTCCACTTGGGATAGTGTGCCCCTGTGGTATACTAATAATCGGTAGCTCCAGTGCTGCTATCCATCCTTTAGAATAAAAATCTGAAATTCTGTCCAGTTTGCTTCAAAATATACCTACTAAAAATGCTCAGTCAACCTTGAGCTTATTTGCACATTCCTACCTACCCTATCAACTGCAAACTTCATTCAGCTCAATCAATATTAAATTTCTAATGTAGCCAGTCATTTGTTTTATCTGATATTTGAGTTGTTTGACTGCATTGGAACTCGAAGCAACTATGATATTGTGATGACCATTGCCATTGAAATTGTAACTGATCTTCATAGTAAAAATAAAAATGAAACACTGAAGAGTAAAACTCTTCCATGTATTTAGCTATAGGATCCCAGAAAATATGATCAGCTTGATGATCCTCATAACATCCTGTAACTTCTAACAACTGATTTTTAGCCACACAAAATTTATTTGATAAGCTATCCAACTGGTATTCTGGATGATTCTCACAGACAATGTAATTTTCCTCATTATTGTGATAATTCTTTGAAGTGGACTGCTATAAAGTATGACATACGTAATCAACATTTTTCTCTGCCTAAGGGTTATAAAAATTGTCTTCCAATATTTCTTCTTGGTATTTGCAATGATTTTCATCTTCATTATGATCCGAAAAATGACAAGTCTGTTGCATCACTACATCAATCTCAAAGGATGTAAGAATATTTTCATAAGTAAACTCCTGCTGATTTCTATGTTGCATGTCATGGGATGTTATCCTTTCTTCTAGGTGTTGAAATGTATTGTTATGAAGAGCCTCTAAAATTTCTTCATCCATAAATTCATCATCATCATAACAATCCTCCAAATAATGAATAAAACTCACATAATGTTTACAACAATCTTTGATCAGCAATAAGGAGGGATGACACTCTTTATACATCTCATAGAATTCATCATGAAAATTAGCAAGAGAATATAATGAACCATTTGCTAAACCTTTATACCAATACCATGCTTTTCCTTCTAGAGTGGTCATAAACATCTTCATGAGACAATATTAAGGGAACTGAACCTTAAGACTGTGTACATGCATGTGGAACCTAACCAAATGAAGAGTAACATTGTATTTATTTTCATCTTTGAATATTGGAAGATCATATAACCATTGAACCTTTGGCATAGGATTTGGAAAACCAGGGATATGAGACCAATTCATAGGGGCATACCTAGCACTCATTCTTGCAATGAAACTCATCTTGAAACTTCATCTAGCTACTGATCTTCAAGCAGTGGATTCACCTTCCAATTTATTATTTGATGTGTGGAGTCACCAAGGTAGTTTTGTAGCCTCGAACAGCTTCCTGAGCTCCTACTACCTTCAGAAGTTCAGCTTCTTGATTTCGGGAATGATTAATATTCAGGCTCTTGGTAGATGCACCAAAATGTTATCACCAAAATAGGACCTAATAGGCTGTTGATCAGGCTACCTCAGTGTAACTATTTCAAACCAAACATTTAATTGAGGCTTAGCCTCCTCAACCTGAGAGGGCTCTCTCAATAGGTTTATGATTTTCAAATAAGGATTAGATGGCTAAATCTATGAGTAAAATGGATAAAAATGGATAATTGGTTGTACTACTATTCAAAAAAAAAATATTGGGCTTATGGAGTCAAGTGTGCTTTCACAAAACATGAGTATCAGCTTCATACGAAAGTCAGGGCTTTTCAGGGTTCAGATGTATCAAAAGAAAAGTAGGACAGAAAATAAACACAGTTCATGAACATATGAAGGAAGTTAGAGCACCTTCAGTGAATTCTAAGTCACATACATTCATGCCACTACAAGTAATTGAAAGAGGAAATCCATGAGAATATCAAACATCAATAACCCTTTCTAAATCCTTAGTGATGAAACCAATATCTCTGTATTAATATAAAAAGACAGTTTCTGCTACAACAAAACAGTATGCTTGTTAATGAAAATTTCCAACCTTGAGGAATTCCACCTCATCTCTCTTATAGAGTCATTACAAAATTGGATTCTATGATCCATCTTCAAATAATTTTGAATTCTATCTTATATTGACACGTATTTACTCTAAAACTGCCTATTAATTACATGTGACAGTTAATTGTCTGTTCTAGAGTCCTAATGCAATTAGGAGTAAAAATCCTTATTATGACTAAAAAAACCTTATCTGGAAATTAAATATTATTTTTGACAGCTTCTCCTCCATGAGGTCGAATTTTGATTTTGACCATTCAATTAAAGTCACCCTAGTGCTGATGATAAAATTGCCCTAGAAATTAGGAAACATGTTTCCTTGTTTTTAGGCTTAGGATCCTTTTGGTTTCTTGAGATGTTTTGACCACTTCTAACTGATTAATTCGAGGCTAATTGATGTTAGGAACATGATTGGCATATGTCCCAAGTTATCCCTTCATTCCATCTGTGCAAAAACTACTTTGAACTTTTCAAAACAGTGAAAACAGATCTGCGCTACGAAAGTAACATAGTTTCATAGCGCTTTTCATAGTGTAGTATTTTCACTCCTTTATTCAAAATATTTCAATATTGTCTTTCATGATAGCCTTTATATTTACTTGAACACAAGAATTTCAAAACCAAACTCACAAATATTCCTTCAAAATTTGTTATGAAAAATGATGAAAAGACTGCTTCAACAAATTATTCCTGTTTCTTCCCCGAAAAATTAGGTCTTGGGACAGAGCCTTTATCTTCTAATCCATGATTTATTTTGAGAAAATAAAGGAGGTTTTTTTATTTAATTCTTTCTGGAATAAAAACCTCTCTTGGTTTTTGGAAATACTTCTCCTGCTGTCCAAAATATGTCTTTGAAAAACATGTGTAAAATAGGAAAATTTTGTTCACTGAAAATAAGGCTTCAAAGAAAGCCTTGTATATCCAAATTCATAATGAATTTAAAGAAACTGAGAGATTTTAGTGTATCTGGGGATGTTAGGAAGAAAAAAATCTTTCATTTTTCAAAAATTCGTTTTCAGTTGCCCGAAAACCACTTTGGAAATTTACTACTAAGGCCAAAAAACAGGGTTTTGCTCTTCATGGTGAAAGGCTGCTTCAGCAGTTTCGTAGTGCGCTATGAAACTGCTGTGCAAGAAAATTTCTTGAAAATTTCTTCAAAATTAGTGCCTTGGAGATGTTTAAACTTCATAACAACTGATATTTATCAAAAAAATATAGTAACATGATCTCAAGAATATGATCTTCACCCAAAATTGTCTTCTCCGGCTCATCATTAAGCCCTTGCATATTTTTGAACATTATGATCATGGATAGGTCATTTTCATATGTGTCAGGTCCACCAATAATTTTCAAACCTTTAATGCTTCCACTTACAGCTGCAACTTCAAGTATTAAGACTTTGGTGATACCTCCAACCTTTTTGTAACCCTATTTATCATGATCCAAACTGCCGTAAAAACTAGGAGACAGAGTTCTTGTCTTTTAGTCTTTAAACCTCCATGCTTATCTTCGAATAGCTTGGATTGAAATGATAACTGTTTCAAAATTAGCTAATTTCAAATTTTCTTCAATCTCCTCATAACTGGTCTTTTCTGTTTGAGTAGAAAAACTCTATTTTTGTCACCTTCAAAAATTTGGTGATGAAAGGTCCATAAGCTCTTTATGAACATTGGAAACTGCCTCTATTCTACCACCCTGTTTCATTTCTATTGTAGCTTCTCTTCAAATTTTGTCAGCTGTATTTCTAGGTCTTTAATATGTCTTTTAAACTACTTGTTAGTAGCCCTCAACTGAAAATTCATCATTCTCACAAATCTGGCTTCTTTACCCTTGAATTTCTGTGTGTTTCCTGTAAACTGTGATTTATCAGTCTCGCTTGATTTCAAGATGAGAGAAGCTTTAGTATCAGTTTACCATAAGCTTAACATTTGAAAGGACATGCATGTAGTGTTTTTTGCATGAGATAATGAAACAAGATACCAACCCTTTTTGAATTTAAAATTATCTATCATGATGACCCCTACATTTGAACTGATGGATTTGGATGGTCGCATGCCTTAGAAATGACTCCTATCAGACACCTAATAATGAAAAATTAACGGAATTTTAATGAATTGATGATTTAACAAGATTGCCTATGAATCCGCATTTTTGTAGCGCACTTAGTTTATTTTCATGGAAAAGTGCTATGAAAATAGTAGCCTTTTCATAGCGCAAAACATGTTTTTTACACTATCTGAGCTACGAAAACGTGGTTTCGTGGCTAATTCCAATTTTTTTTCAAGTGGTTTAAGATATGATTTCAAAACAGTATATGGGACCCTTAAGCCATGAAATAAGGTTGTTAAAATTTATTTGGAGATGAAAATGACACTTTTAATACTCTTATCCTATCACTTAATCCTTTAAGCATGAAATGACCTACAACCTATTTAAGACCATGACTAGAGATAAGGCAAACTTTCCAAAGTTTAGATTTTTTTTTATGGTGATAACACCTTCTTTGGGAATTTTTCAAGCCATACTGGGTGTTGGAGATCTGTTTAAACCACCTAGTTTGACTTTTTTCTGATCTCCTCTTGGAATTGGGTCTTAGATTATCATATCAAGGGCTAGTTTCTAGTGATGTAGCATACCTGAAAATTGATTTTTTCAGGCATGCCTTGCTAGCAGTCCATATTTTGGGATATTACAGTGGTATCAAAGAAACTATCTTGGCATAGCCTCTGCTTTTCTTACTGAAGAGCCAATATGTCTTTCATGGAAAGAAAATACTGATGAAGAAATGTGGTTACTGTAATATCCCCAAATGGGATTGCTCAGCAAGGCATGCCTGAAAAACGTATTTTTCAGGAATGGCTGCTACAGGATTTGAAACCAAGACCTATATCCCTTAGATAAATGTATCTAAGACTGAAATCCAAGAGGAGGCTCAAACGAAATCCCTCTACGTAGGTTAAACAAGTCTCCCACACCTAGTTGCCTCAGAAAAGTGCCCGATGGAGGATCTGCAACAATTCTTGAACAAGAGATGGAATAACAATGTTATTTTTATTATATTTGAGACAAGAAGATGTAAATAGCCTTCCCCTTGATATTATAGCAGAAAATGTATACAATGCTTTGAGGAATCAATCACTCAAGCTAGGCAATGAAAGCCTCAACAAAACATGTATAAGAAATTGAGGGACACTGCTACACAGAATTTACACAAGGATATATTAGCGCGATTTATAGGAGATACTGCAACATTCTAAATGATAATAAAATGATATGACAATATATAGCTCAATAAATGTGGGGGATCAAGCTCTCAACCCCTGAAAACAATAATGCAACAATCCTTAGAAGGATTGGCTGAAATATATACAAAATGGCAAACTACAAAAATGTCGGAGTTGCTGGGTAGCAACTGCAACTCAGAAAATGGATGGAGATGGCTGAATATGATACACAATCTGAAATATACCTCCTCCCATGGATATTTCAAGTGATAGGATAATCCTAACACTGAAGATCTCACCCTCCAAAATAGTGGTGCAAACCCCCATTGTAGATACACTCTGAAATAACGCAGTCAAGGATAGGGACTATGCTATAATAGATGAGAGATGCTTGGCTTGATGCCAAGGTATTAAAACTAGATCTGAAATCATCCTAACTGATCTCCCGGAGGAATAAAATTTCCTTCCTCTGGAAGCTAAGCGCGGGAAGTGGTGTGATGGAACTCTCCACTGCAACACCCTACAACACAACCCAGCTCTAAATAAAAACTACGTTGTAGCTGAAGGAGGTGGCTTGGCCATGAGCCTGAATGTGGAGAAATTCAGAACAATCCCTCAAGAGGCCTCTCAATAAGGAGAAGGAATCCTAAACATGAATTCCTTGTGCAATACAACACTGCAACTCTGCTAAACAACCGAGAATGCAAAGAGTCTAGATAGACCAAAATCAACTACTCAAAACACGATCCTCTATGGCTGCCTCTTCCTCCTTTTATGCAAATGAAAAAATTCTTGCCTTGGACCCCACAAATTAGGGTTTCCTCCACCAACTTATCTTCCTCCCATTCAAACTGCACTTCCTTCCCAAGAAATCCACCCCCTCTTTGGCACTGCTATTGACTTGGTCAAACTTGACCTTGTCCTCAAGCATTTGCCCCTTTTCACACTGGAAGGTGCAAAATAAAGCCACTCAATTGATCCCTTTCACATTATGAGCCATTGTATTCCTTCTTATGGGTCTCCTTACCCATTTTATTCACCTCCTAGATGATATAAGCAAAATCAATGTTCCAATTAACTTCTGGCTAATTTTGGGAACATTATAGTCCTCCCCTCTCAAAGATTGCTTGTCCTCAATCAAGTGTCAGGATAGAACTGAGTTATTCCTCCTCCTCTCCCTGTAGCATCCATGTATTATGAACTCCTCCAAGTAAAAACATGCTATCTCATCAATCAAATATCCACATTGCTCCTCCTCAGTATGCAAGTCAGTTGTCAAGCTATCATCATGTAAAGGTGAAATACTCAAGAGGATAACAAAGTGACGTCTAGAGGTTCATTTGAGGAATGGGATCTGAAATATAATGGGAAATATCTTCCCCATATGGATCCTCCATCCCCAAGCTATTAGCCATGCGAAATGAGTCACCCCCCAACTAGGAAACTCCTAAAAATTTTCCTCCACCATTGGCTCGTGCAAAGTAGGTGGGCTGAAAATTTGAATGTGGTAGACAAGGTAGCCTACCCCATGTTGTCCATATCTCCACTTATGATAACTGTAGAGTTTTGGCTGATCTTGGGCTGTAATAATGTTGCCCTCAAGTGGCAAGATGAGGACTAGATCTCCAAATATCTCTCCTCCAATGCTGCAAATCAAGCTGGCCCAAATAATTCCATATATGATGAGTTGGAAGTCACCACCATATGGAGTCCATTCAATCCTATTTCCCCCCTCATAAAGAGACAAATGTGTTGCTGTGGTGGCCACATTATCTCCCATGCTCCCCTTAAAACATGTACTGCAAAAATTATGGATATATTCTCTCCCAAAGGACACATCCATCCAATGTGTCTTTCTCCCACACATGCTCCTCATAAAGACAAAAATAATAGAAACATAGGGAGAAAAATGAGAATCATGCTTGCTGCCATATGTAATAAGTGTGAAGGACAATGGTCCCTCAAATGTAACCAACGCAGCTTGACTCTCAACTTCAATAGAGACTGATGACATGTGTGGCTTCTCAACCACTTGCTTATTGCCCAAATCTCCTCATAAGTATGGAGGAAGTGAATGATTAATGGTGTAAGGTGAGCATGTCCTCCATAATACATCTCCTCCCCAATTCCTCCTAGGGAGTGGCTATCAATCATGCTTATGGCCTAAAGTAGACCATGAAGCCTAAAATAAAGAATGCTCCTCCTTGGAGCAATATCCTGCACGTATATGTTTAAGAGATACATACATACATTATATAAATCATCATGTAAATAATCAACACCCTTACGATATGTTTTTCTCATGCAAAGGGAGTAGCTCATAGATGAGTCTCCTCTCATCCTCAAAGAGAAAATAGGTGGTTGTGCTAACTCTTCCAAAGAGTTATGTATCCCCTCCATCTTCACATGATCCATGCATCTCCTCATATGCTGATCATCCAATATCATGCAAGAAAAATGATCCTTGGGACACTCCACCGATAGCCAAAAGCCCCAACATGGATCTATCCTCCATTGTGACAACGATGATGATCTCTCATGAAGAACATCTGTCATATGGTCATCCTCCTCTTTTACATCTCCCATGCCAAAGATGCAAGTTGGAAGGATGTTATCCTTCCCCCGCTGCTTCTGCCACAACGCAGAATCTGAACTGAGAGTGGGTAAAGATGATGTTGAGGGGATGCCTCTCTCCTCCTTGAGTCTACCCAAGACTCTCATTGCTATACCAATCTCTCCTAAAGTCTCCACCTCTATGGAATCAATGAGTGGTGCCTCCAAATCTGGACCATCCATCCTCCTTTGTTGATCTAGTGGTCTCCCTGGTGCAATGCCTCAATGCAATGAGACATAATCCTCAAGAGTAGACTGTATGTATGAATGTATATATTTTTCCATGCTCTCACTGCACAATCTAGTCTCCCTCTTAGGTGCATCAACCTCCTGAGGTGGGTAGGGGTGTGTAATCCTCATCTCATGATGTTTTTTCTCCTTCCTATCTCCTCCTTGTGTCTCCATGGTTTCACACCTCATCAACAATGGCACATGTGGATCATGAGTTGTGCCTTAACCTCCACACATGAGATCCTAGGGACTTACTTGCAAGTGAGAAAGGATCCCTCTAGTTGGAGAAAGAGCTCCTCCTTCCTTTGCATGAGGTTCTAGAGCAACTCTAGATATGTTAGTGCTGTTGTCCTTAACCTCCTCATCATGAGTGGGAAACCTCCCAATGATTGGATCCTCTTTCGGAAAAGAGATCTCCGTGTTTTCTTTCCCCAATATGTGCAAGTTTTCAACCTCCTCCATGGCTTCTTGAAGTGGTTTTGAGTTTCCATGCAAGGCTTTTGTTTGAGTATCCATTTTTAGCTCTACCATATGTGTCTCATGAACCCTCATATCAAATATTTTCACTAATGACTTAGTGAAACTTGCATAAGATGTAGTGTTTACATTCCTTAAAGAAAAGGATTCAAAGATCCACCAGGCATAGGCCTTACCTCTCAAATGCAGCACTGCAGCTTTGATGGCTTCATCTTTAGGGATTTGGTGGTGCTGCAAGAAGGTATCTAACATCTCCACCCAAGCTTTGGCTGAACATGTAGGTGAAATTTTGAAAGTAGACAGAACAAATCTATCCTGCTGCTCTCTTCCTTTCACCTTGATCTTGCAAAACTCTGAAAGACTGAGATGATCTCAGAATTTTTGAGTTTGAGATTCATACTCTTTCAGGAAATCAATAATATTTCCCCTCCTAGCAACCTCTTCTCCTCTTTCCATCTCTCTCATGGAAAATCTGGGCATGTGACTGCGCTGTGTATTATGGTGTGTGGTTGCCTGCTCACACTCCCCATATGAAAATCTAGAGTTTGCTTTAGATTCAAAATCTCTTGGTGATTCTCCATTCATCTCCCTCCTTATCTTCTTGAGATATTCATGAATGTCTTGTACATATTTAGGGAGAATATTTGTAAGCCTATCCCCTTTTTCTCCTCCAAAAGATGGAGTCTTTTTCCTACTCATTTCTTTGTCTCCTTCTTGACGAGAATAGGAAGTGCAGGGTTCTTCCTCTTCTATTTGCTTATCTTCCTTGGGGAGGTTCTTCATGGATCTGAAATATGATGAGATAAAACCCATCCTCTTCAATATTTTGACATATTTGGCTAAGAGTCACAGGCTGAGCCAAGAAATTTTCTCTAATACCACTGTAATATCCCCAAATGGGATTGCTCAGCAAGGCATGCCTGAAAAACGTATTTCTCAAGAATGGCTGCTACAATATTTAAAACAAAGAAATGGATCCCTTAGATCAATGTATATAAGACCGAAATCCAAGAGGAGGTTCAAAATAAATCCCTGTAGGTGGGTTAAACAGGTCTCCCACACCTAGTTGCCTTGGAAAAGTGCTTGATCGAAGGTCTGCAACAGTTCTTGAACAAGATATGGAGTAACAACGTTATTTTTATTAGCTGTGAGACAAGAAGATGTAAATAGCCTTCCCCTTGATATTATAGCAGCAAATTTATATAATTCTTTGAGGAATAAATCACTCAAGCTAGGTAATGAAAGCCTCAACAGAACATGTATAAGAAATTGAGGGACACTGCTACACAAAATTTACACAAGGCTATATCAGTGCATTTTATAGGAGACACTGAAACATGCTAAATGATAATACAATTATATGAAAATATATAGCTCAAGAAATGTGGGGGAGCAAGCTCTCAACCCCTGAAAATAATAATGCAACAATCCTTAGAAGGACTGGCTGAAATATATACAAAATGGTAAAACTACAAAAATGCGGGAGTTGTTGGGTAGCAGTTGCAACTTAGAAAATGGATGGAGATGGCTGAATATGATAAAAAATCTGAAATATACCTCCTCCCATAGATCTTTCAAGTTATAGGCTGATCCTAACACTGAAGATCTCACCCTCCAAAATAGTGGTGCAAACCCCCACTGCAGATACACACTGAAATAACGCAGTCAAGGAGAGGGACTATGCTGTAATATATGAGATATGATTGGCCCAATGCCAAGGTATGCAAATCAGCTATGAAATATTCATAAATGATCTCCCAGAGGAATAAAAGTTCCCTCCTCTGAAAGATAAGCCTCGGAAGTGGTGTGATGGAACCCTCCACTGCAACACCCTGCAACACAACCCAGCTTTAAACAAAAACTGCGTTGTAGCTGAAGGAGGTGGCTTGGCCCTAAACCTGAATGTGGAGAAATGAAGAAAAATCCCTCAAGAGGCCTCTCAAGAAGGATAAGGAATCCTAAACAGGAATTCCTTATGCTATACAGCACTGAAACTCTTCTAAACATCCGAGAATGCAAAGAGTCTAGATAGACCAAAATCAAATACTCAAAACATGATCCTCTATGGCTGCCTCTTCTTCCTTTTATGCAAACGAAAACCTTGTTGCCTTGGACCCCACACATTAGGGTTTCCTCCACCAAGTGATCTTCCTCCCATTCAAATGACGTTGTCTTCCCAAGGAATCCACCCCCTATTTGGCAGCTCTATTGACTTGGTCAAATTTGACCTTGTCCTCAAGCATTTGCCCCTTTTCACACTGGAAGGTGCAAAATAAAGCCACTCAATTGATCCCTTTCACATTATGAGGGATTTTATTCCTACTCATAAGTCTCCTTACCCATTTTATTCACCTCCTAGATGATATAAGAAAAATCAATGTTCCAATTAGCTTCTGGCTAATTTTGGGAACGTTACAGTTACATTGAAGACACAGAAGAAAAGGGTAAGATCCCTTTAACTGGAAGTTTACAAAGAGAAGGGTTCTCTAAAACTCTTTCTCAAGCTATGCATGAACTGAAAGAATAAATCCGAGGAATGAAGAGGGAAAAACATGAGGATCCCTCAGGTGGATTTCCACATCAAGAAAGCCCCAGTACTTATTACTATGTGTGTGAGCATTCAGCCACACAAACTAATCTGCAACATTGGAGCATGCTTGCTTTCTTGTAAAATAAAGGAGGGAAAGAAGGAACACCAAAGCAGGAATATCTTGGTGATTATCTCCAAGAATATGAGTCTCTATCAGAGAGATTCAAAATGCATCTCAGTTTCCCATAGTTCTGTCAACTCAAAGAAGAAAGATCCAGTAGCTACAGTAGGAGGAAAGGGTGCATGCATCACACTTTGGGTAGATTCTCTCTACATACTTTTGAGGGATCACCTAAAGACTCAGACAAGTCTTGGGTAAGGAATCTTGAGACATAATTTCAGTTGCATCAAGTGTCAGAAGAAGAAGCCTTGAGAGTAGCAGTGCTGCATCTTCAAGGAAATGCTTATACTTGGTGGCTATTTGAGTCCTCTTCCTTGGAAGGGAGAAATATATCTTCTTATGCAGAGTTCACTAGGAGACTAGTGAAAATATTTGATGTGAGACATTCTGAGACTTCTTGGGAAAAGAAAATCAAGCCCAAGAAATATTAATCTTTGCATAAGTTGGAAGATTCCATGGAGCCAACTCCAGTCTTGAACATTGTTGAAAGGGTTGAAGATCTGTTGCACAGTTTTCCAGAGGCAAAAGCCCCACTTCAACAAGGTCTCTTTTCTCAAAGAAAATACATGAGGATTCCTTCCTCAGTGAGAGATCAAGAAAAAGGATCTCTTAATGGTGAAGCATTCTCCAAGATGAGGAGAAGGGAGAGAAAGAGCAGAGAAAATCCTCCAGTGCTAGGACAATAGGAGGAGATCTATTTTCCTTTAGAGATGGAGATGAAGCAATGGCTTCCACTATAGGGGATTTTTCATCTTTACAAGGAGTTCACAAGGATCTTCCATATGGAGGACATGAGCAGCACGTGTCTTTGCTAAAAGATAATGAGACCAAACAAAGGAGGGATCACAATGTTGACATAGCAGAAGGTGATCCACTATCAGAAAAGAATGGAGCAAATGCTCCAATCAGAGGCAATCTTACACCACTAAGAGGGGTCTCCAAATTTTATGAGACTTCCACACATAAAACAGAGTTGAAATTTCATAGTGGGAGCAGGGACATGAGGATATCATCTATCATGCCTATGAGAAATGTCCTTGAAATCTCATTATCTAGTGGAAAACCACCTAGGAGGCCACCTGATACAGATTTTGTGGGGAATACCTCACAATTTGCTGCTCCAAACTCAGATCCAGGAGGGATTGGATCACATGAAGACAAAGCTACAGCACTGGGAGACTTGGGTAAGCTCAAGCAAAAGGGAAATATTTTTCCCCTATCATCACCACCCACTCTCTTCTCTGATCCTGCGCTATGGGGGAAAAAGAAGGGAAGGAACAACCTTCCAAAACACACCTTTGGCATAGGAGATGTCAAGGGTAGGATCAGCAACATGACAGACATTAATGTTGATGCATCATCAGCACTATCATTATTGAGCAGTGTAGATCTATATTGGAAATCCCAACTTCTAGTGGATTATTCCAAAGATCTTCACACATGTATGCTAATTGATGACCAGTTGCATGAAGAGGGCTACTTAGTCCAAGGAGAATTCATCTATCATCATGGTAGAATATTTTTTTCTAGAGCTTCTAAGCTCAAGCATAAGATACTACAAGAAGCATACAAAGAGTTCTGTTTCAACCACATGTATTCCATGAGGATCTACAACATCATCATGAGGAGCTTTGATTGGGAAGTCTTGAAAGAGGAACTATATCAGCATTTTCAAGAATGCATGAGCTATGTGGAGTTGGGGCAGCCATGGGACTCTATACGAGAGTCATTTCAGCCATCTCTTCCTTCTTTGGAAAGAGGAGAAGGATCCATGCACAACTCCATGTGTATGAAAGACCTTGTTGGTAAAGGATATGTTCATGTGAAGAAAATTTTATTTTATGATTGTACATGTTCTTTTACCATTTGTATGCAGGCCATGACTCCTAAAATGGGAAATATATCATGTAAATCTCATGGAAATTGTTGGGCCACTAAGGATTTTGAATTTGGCCACTCACTTGATGTGCAAAGGGAGATTTACTTTCATGATGGGTGCTTCCCAAAAGCATCAAACATATCTCTCACCTTTAGCAATAGTGAGATGACTTGAGCAGAAAGTAAGTTGTGGGAAAACCACTTACCATATATAGATCTGATGTAGGAAGGAGATGCTCTGCATTGGTTCCACATGTGGGACTATGACCCACCTCCATATGCAGAAAATTCTGTTTGTATGTACATTGTTTTGATTCCATATATGGATGATGTACTTGTACTTTTCATAGGGATGTATGGAGGAAGGAGGGAAGTAATGCATGAGCCATATGGAATGGCTACTCCCCATGTACTTTATGTCTCATATTTCAGGGAGAACATTAGGCAATCCATGTTTATTTCCTATGACCCATTGTCTTCTTATGAGATGAACTATTTGTGTCTCATGAGAACCTTGTTGGAACAAGTCATGGATGGATGGTTTGGTGATCACTCAACTTATGAGAGAATCTTATCCTTTGATTGTGACACCAATGGAGGAGGAGATGAGTTGCAGCACTCACCTTATCAGTTGCTTGAGGACAAGAAACATTTTTGTAGGGGAGGATTGTAATATTCCTAATTAGCCCAAGCTAATAGGAATGTACAATTTTGTTTCTTTCTCTTGTTGCAAGAATAAAATTGTAAAGGAGGATAAAATAAACTCCTAAAACAGAAAAATAAATCAGTTCCCATGTAAACAAGGCTAAATATGGGCTGCTTAAATAAAACCCCCATATGTGTGAAAGGGATTTTGACAATTGACTAGGTTAACAGGACCAAATCCAAAACGATGTCTAGATACAATGTACCTCCTAGATGCACATCGTAGATCTAGTTGGAGGCTACACATGTGAAAGGAGCTAAACCTTAGAGGTGGTTTAGGGTTTTGCAAGGCTTTCATATTATAAAAGGAAGTGGAGAACAACAGAAGAGGGGTTGTTGAAGATATTATCTCAGAAGAATTTGTCTGCTTATAAATTTGTCATTCTCTCATTGTTTAGCTGAGAATAGTGATGTATAGCACTAGGGTGTTCCTGATCGGGAATCCCACCTCTTTCCTTGAGAGGCCTCTTGGAAGAGTCTTGCATTTCATGTCCACTATTAGGAATTTATCCAAGCTTATACTTCCAACTACAACACAAATCGTGTTGAGGGTTTGGTTGTCTTTGTAAGCTGCAGCAAGTGGAGGCTAGATCTGTTCAGATCTAAGATATTATAGTGCTCGTTTTCACTGGGAAAGTATTCTATCCCATTGGAAAGAGTGTATTGGATCATCAGAGCCCTAGATCCATACCTTGGCATTAGGAAAAACTATTCATCAAGTCTACAACATAGTTTGCTTCCAGGACTGCTTTATCTGCAAGAGGAAAGTTGCAGGGAGTTTTGGCAACATTTGAGGAGTGATCTCTATTGATGAGAATTTGTCTCTCACTGTGTTGATCCATGGATTTCTATTCTTATCCACGTCATATTTAGATATGATCTAAATACTCCTGTATAGTTTTCAGGAATTCTGTAGAAATATGCAGATCTGCTGCATGAGATCTCAAATCTACTCCATATGCTTCATGTTTTGCTGATAACCCCAACGGGTATGTAAAATAGAGACAGTCTAGTGTACAGATCTGATATAGATCTAATATTTCATACACATATCTGTTCTAGATCTCAGTTGTAACCTACAGCTAATGCATGCTCATAAAAATAACACTTTCAAGGCTTTACAGTGAAATATATTGTTGTAGCACCTCTTTTAGAGGGTTTTTCTCGTGAAAGTCTTCCATCTTTCTCTGGTACATTGATTAGGCCACATTGTAAATCTGATTTATCATTGTATAAGCTATTTTTGAGCTATCATATTGGTCTCTTACTACTGTCATCTAAAACTACGTTATTTTTTGGGCATTGTTACTTTGTGTTATTGCAATCCCTTCTTTGGGCAGTTTTCAAGCCATATTGGGTGTGGGAGATCTGTTTAACCCACCTAGTTTGATTTGTTTCTGATATCCTCTTAGAATTGGGTCTTATATTATCATATCTAAGGGATCCAAGGGCTAGTTTCCAGTGCTGTAGCATACATTTCTGAAAAATGCATTTTTCAGGCATGCCTTGCTAGCAGTCCATATTTTGGGGTATTGCACTTTCTTCTTTCCCTATAAAAATCTTAGTTCTCCATTTTCATCCAAGAATTCAATAAATTTTTCATAGAAATATACCTTGGTACTATGAAGGTATAACCAATCCATACCCAATAGCATATTTCATGATCGTAATGGCAATATGTTCAAGTGCGTTTTTGTAAGAATAAAATTTAACTCAAATGCACAAGCTCTTACCCAATGGTGAACTATTTTCTTCGTACCTGTGGCCAACTGTGCTAACCAATATTATGAATGCATTTCCTTAATCAAACCACAGTTATCCACCAAGTCGGGACTAACATAGCTATAATTAGATCTAGGTTCAATCAAAATAGAAATAACTTGGTCAAAATCCTACCGTCCATCTCAATGAAAGAAGCTCACTAGTCTGGATGCCTATTCTCCACTACTGCATAAATATGAAGAATGATCTTCCCAACATCCCCAATATTCTACACCTCTTGTGCGCTATTTATCTTAGGCCAACCTACCTAATTCTATGGAAATTATCTCTTAAGATGCTCCTCACCGCATGTCCAACACTCCAACCATCCCGTACCAATAGCTCCATGTTGTTGTTGTGATCTATGTTGGTGCCACATTTTCTTTCTCTTCTTCATTATAAGGCGTTTCTCTTTTTGGTTACCATTTACCTTTACCTTTTCCCTTCCCTTTACATCCTTGTTGAGACTTGTTATTGCACTTTGAATATTCATAGCAATGCTTCAACTTCTCAATGACTTCTTCCAATGTATGAGGCTCATCATACTCAATCTGATCTCTTAATGCTATTGGAAAACCAATGAAAAATTGCTAAACTTTAGCTTTCTCATCCTCAAGATATGGTACATACCTGAGTATCTCCAATAACTCATGCCAAATCAATTCATATGTCCTTATGTGTCTAACTCGCTTCACATCTTCCCACCATATGTTTGCTTTACCTCTAAGGCTGAAGATAGAAATCCTAGCCTTCATGTTATCTGAGTACTCATGCAACTCAAAGAACTTCTTCATCCCAATTATGAAAAAAATTTCCTCTTCTGGTCTCTTCAAGTATCCATCAAAATTAGGTGGCTTTTCTTTCTCAAATTCATCTGACATGTATGCCATGTGACTCCTCCTATAAAGATGATACCGATGAAGATCATGATGTCTATCTGAACTAAAACTAGGATTGCACCAGTACTCATCACCCCTCCTATCTGTAGTGTCCAATAATCTACCATCTCTCATTGTATTAGCTCTATTTGACCCATGTATACTAGGAGACCTAATTCCATATGCCCCATTAGTTTTTTCCTCCTGTCCATAGTTGAGCCTAAGTGGCCCTTGTTTCTGCAAATCTGACAATATCTGAAGAAGTATTGCATTCACCTCTACTTGTTTCTCTTGTGCCTATATGAGTCTTTCATTATCTGCCTTACAACTTCTTGTTTATTCCTTTAGTCTTCTCAATGTTTCTTCCAAATCAGAAGAGTGCCCTCCATGCTGCTCATATGAATCATAGGGAGAGTCCTTGTAGTCTACCGTCTTGATATTTCTCTTGCAAGGTATAATATGTTAGCTAAAAAAAATAAAAATAAACCAACTTACCTTAGTGATATTCAGGGAGGATACATCTTGCAAGATAACTAATCAGCATAATACATGTATATACAAAATCATAACAACATTCAAATTCCTAACATAAGGTATACTAGAGCAAAATCATCATTCTAGTTGGAGTCCAGTCATAGATTCATAACCATACCAAGTACACAACATGACCTAATGCATGACCATACCAATTCAACATGACCACATACCATCACAAGCATAGACCATACACAAGCATAAGAAACATGTAACCAAGCATGAACGACCAATGCATGTTCAACATATGACATCACACAAGCAAGCATCCATGGAAAACACACAAGAATGACCAATATGTGACCTAGCATAACCAAGCAATGCATATACAACATGTAACAATATGTCAACAAGTGTGCATAGATAATACATAAGCATGAGAAATACACAATCAATCATACACTCATGACAACAGGTTGACAACAACATCATTAGTCCTCCCATGGACACACCACTACCACCATGGCCAAAAAAACATAGATGTAATAAACACATACACCATAGGTATGATAAACACATAAGAAATCAACAAAATCATGACCAACACACTTCCCGTCCAGTCCAAGGGTTGAACCATGCTATGATACTACTCTGTAACACCCTCTTCCCACATCTACCCAAGTAATCCATCCAACAGGCGTAAACATGTGATGAGAGGCTACTAATACAAGATTCAACATCCTATACTACTTTGAGGAAGTTGAACAAATGGAAAAATGACAAACAAACCTTACACATCATCAAAAAAATCCCGAGGAGGTATCCCAACCCATCAGGCCTCTTACCCCTAGTTTAGACTGAATTTTTTATCATTTTGAGCCATATTTGCAGGAATAACACAGCAAGGTAGTGGTTGGGAGGCTATAGCCATAGGAAAAACACAACAAGCATGCGGCCATGGCCCCAATTACTCAGTTCTGTGCTTATAAATCTAGGATTTGAACCACCTTCCTAGGCCTAGAGCCCAAGTCATTGCCCAAAACTTCATGAAAAATTAGGGGATGATAAATAACATCAGAAAAATGATACATAAGCAATCACATCAATAATAACTCATATATACCCTAGCCATGACTATAATTTCATCAAAAATATGACAAACATTGAATATATAGGTGTAAACAAAAAATTAAAACATAGGGGTCTCATACTTATTTGAGAATCGCTAAGAAGCATTGCTCCATTACATCATTAGCTGCAATGCAGTCTATTTGACCATAGATACATTATGCATTCATTTACAAGTAAAAGCATGATTAGATTCATACATCATCACTGATAAAATACATTCTTATAACCAGCATAATATCAACATAAATTCCATGGATACAACAACTGATATAATCCACATAATAACTAGTGCAACTATACATCAAATAGAGAAGGAATGAGATTCTCATTGGTGAGTGTTAAAACCAACCAGAGATGGGACTTCCACATTCCACCCGACCATACATTGGCTAAGCCAAATCTCTCTGCAGCAAATCACCCCCATGCCATATTCCATGCAGGAATGTGAGAATCAAACTAACCAACCAGGGCATCCAAAGGCTAAACAACCTCACCCTTATCAATCATAAACCAAGTTTTACCATGATATAAACCTAATCACTAGGCCAACACAAGCATGGATATCATTGGATTCTCTCCACCTAAATCATGAGGAATTTTCCTTTCTCCTAGTCTCTCAAGATTTACAGCAACTCACAGTCTAAAGCATGGGTCACTAGGCCCTAAAATGATACATAATCTCTAGGATTTACCATATATCGCAAACTTAGGATTCTTAGGCCTAAGTGGAGATCAAACCACCTCACAGGATTTACCAAAATCCACACTTGGATCACTAGGCCCTAAACTGAGGCAACACATGAAACAATTCCGTAGTCATTTGGAGATCCACCACACTTATCTTCAAATCCATCCATAAATCCAAATAAAAAAAACATGAGAACTCCACAACACTATGGCTATCCAAAAATGGAAAGGCTATGTTGAATACACTGTCACACCTAGAAAAAAACCATGCCAATGCAACAACGAACCACATGAAATACCATGGATGCCAAATATAGCAATGAAATCATACATGCAAATCAATAAATGCAAATAATGTTGTTGTAGGTGCTTAATTCCTACTCCTCCTTCCTTGCTTCCTTCTCCTTCTTGATTTATTTCCTTTTTTGCTCCAATGCCAAAGTGCTCCAAGAAAATTTGTGTCCAAGTGTGTGTGTGTGTGTGTGTGTGTGTGTGAGAGAGAGAGAGAGAGAGAGAGAGAGAGAGAGATAATAATGAGAGATCTACAAAAACTGGACTTACAAAAGGTGCCAACTGATCCTCAAAAGCCTTTTTATAGAAGAGACCTCTATTTTCTTCATTTTCCATTATTTTCGTTCAGATTCCTCCTCACATGCAACCCGTGACCTTTCATCTCCATATTCTCATAAATAATTGTGCCAAATATGTCATTTTTCCTTTCCAAAGTCGTTGCCTTTGCCTTTGCCAATTTCCTTATCCATAATAAATGAAATGAAAACCCAATAGGATGTTTCACCCAACATTCAACTTGGAATACAAGGGAAATTTTAAGGATGGAAAAGTATTTTGAAGTTTAAAAAATTGGCGAATCTCACTAGTACCTAATATGCAAACTATAAAAAAATTATTGATGTATTTGTAAAATTATTGAAATTTATAATGATTTTATATACTCTCTATATAATTTTGGTGACTTTTAATGTAAAATAATTTTATATTGTAAAATTTGGGCGAATCATTTTTATAAAAAATGGAAATTGGCGAATCGTTTTTTGGAAAAATCATGGAAAATTAGCCCACCTGCGAATACTAGCCCCTAAAATTTTCCATGTTGGAATAAGCGTCCCATCAACAGTGGTTATTATTTTTAACTTTTATTACATGGAATTTTCACCAGGTTTATGACATCATGAAATATGAGAGGAGAGGAGCTCTTATTAACATATGAACAAATCCATCCAAGTCAGGTACTTCCATGTACCACTGACCATATATTGTGCAGATTTTTTTTTTCTTTCATCTAATGACCCCCATGCCATATTACAAGCATGAATGTGGGACTCACAACAAAACAAACCAGGGCTTCCTCATAATTTACCACATATCCCTCCATTATCAGTCTAGGGATTTATAGGCTCAAAACCCTTATCTATAGAACCATAAATTACCTAAATCATACCATTATCAATCAAGGGATTCCTAAGCTACATAATAAGCATACACTACCGGGCTTTACCACAACCCCACGAAAACTGGTAAAGGGATCACTAGGCCCTAAATAACCATGGATGCCTTCAGATTTCTTCACCAATACCTTGAATAATTTTCCCATCTCCACCCTCAGGGTTTATTGTGTATGCTGCCATTACTGATAAAGAGATTCATCAACCCTTGGGAATTTTCTTGAAACCACCCCACCGGTTCCAAAACCATCTGACAATCCAGCTCAACCAAATGAGAGAACCCCAATCAAAGCATGGCTATCTAGAAATGGGAAGGAAAGGATGAAGACCATTGTCACACCTAAAAAAATCAATGCCAATGAAAACAATATAACCAAATACGCACATGCATATACCATGAATGTCGAAATTAGCAAGGAAATCATACATTCAACTCGATACCTACAAGTAATCTCACTGTATCTTCTTGATCCAACTCTTCCTTTCTTTATCTTTGTTTCCATTTTCTTTCTTGTTCTTCCTTTTCTTTCCTTTCTCCAATTCTAGAGTGCTCCAAGAATGCTCTAAGTGTGTACAAGTATGAGGGAGACATAATAGAAAGAGAGCTCCAAAACTGAACTAACAAAAAGTTGTGAACTAATCCTCAGAAGCCTTTTTATCATTTAGGCCTCTATTTTCCTCAATTTCCATTATTTTTCTTCAATTTCCTCCTCAGATGAAACCTGAGACCTTTCACCTTCATTTTCTCATGTATTCCATTATTTCCCTAAATATAATGTCAATTAATGCCTCTTTGCCTTTCCAAAGACTCTTCCATTGTCTTTTCCAGTTTCCTTATCCATAATAAACCAAAATGAACACCCACTTGGATGTTTTTCCTTACATTCAACATGGAATATGTGTCCCATGAGCTTGGTCTTATTTTTCCTTTATTAACTTTCATTAGATGTATTTTGAGGTTTAAAATGGTCCTCCTAAGGAAATCATTAAATAATAGTGGAAATAATAAAATAAGATTAGATTACATCATCAAATTTTATAGGGAAAAAAGGAAAAACTATTTTTTCAATAATATTTTCAAGTTATGCCCCTATGGGTTTACTCAAATTTCAAGTGATAACTCTCATTGGATGCATAATTTGATTTCTCATACAAGGAGTACCCATGTTGCATACTTTCGATGGACCCTGCTACATGAAAAATGAGAAATACATGAAAAAACATGATTGCAATCATGTTTTTTCAGGTATTTCTCATTTTACTTGTAGCAGGGTCCATTGAAAGTATGCAACATAGGTAATCCTTGGATGAGGAATTAAATTTTTCATCCAACGAGTACTCCCGCTCGAAATTTGAGTAAAACCTTAGAGAGATAAGTTGAAAATTAGTTTTATTGTTTTATTATCTTTTAATAGTTTTACTTTTTTACCACAAAGAATGGTGAATCATCCCCCATGGTTGACATCATTATCTTGAATCCTATTGGTCGTTATAAAGTTTATTTTGGTTGTACATTTTTCTTGGGAGGTCCATTTTAGACCTCAAAAGTTCTCTAATGATTACCTAGATTTTTAACCAGGGTTATTATAGTATCCTACAACTCAATGCACTATGTGTCAGGTCATAAATTTGTTCTTTTTCCTCCCGTAATAATTTAACTTTCTATTGTAACTCCCTCACTTGCATTTATTTCTTCTTCCTCTCCTCTTTGATACTATCCCACTTTAATCTTTGAAGCATTATCTCCTTGGCGAACGCCCTATTATTGTGGACATTTTTCTCATGCTCAATAGAAGGGATTACTTCATATTGTAAGGAGACTACCAATCATTTCCATTTACTTATTTCATCAAATAAAAATACCGAATTCACATGCTATTCAAAATTGGTTTGTGCTGCTTCCACTATTGTTGTTATTTTTATAGCAATGATCTCAGTGGATTCCTACAAATTCTCCCATTCCTTCAATTCTTCTTTGTTTTCTCTGAATTAACTACCTCAAATACTAGTTTTTTTGTAGCAACATTATCATTGCTAAGTTCTTGTGTAATAGCATTTTAATTCCCCTCAGATCACTTTACTTCAAATGCAAGTTCTTATGCAAAAATAAATTCATAAACATGTTATTGTGGCGTAGCCTAAAACTCCTTAGGCTTCTCTATTTGACCTATTGGTTATTGTGTGAAAATAATATTGTCAACAAGTTCTTGTGGTGTAGCCCAAAATTTTATACTTTCTTCTTCAAATTCTAGTTGTACTCCCACTGAAACAATCACTAACTTCTAAATTAATTCCTTTACATAAATACCTTCTTTAAGAGGCTCCATGTACACTTTGCATAATGATTTTCTTGTTTTACTGATATCAAATTATGCATCTATCATTTCCATTGCTTTAACTAGGGTTTCTAACCCTAATTGTTTCTTAAATTGAATTTTATCCTTAAGAATATCCAACTGATTTCTTAAATTTTAATTTTATTTTCTTAAATAATTAATTTGCTAACACAAAGGACCAGACTTAGACTTATCAGGTGGGGGGTCATCACCTTGTTTTTTCTTTGATTCTCTTCTTGATCTTCGTTAGTCTTCTCCTCTAAAATTTTCAATTCTTCAGTAACAATAGGAGTCCTAGATGATGGAGAAGATGATTATGTAACAATAACTTTAGCCCTTTTCCTTGGGAACCTTCCTCCCATAGGCTTATTTAATGGCATTTTCTTCACCTTATTTTGTGGGGGTTTTTCTTCCTCAATAGAGAATGCTACATACTCATAAAAATTTACACTATACACTGGAAACATCTACCAATGTTTCAACATGCATTCCTCTTTTAGTGCAAGAGGATTTGGTTGTTGTATCAATAGGAGATGTTTTTGTAGGGACTTCCTCCTGAGGGCTTTGAACAAGTGTCTCAGTAGAGGAAACACTCTTTATACTAGCTTATTCCTTTTTTGTTTCATTGCCTTCCTCTTGCTCCTTTGGCTCACTCTCTTCTTCCTCTTCCTAAGCCCATACTCTTGCACAAAACAACAAACTTTCTCGTGTGCTCCCCTGCTTTTCTATCGAATAAAAAATAATTGACTTAATTAACCCATGATTGGTCACACATGTTTCCAGGTGTTTGGAATGTCAAAAAACATCAAGTGTGTCTTGTAATGATTTCAAAATATAATAGGGCATGTTGATTAATTTTCTCTTACACTGGTGCATTAACAACGAGAAATGGTAATTAAAAATAACCCCAAAGCGTCCTTCGTAGGTTATAAAATTTTGAATGATGTAAGCTACATATTCCCATGGATGTAGAAGGGAATTTATATCCAATCCTCTCCCTTTGTACCTTATCTCCTCACCTTCTTGTAGAAATGTAGCTTTGGTTGTTGGAACTACAATTTTCTTGTTAAGGAAACACAATCATGTCTGAGGTAGGGTTATTAATTTGGAAATAACATCCTTTGTAATAAACATTTTGTACTCCCCTTACCAATGAACCTTATGCATTAAAATTTTGTGTAAATTATAAAGTGATTTTCTTTTTAAAGATTTGCAAACTTATTAAATTATTCCAACCATCCTACAACTTGTGTTATCCTGTGAACTCTTGGATAATCCATTAAGGAATTAGTATATTCTGGTTCATGTTGGACCACTACTCCACCCATGGCTTTTGGTTGTCAAAGAGACTGTTACATGTGCAACACTTGTTCATGCAAATTCCCATTGAAAGGAGAATATAAGGTTTGTTGAAATTGGCAAGTTATAGTTATAGTTTTAGTTATGGCAGGGTATGCCACTATTTGATGCCATAATTGGGAAGTGCTATAGATGATTAGAAGGGATTTCAAAATATTCATATAATTTTCTTTTGGAGTAATAGTGACAGGATGATAATAGGCATTATAGATACAAGATTTGATTGTTACATGCCAAATTGGGAAAGTGATGGTGCATCGTATAATAGTATGATAAAATCCACCCCCTAAATAGGAAATCATGGTCGTCCTTGGCCAATGTAACATAAGAGCCATGTCATCCTTAATCACAAAAATGTAAGTTAATGGTATAATTTTACATGTTGTGGGCTTACCAATCATGTCGATGTGGTGACTATGAGGTCAATGTTGACTCGAATGAAAATGCACGAAAACAAATTCATGGAAATTATCTTTGGTGAATTCTATCAATGTGGTCATGAAAATAAAAATAATTCATGTATTGAAAAAACCCTTGTAACAACACAAAATCATAGGCGATAATATTGATCTTGTTAAGAATAAAAGATACATTCGATGTACCTATAACAATAACTTGTGATGATTAGTAGGTTTATATGCATCTGGTTTGTATCAGCAACAATTTGTAGTGATCAAAAGGTACAAATACAATATGGTATTCAACACAACTTATATTAATCAACAGGTACATGAACAATTTGGTATTTTATGAACAGCTTATAATGATCAACATGTACAGGTACAGTTTGGTCTGTATCATAAACAAATTACAGTCGTTGGTGAGTGCATCTGGTGTGTGTCAAAAATGTCACTTCATGTTTTATATCAGCAATACCTAAACTTTAGTAGCAACGAACCAGATATCGTTGAAAAATAAAAAAAGATCAAAATTTTTATCTGCAAAATAAAATGTGTTTACTACCAACAAGTTTGTTTTTAGCCACTACTTCGTCTAATTGTGCCTCAAAGGAGTTTTCTCCATTAGACATTTTTATTATATTATATTATATTTATTTTTAAAGAATGGATTAAATGGTTGTAGGTGAACGATGAGTTTCCTTTTCCCTAATAACTTCAAGGTTTGAATATAAGACAATGCTAATAAATTAATCCTTAGAAGTTGGCTTATGGTACAATTAAAGATGGTGTCCATTGGCAAGCAAGGATGTTTGTGACCCATCAATGGTTATTAGTCTTATAGTTCCATTTCAAATATTGTATCCAATTCGTAAGGAACTAACCATTTGGTACAAGGTTTTTCCTTAAAATATTTAAATCTGGAACCATATAGTAGAGCCCAATCACCTTTTCAAAACATCTTCTTTTTAATAATTATCATGCCACCTGGCATGCTACTATTAGATAATATCATTACATTGCACAAAAACAAAGCACATTTCTTCTAACTCAATCAATTGATCTAATCAATGTTTTTGTTCTATAGTCAAATATACATTCACCTCCAAGGTAGTTTTTGAGTGTATTTATTTCAAATTCAATGGGAAAAACATGATTCTTAGCGTACACAAGTTCATAAGGAGAAAATTATGTGGTATTCTTCTAAGTAGTTTTATAATCCCATAACACCTTCGTAAGTCTGTTAGCGCTCAAATCTGCCTCAGGCTGAAAAAGGCAAAACTCCAGGCAACATCAAACCAAGCTCAGCCTCATAGCTAGCCCTACGAGGACAGGAGAGGGCTCTCTCCAGTCAATATCGAATAATGAGCAATAGGGTGCGAGATGACTTTAAAAGGGAACTGATTTTAGGCTAGTAAAGAGATATGAATGAGGTTTTTAATAAATCACTGGGGTTTTCTGGGCTGTATGGGGCCAAGACAGCGTGAGTAGAGATTTAATCAAAGGCACAGATTATTCCATTAGGCGAGGTAGGAGTGAAGTTTAACAATTAATTTGAAATTAAATGGAATGTAAATATTGCTTAAGAAAGCTGAAAGGGGCATTTAACAATGAATCCCTTTTAGATAGAAGAAAATACACAAATACTGACGCTCCTTCAAGGCAGAGCAAATAAATTGGATTCTGCCTATCTTACTGCAAAATCATCTAGTGAAATTATTATGAATGAAATGAAAAAACATTACGAGATTACATATGAAACAGTGGAAAGATATATGCTAAACTTCACGCCACAAGAATCTGATGAAACAGAGCTGCACCATTTAATTACTCCTCTGTCAAACAACTGTACAAATGAAGCTCTCTGTTCTTCACTACAGGTTTTTCCAGAACTCTCCCCCCCTTTTACAAATCTTTACAATCAAATATATAGACTCCTCCATGAGAAAACAAATCGACCAAAACAAGGGATCTGTTTTATCATCATTAAACAAACAAAACCAAAAATCCAATCAGATTTTCTGAAGGTAGAATAGCGCTCCACTAATGACCAATTAAAGGACAAAAACAAGATTTTAATTGGAACTGAAGTTAAAAATAGGAAAATTGCTCCTATTTATCTGCCACGCTGGATATCCTTGTTTAATTTGGGCTTTCGGTTCTTATCCCTCTGCTGTGGCAGGTATTCTGCGTTCTAATTTTAGCGTTCCAGTCTTTGACTGCTTCTTCACATGCTTGACTGTACATCTCCCGACGCTGTTTCAATTCCAATTCCAACTTTTCTAGTTCACTTCCAAGTTGTGAATTCATACACGTGCTTGGCAATGAGGATGTGCCTGAATAATTATCAAATGATGCAGATCGCTCATCACTGTCGTCACTAGCCATCTTAGTTCGCGATTTACTCTTGATATTCTCAAAATCAAGAGACATGATTGATTTCCCAACTAGAGGATTTGCCTCTTCCAGAGGAGGACCCCAAAAGGAGGAAAAAGAAATAATAAAACATTGAAGTCAACTTTACAAGCACAAAGGCCATGAAGAACAATGCCTAGTGAAAGAGCTGAATCAAGAAACCATGGAATACTATGGTCCATCCCAAGTCTCTGTCCCCAAGCCACAAACGATGGAACCAGCATGACTGTTGCAGCTAGATGTAACAAAAATATGCCTTGCTAGTAATTAAAGGCCTCCAGCTGTGTCTCACCAAAGTTGATGGCGGAGTCTAGAATAGGAGAATTCCAGCTTAACGCCAGCAGGCATTGACCTTTCAGCCTGTGGAAATATGTCAGCTTTGAATTTAGAGCTCTGCCAGTCGCCATTTCTATGAGGATGGCTGCGAAACGAAGGCGCCCAAAAACTGTATAGCGAGCAACTGTCAGAGTTGGTCTTCCCCTAAGCATTCTGACCGCCTTTCCATTATTGCAGAGTTGTAGATAGGGCCGCAATAGTTCATCAGTTTGTGATTCCACTTGTTACACGTAAGTAGCCATAACATCATCACTTATAAGCATAACTGGAACACGATTCCCCATTGTGCTTGCTCCAGCAGTATCCTGACACGATTCACTCCACATGCCAGCAAAATAATGAGAAACACTATTCCATCATTTTGCTTTCGACAATACTTCCTTTGTAAAAATACAACAAAGATTTGCTTATCAACAGGATATAAGGATATAAATTTAACAGGATGGTTTCTGTTTCAGGACTGAAGAATGGATCCCAGCACTCTGATAGCAAAAACAAAATCAACAAACTGTGTGGCTAGGCTTGTTCCATCCTTTGTTACCGAAACAATCCCCATTCCTTGATCTATGTCATCATCACTGCAACAATCATGGATGCCAAGCGGATTTGCAATATCCTTGTTCAATCTGCGAAATAACTCATGCTTCTCCTTTAGTTGTGTAGGACGGAAAAGATTCTGGAGATCGGTCATATACAACAGTTGCTTTTATGCACCAGTTCTGAGCTATTTCACGCTACACGGCTTTTGTAACACACAAGCATCCATCTGCCATTGTAAATTTTACTGCCTTTTCCCAGATACGCTTTTTCAAATCTTTATTAAGGCCATTCATCTCATATGCAGTATCGTTAAAAAAAACTTCTTTTTTGCATGAAATCGAGCTCGATATGCGTTCCAGCAAACCGAGATGCTATACCATAATGACATGGCTCTAGTTTATACAAAAAGGACACTTTCCAGGAAGATCTGCTGGTTTCTGTGACTCTGTGCGTAGCGTGTTTACCCAACACGTAGCGCATACCATATGCGTAGCGCCCGTGGTTTTTTAACACTGGCTGGGGATGTTATGTGCGTAGCGTGCCCTATATGGGTAGCGCGCCTTTTCAATGCCTGTATACAGTTTTGGAAAACAAATTTATTGCCTCCAAAACTCCAAACTCGACTTGTACAGGTGCATGCCCACATTTTAGTGACGTGGATGAATTTTGGCTATAATAGCTTCCATCACATCATTTGTTATAGGAGAATAATTTTCAACAATAATATGTGTATACTCTGACATCCATTTCTCTGTTGTGTAGGCTCCCATTGATGACACAACGATACATAAATCATGTTCCCGATTTCAGTCTTTCTAAGGTTGGTATACAGAATAAGAATGGGACGAAGTTCAATCTGAAAGTTGTATTATTCGTTCCAAATGTCATCAAGTCCCCATTACTTAGAATTGTCTCCTTATTTGCTAAAGAAAACACTGACTTTGAACGAATTTCCTTGTTGACCAATGCGCCAAACTTTGAAAGATCCTTCATGCGAATTTCTTGAAAAGGGACCCTTGAAAAACACTGGAAGGCATTCCAAGAAGAGGTTGCCTCAACTATGATCTCTGCATGCACACGTGAGATAGTTTTATCAGTTTATTTCCACTGATTTCTTGATTGAATCTGATGATTCCTTTGGCTGTTTCTGCAGGGATTGGAGCTGCTGAAGCTGCTGCCATTGAAGAACTGTAAATCTTGACAACTTACCTATTTATTACAAAGACACATCTGATGATTTCTTCTTCAAAACAGGGTTTTGAAGAAGAATCAATCTCGCATTATTGACAATGACATAAAAATAAAAACTTACTGAACCTTCCTCTAGCCTGCAGGCATTTTTCGACATGTTTGAAGACCAATGATGAAGGACTGACATGATCGTGTCTAACATTGGCTCCAATGGGGATGGCAGCTGCCGCTTCTTGGAGGTGCTAAGAACTGCAGATCTTTGGGAGAGAAGACAGTGCCTCCATCCATTGGGCGATGGAATCATTATTTTGACAAACAGACTAAAGACTAATGACTCAACTTATTAACTGGAAAATCGACTCAAACTGACTTGATTGCAAACTGAAATGACTGAATTAAAACAAAAGCTTTTTGAAAAAGGGCAGCAGTCCATCAAGCTTTAAAATCATGATGGCAACCACCTGCATACTGATGTGATATGTAAAATCATGTGTAGTGTGCCTTCCAATGTAACCAATCCAGCAGATGGCTACACCCAAAATTTCTGCTCTTACTCTCCTTGAGCAGGCAGAATGATGAACCTGTAGGCAACTCCAAATAACCACTGAACCCAAAGCTTATGATAATGAACCAGGCAATATTTATCCTTTCTAATGTTTACAGAAGAATGTTGAAGGGGTCTTGAAAATCCTGAAGAACTGGCTTATCTGGAGATCCAGCTGCAAAAATACAAGTATTCACTCCATTCTGATTTGAAAGGAAAATTGATTTCTGAGGGATAGAAATGCACAAAGAGGTATCTGCCATCTGAATGTTAGCTGTAGGTTCCTTGACCATGAGAAATTCTGGCATATATTCCTCAACTTCATGATCTAGGTCATTCTTAAACAAAAAACAATCTTCAAGATTATCAAACATGACAGCCTTATCATGTTTGTGAAGGAAAAAATTATCTGTTTGCTGATCTACAAAACTGATTACAAGACAGTCATATTTGTCAAAAGAGGAAGAAGTTTCACCAACACTTTCCTGACTATGTGTGCACTGCAAATCTGCTGTAGCTTGGGCTGTAACAAGACCTCTCAAAAGTAGATCTATCTCATCTTCAGACAAAGGAGACAATGCTTTTTGTTTTCTTCTGCTTAAACAGTAATTATCTTCATATGACAGGGCATTCAAACTATCATTTATTACTGAGTTATCGAAAGGAGATTTATCACTTACTTGCAAAAAGATCTCATTCTGTTTTTCATGAACATCTGAATCCAAAACTCTGTGTACGATCTCATCAGCAGAATTCTCCTTTTTAGATTTCAGCACAAGGTATGCTTGGTCATTACAATTTGAATCTGGATCTGAAGTAGCTGACCGGACATTATCAAAATCTGCAATTGAAACTTGACTTCCCTGCCTGCTGTCTTCTTCTGTGGGCAGATCTGAAACTACACTTTCTCTTTCATCATTTTCAGCCATATGGCCATCCTCAACCTGCTGATCTTGATTCTGCTGCAAAAATACTGGATCATCTTGATGGGTATCCTCTAGTTTCTCTTCATATTGCTGAAATGGATTCTCATACAGAGCCTCCATGATCTCATCATCCATAAAATTATCATCTTCATAATAGTTCTCAAGACTTTCAATAAAAGTAGAAGCATGTTTGCAACAGTCATGAACTAAATTTAATGATGGATAAGATGCTTGATACCTTTCAATGAACAGGGCATGAAAATCCTTTAAACAATAAACACAGGCCAGCGGCAAATTTTCATACCAAGATTGGGCTTCACCTTCCCGAGTAGCCAAGAATATCTTCATCAAGCAATCTTCAGGAAAATCCACCTTTAACTTACGAATATGCATGTGAAATATAACCAAATGTAAAGCAGCATCTTTCTTACCATCATCGTTAAATGTAGGCAGATTCCTTGACCAATCTACCTTGGGCATCTTATTCGGAAAAACTGGGATGTGATCTCGGCTCATGGGAGCATATCTTCTTGTGATTCGGTCCATCTTGAAAATCTCACAGCTACTGATCTCCCTACAGTGAAGTCACCATGAAGCATCGATTTCTGGATCTTTCAGTGAATGAAGTCGCCGGGTGAATGATTTCAGCCTTGCGGTGTCTGTTGGTTGTTCACCATCAACAATCAGATCTGAACTTTGTCATCCTTTACCGGGGAAGATCTGTCCCCAGTATGGTCGCCACTATGTTAGCGCTCAAATCTACCTCAGGCTGAAAAAGGCAAAACTCGAGGCAACATCAAACCAAGCTCAGCCTCGTAGCTAGCCCTACGAGGACAGGAGAGGGCTCTCTCCAGTCAATCTCAAATAATGAGCAATAGGGTGCGAGATGAATTTAAAAGGGAACTGATTTTAGGCTAGTAAAGAGTTATGAATGAGGTTTTTAATAAATCACTGGGGTTTTCTGGGCTGTATGGGGCCAAGACAGCGTGAGCAGAGATTTAATCAAAGGCACAGATTATTCCATTAGGCGAGGTAGGAGTGAAGTTTAACATTTTGAAATTAAATGGAATGTAAAGATTGCTTAAGAAAGTTGAAAGGGGCATTTAACAATGAATCCCTTTTAGACAGAAGAAAATACACAAATACTGACGCTCCTTCAAGGCAGAGCAAATAAATTGGATTCTGCCTATCTTACTGCAAAAGCATCTAGTGAAATGATTATGAATGAAATTAAAAAACATTACGAGATTACATATGAAACAGTGGAAAGACATATGCTAAACTTCACGCCACAAGAATCTAATGAAACAAAGCTGCACCATTTAGTTACTCCTCTGTCAAACAACTGTACAAATGAAGCTCTCTGTTCTTCACTACAGGTTTTTCCAGAACTCTCCCCCCCTTGTAAAATCTTTACAATCAAATATATAGACTCCTCCATGAGAAAAAAAATCGACCAAAACAAGGGATCTGTTTTATCATCATTAAACAAACAAAACCAAAAAGCCAATCAGCTTTTATGAAGGTAGAATAGCGCTCCACTAATGACCAATTAAAGGAAAAAAACAAGATTTTAATTGGAACTGAAGTTAAAAATAGGAAAATTGCTCCTATTTATCTGCCACGCTGGATATCCTTGTTTAATTTGGGCTTTCGGTTCTTATCCCTCTGCTGTGGCAGGTATTCTGCGTTCTAATTTTAGCGTTCCAGTCTTTGACTGCTTCTTCACATGCTTGACTGTACATCTCCCGACGCTGTTTCAATTCCAATTCCAACTTTTCTAGTTTGCTTCCAAGTTATGACTTCATACACATGCTTGGCAATGAGGATGTGCTTGAATAATTATCAAATGATGCAGATCGCTCATCACTGTCGTCACTAGCCATCTTAATTCGTGATTTACTCTTGATATTCTCAAAATCAAGAGATGTGATTGATTTCCCAACTAGAGGATCTGCCTCTTCCACAGGAGGACCCCAAAAGCGGGAAAAAGAAATAATAAAACATTGCAGTCAACTTTACAAGCACAAAGGCCATGAAGAAAAATGCCTAGTGAAAGAGCTGAATCAAGAAACCATGGAATACTATGGTCCATCCCAAGTCTCTGTCCCCAAGCCACAAACGATGGAACCAGCATGACTGTTGCAGCCAGATGTAACAAAAATATGCCTTGCTAGTAATTAAAGGCCTCCAGCTGTGTCTCACCAAAGCTGATGGCGGAGTCTAGACTAGGAGAATTCCAGCTTAACACCAGCAGTCATTGACCTTTCAGCCTGTGGAAATATGTCAGCTTTGAATTTAGAGCTCTGCCAGTCGCCCTTTCTATGAGGATGGCTGCGAAACGAAGGCCCCCAAAAACTGTATAGCGAGAAACTGTCAGAGTTGGTCTTCCCCTAAGCATTCTGACCGCCTTTCCATTATTGCAGAGTTGTAGATAGGGCTGCAATAGTTCATCAGTTTGTGATTCCACTTGTTACACGTAAGTAGCCATAACATCATCACTTATAAGCGTAACTGGAACACGATTCCCCACTGTGCTTGCTCCAACAGTATCCTGACACGATTCACTCCACATGCCAGCAAAATAATGAGAAACACTATTCCATCATTTTGCTTTCGACAATACTTCCTTTGTAAAAATACAACAAAGATTTGCTTATCAACAGGATATAAGGATATAAATTTAACAAGATGGTTTCCGTTTCAGGACTGAAGAATGGATCCCAACACTCTGATAGCAAAAACAAAATCAACAAACTGTGTGGCTAGGCTTGTTCCATCCTTTGTTACCGAAACAATCCCCATTCCTTGATATATGTCATCATCACTGCAACAATCGTGGATGCCAAGCGGATTTGCAATATCCTTGTTCAATCTGTGAAATAACTCTTGCTTCTCCTTTAGTTGTGTAGGACGGAAAAGATTCTGGAGATCGGTCATATACAACAGTTTCTTTTATGCACCAGTTCTGAGCTATTTCATGCTACACGGATTTTGTAACACACAAGCATCCATCTGCCATTGTAAATTTTACTGCCTTTTCCCAGATACGCTTTTGCAAATCTTTGTTAAGGCCATTCATCTCATATGCAGTATCATTAAAAAAAAAATTATTTTTTGCATGAAATCGAGCTCGATATGCGTTCCAGCAAATCGACATGCTATACCATAATGAAATGGCTCTAGTTTATACAAAAAGGACACTTTCCAGGCAGATCTGGTGGTTTCTGTGACTCTGTGCATAGCGTGTTTACCCAACGCGTAGCACATACCATATGCGTAGCGCCCGTGGTTTTTTAACACTGGCTGGGGATGTTATGTGCGTAGCGCACCCTATATGGGTAGCGCGCCTTTTCAATGCCTGTATACAGTTTTGAAAAACAAATTTATTGCCTCCAAAACTCCAAACTCGACTTGTACAGGTGCATGCCCACATTTTAGTGTCGTGGATAAATTTTGGCTATAATAGCTTCCATCACATCATTTGTTATAGGAGAAGAATTTTCAACAATAAGATGTGTATACTCTGAAATCCATTTCTCTGTTGTGTAGGCTCCCATTGATGACACAACGATACATAAATCATGTTCCCGATTTCAGTATTTCTAAGGTTGGTATACAGAATAAGAATGGGACGAAGTTCAATCTGAAAGTTGTATTATTCGTTCCAAATGTCATCAAGTCCCCATTACTTAGAATTGTCTCCTTATTTGCTAAAGAAAACACTGACTTTGAACGAATTTCCTTGTTGACCAATGCGCCAAACTTTGAAAGATCCTTCATGCGAATTTCTTGAAAAGGGACCCTTGAATAACACTGGAAGGCATTCCAAGAAGAGGCTGCCTCAACTATGATCTCTGCATGTACACGTGAGATAGTTTTATCAGTTTATTTCCACTGATTTCTTGATTGAATCTGATGATTCCTTTGGCTGTTTCTGCAGGGATTGGAGCTGCTGAAGCTGCTGCCATTGAAGAACTGTAAATATTGACAACTTACCTATTTATTACAAAGACACATCTGATGATTTCTTCTTCAAAACAGGGTTTTGAAGAAGAATCAATCTCGCATTATTGACAATGACATAAAAATAAAAACTTACTAAATCTTCCTCTAGCCTGCAGGCATTTTTTGACATGTTTGAAGACCAATGACGAAGGACTGACAGGACCGTGTCTAACAAAGTCTTTCAACCCAATATTGATGGTGGCCTTATAGATTTTTTGTATGAATTATTTTGAGCATTTTATTAGTACTTTCCACTTTCCAATTAGCCTGTGGGTGGTAATGTGAAGTAACTCAGTGATGAATCCTATTTTGATAAGTTTCAATATGATTTGGGAAGTAAAATGTGTTCCTCCATACATAACTATCTCATTTGGCACTCCCTATCAAGCAAAGGTATCTTCAAATAGAAAATGCCAAAAAAATCGTTCAATCGCCTTGGTAAGTGCCTTAAATTCAACCCATTTGGTGATGTAGTCTATGCATATAAAAATGTAAGACTTTCGATGAGATGGGGGATTTATTGGTCCTACAAACTTTAAAGCCAATCTCTCAAAAGGATTCATCACCAATTGAGGCTTTAATGAAATTTCATCTGATTAGAAAGGTTGGCCCATCCTCTAGTATTTTTCACACCCTTGTATATACTTGCATCTTAGAATATGGTAGGCCAAAAATATCCTATCTAAAGCACTTTATGGCATGTTCTCATATCCACAAAGTGACCACACAAGGCTCATCATAACAAGCCTTTAAAATGCCATGGATCTCATATTCTCTCACACACCTAATTTTTTGATCTGGAATGGTGTGGAAGATATTGAAGGTTTTCACCTTGTACATAAATTACCTACAAACAAATTCTCAAAATAATAGAAAATACACAATAGCGAGAACAAAAAATATATAGAAATATTTTTCTTCTGAAACCCAAAACCAGGAAAACCAGATTGATTTTTCATTATATTCCTTTCAATCTCATAATACATTGTATACATGCCAAAGAATTCATAAGCTCCCCATCCATTAAGCCTTAATTAAAGCAGAAGCATAATTCCTTTTACCGGATCTACAAAATTACATGAGAAAACCCATCATGCGTAAAATCACGGGTAGGTTTTCCAACCATCCTTTGGCCTTCCCCCCATACTTGGGTCTAGCCAACCATCCTTGGGACCACCTAACCATCCTTGGGCCCACCTAACCATCCCTGGGCCCGCCTAACCATCCTTGTGTCTGCAGGGGGGTTTCCACCCCCCTTACAACCCCCCCAGTCCACCTGACACAACGTAACAACACCTACCACTAGTCATGTAAATAATATAAAACATACCAAACAATATCCCACTTGTTGTTTTCTTTGTAGAGAAGGGACACAAAATCACACAAGTCATCAGTCCAAGGCCACAAGCACCCATTTTTCTCTACACCAAGAAAAATTCTTAGTGCTCACAAACTTTGTCAATGCATCTGCACCATTCTTCAAAGTGTCCACCTTTACCAACATCACCTTTTTGTCTTTAATCATATCCATTACAAAGTGAAACTGAACATCAATTTTAATTTTCTTTAAATGATATGAAAATTTTATAATCATCTCTGGTATTGCAAAAATGATGTTGCAACTCCGACAGATACCAAATTTAATTTATCAAACTAGGATTCGTAAAAACTTAAGAGGTGACATTATTGTATGCATAGTGAGCTAAGTTCTACTTAATTTTCTCTAAGTTAGTGGATCAAACCAAGGTTTACAAATACGATTTTGTAAATTGAATCTAGACTTTTGAGAAAGGAAAAATTTTATATAAAAGGAAATCCAAATATACTTGCAACAAATTAAAATGTTGCATGAAAGGAAATTATAATTTACTTGCAAGAAATGTAAATGTTGCATGAAAGGAAATTCTAATCTATTTGCAAGGAATGAAAATGCTTGGAATAGAAACCCTAACCTATTTCAGAGAATAAATTAAAAAGATATAAACCTAGGTTATTTGCATAAAGTAATTAGAATGAAATCAATATAAACTATTTCATTTAAAGGAGATCCTATTTTAATGACAAAACTCAATAAATGCTTCAAGAAATAGCAATGCAATTTGTGCACATGTTATTAGATTCATCAACTCAATCACTATCCCTAATTGTAGAAACGAGTTGTAGGGATGAAAATAAATGTCATAAGTGGTCTTTAATCTTCCTCAAGCTTGGTATCAAGGCCTAGGAGACATTTTGAAGGGATAAAAAATTAAGCTTAAGGGACAATTATGGTCAATTTTGGAGGGGTTTTGCGTGGTTATACAAGATGTTATAGGATTGCACTGTTTTTCTATGGGATTGAATTTGATAGAATTCCAATGCATTAGAGGAAAATATGAAGGTTATGAAGTATGGTGTAAGATTTGATAAGGATATGGGATCCCTTTCCAAGCTTAGCACATGTCAAGAGTCCATCTTGCAGAAGGAGGGAATGCAAAAAATGACCTCTAACAAATCTGTCCTAAAAATTATGTATGTAGATCACTTGAAGAATTTGATGAGGATGAAAGGATGGTAACTATGGTAGGGTTACAAGTGGAAATGATAGTGCTATTCCCTACAAAATAATAGTATTACCTACACACCATAATATTATTCAATTTTCAAAACACCTAAAGGATGGTAATAATAATGATTGCATAAAATTAGACTAGAAAGGAAAGGATGAGTTGAATTTTATCCGAGATCTAACTACTGCATCAACAGAAAAACAATATTTTTATGCTTTCCAATACAAATTCTATAATCACACTTTCCAAGGGAGGTAATTGAAAAATATACATAGGAAAATTTTCTCATAAGAAAATATTTCAAAAGGAACTACTACTAAACTAAGTATAGGAAAGAAAGATGCATAAAAAAAAATGTATAAGGGAGAGAGACTGGAGTGCTTAGGTTGGGCCCTAAACTAAGGCAACTCTTCCCTATAAAACATACTCAAAATGTAGGCAAAAAAATGTTCTTCATTGATCTAAAATAGTGCTCAAGTACATGATGTTGGGGTTCCTATGTTTTGGCAGATTTGGCAATGCCAAAAGATAAGACAACATCAAACCACTTTGGGGCCCTAGGATCTAGCCCTCCTGGACCCGGAGAGGGATCTCTCCAATAAAACAAAGAATGATATATCTTTGAAAGCTCGCAATAATATATTAGGCTAGTTATGAAGCACAGAGGGGGGTTTTAAACGATTTGGTTGTTGGGTTGCTGGGTTGGTCATGAGATCATAGACTGAGAAAGCAATGGAAAGAAAGGAATAGAGCAGTAGGATGTTTTAGCAAAGAGGGTAGGTCAAGAAAGTGCCATCCATTGGGCTATGGAGTCATGAAAGGTAATTACATGCAGAAACTAGCCAAGGCCTTCAGAGGTCAAGTCATCTAATACTAAAAGATATTTTAGATTAGATGGTGGGATGGAACATTAAGGAGAGAAAGTGAGAGAAGGAAAGAAACTCAATTTCTGTCTATAGATTAGGTCAAAGGTCATTTAACTCCAGGCCTGCTTGGACATACTCATAGGAAAATTTCAATGAAGGGACAAAGGGAGCAGCTTATAGATCGGACTAGAGGTCATTTAACTCCAGGTCTGCTTTAGCATGCTCCAAGGGAAAAACAGAGATAAGTTTAACAAAGGGATCTTAGAAAGGCATCGCTGGTCGCACAAGGATCCTAGTGGACAGGACTAACTCTGATCCCCAGTGTTCCCAAATGTTCCATCTTAAACCCAACAAGAACATCTAAGAACGGATTCATTTAATTCATACATCAGAGAGCAGGGAATAACATCCACTACACTAGTTAAATTAACTAAAATCAACTCTTAGATCACACATACAACAGAAAATATTGAAGGCAAGGAGAGCAGAGACATAGGGTACCTAACAAGGGTAAATCCTATGCCATTTTTCTCATGCGAGCCCAGAAGAAAATGAAACAGTATGGAAATGTAATGAGCAGAGTAAGAAAAACATCACCAATAGCAATAGACCAGGATCCTGTGAAATGTGCTTTGATTAGTTGACGCAAAACCAGTCATGTACACTGAGCTCAGTGGCTAATACAATCCATATTTCTCCTCCCAGCCTACTACATAACAAATACTTTGCTACTCCCTCCCAAGACTGTTCTAACCGTCAGAATGAATCCCTTTAACTGCAACAGCAGCAACTGGACAACAACGGCCCAACAACCAAATTTACAATATCGTTCTCGGAAATTATTATAGGAGAAACAGGAATAACAGAAGCAGATGAACAATTAAATGAGCCTCATTAAGACAGTAAGGTGGAAGTGTTCACACCCATACCACTTAATGGAAATCAGCAGTGCTGCATGTACTCTGTAAACCTATTTGGAGATCTTTGTCAAGTCGATTTTGACCTCAGATATGTTCTTTAAGTCCTCACAGCGGTCTGGAACTCTGTGCTGCCATTCTGGAATAAATGTCATGGATAAAAATCTGCAGGTCTCTCTATACCTCAATTACTGCTGTCCAGACAGTCTTGAAGAATCCTCTGTTCGTAACATTCTTTTTAAGGGCTCGAGGAGGCATGGAGGGCGCTGTAGGAATGGTGTACGTCTGGAGAAAATGTTCTGCTGATATTAACCACAGATAAGACTGTTGCGTGTGTGTTGGTCTTCAAACTGCACCTTTCCTTTGAATTGCGGGGTCAAACATTAATAATATCAACAATAGCATTAACCCCCTCTGAATCCTTTCTGCTAATTCGCTGGCAAATGCTGAATAGACCTCTTTGTGTTGTCTGCACAATTAAAATAAACCTGTTAAAAACCGGGCAGGGGTGGAGAAATGCTGCGGAGGCGGAGGAATGGTGGCGAAACAGTCGAGAAACAATGAAAGTGGTGGAGAAATGACAGCATAGTGTAAAGCCCAAAGATTATCATTTGGGCGAATTACAAAGGAAAACACGGAAAAACAATGAACGGAGCCATGGATGTGGTCCCGGTCATGGTGGAGGGCGATCAAATCTGGGCCGTCGATTTCAAATATGGATGAACGGTTGCGATTGAATCGGTCAATCACAATTGAAGGGGGGACAGGGGTGGCACACATCGAAACTTCCGATTGCGATTGGGCGGAGTGAGCGATGACCGTCGGATCGAAGGGGGGATGGACAGTCATGATGAGATCGGGGAATCGTGCTCAGCGGATGTGGAAGAGGGAATGCGAGGTGACTGGCGGGGTGCGATGAGGCACCAACCATCCGATTTGGAGGCAGATCGGTGGCGGAGGAGCAATCGGGGGATGCGAAGGGTTGCGCGTCTGGACATTGCGATTGCGAATGGGTGGGGAGTGCTATTGAGCACTGGCCGTTGGATCTGGGGACCAGATCAACAGCTCACACCCAATCAGAGAGGACAAGCGATCAGAGGACTTAACACAAGTGTTGTGATTGCGATCATTTGTGATTAGCACGGGCCGTCCGATCTATGGTAGATCAACGGTGCGGAACAATAGTGGCGGACTTGTATAATAAAACAATCGCATCGGAACTTTTGATGTTACAAAGGATTACACCCGCTCGACGGTTCTGATTGCGATTGGTGCTCAAGACTTAGGCGTTCGGTCTTAGGCTAAGGGCGTATGTGGGGAAGTGGTTGGGGCTATCGGAAAAGGGGCTAGGCCTTATAATAAGGTCGGAAAGTTGGTTTTTAACCCATTTCAATGGAATTTGAAGGCCAAGGAAAGAAACGATAGAGAGGGAAAGGGGAAAATGGCTAAACAAAGGGTAAGGGTAGAATTTTAAGGGGATTTTGGGAGGATTAAGAGGGTAAAAAGGGAAATAGAAGGGGAGACAAGGGGGAATAAAAAAAAGAGGCTAAGTGAGGCTGAAATAAGGGGGAAAAGGAGGCCTTTGGGCATTTCTTTACAAACCGAGAGGCTTTATAATGGAAATCAGTAGAGGGGACTTTATTAAAGTACAAAAGGCACCAAGAGGCTTCAAGGATGATGTGTTTTCAGAGGAAATGCATTCCTTGAAGACTCAATAACATTTTAGCCCCCTGTTTGCTTGTCAAAAAATTTATGGGGGGCTAACAGTGGCTCCACACGAGGATGGCTCCTTCTTGAAGGAGTCAAGAATTCAGAATGTAAATATTTGGTGTAGGCCAGATGCCTACTGCTTGAGCCACCCTTTTATTTCTTTGATCAGCTGCCACAATTTATGAAGACATCATATCAGCAGTAAAATTCCCCCCAAACAACTGCCTACCCATACTATAGTCCTAACATTTTTCTTCTGGGTGCATTTGGACTAGCAGACCCTTTACATCATTTATTTTTTTATAACAGGAAAATAAACCCATTCTACTTCTAACCTTATTTCTCCATGAGACCAGATTAGACTATTGGCCTCATAGCTTCTCTACCTAGTCTAATATCGGCTAGGATTAAACTGTCTAGCAGATTTCCTCTCTACATTCTAAAACAGATATTTAAAACAGTCAAACTAGGATTAGGCTATCTGACTTGCTGGACTTTGCAGAAACTAAAAACACCTAACTACATGCTCACAGAACGAGCTTTATTTCAGACTTCCTACCTACCCTACCCTACTAGGAAATCTCTGATGTTCTAGGTGATACAATAATGCCAATGCAGCCAGTCAAGTAGTAACAAAAAAGGATATGAGCACTGGCTGCCTGTCAGATATAACCACAGTGTGCTCTGCTTGTAGTTTTTCAAGACTGAGGTCACCATCAGTAGTGACCCCTCCTGATCAATCTGGCCCGTGCTGAGGATCAACGCTAGAGTAATTGAGCTGATTAGGGCCTCCATGTACTCTACCACAGGATCAACGAACATATGATGTACACTTTCTTCTTTTAGGCCTGCCATGACTGGTAGGTTGTCTACGTCCTGGGCAGCTTCGATTATTGCATCTTCCACTGCGTCTTCAAAGTGGCTCCTGAAAGCTGAATCATCATCTTCTTGCACATCGAGAAGCAGTGGAATTTCTTCTCTTTTGGGGGGTGGGAGACTTTCCAAAAATCTCGGGTCTCTGAACTGGTATGATTTCTCTTGTGAGTTCAACAGTTCAATCTCAGCCTCATACCTCTCAACCACCAAATCTAGAAACATTTTCTTAAGCCAAGGTTGAGTATCGAGCACTGAGCTGAGAGGGAAAATCTTTGGAACGTCCTCCCATTCAATTTCTGCTAGTACACTCGCTATCCCATACTGAAACTCTGGTATGAGGCTTGGATGTATTTCTGCGAATTTTTCAGAGTCTTCCAATAGCGAAGAGACTGGATCTTTAGCACCGATGATGTTGTACTACGACATGGTCTCCCAGTGGAGTCTTGCGAACACACAAATAATCAGTGGCCTACTAATCACCAGTGGAATCTTTTAATCATTCAGGGATTGTGGAGTCGCCAGGTGGATGATTTACAACTTTTTCTGTCCACCACAGTGATTTACCAAATCAAGCTTTTTGTCTAGTCCCTAGTATGGTCGCCATTATGTTGGGGTTCCTATGTTTTGGCAGATTTGGCAGTGCCAAAATATAAGACAACATAAAACCACTTTGGGGCCCTAGGATCTAGCCCTCCTGGACCCAGAGAGGGATCTCTCCAATAAAACAAAGAATGATATATATTTGAAAGCTTGCAATAAGATATTAGGCTAGTTATGAAGCACAGAGGGGGGTTTTAAACGATTTGGTTGCTGGGTTGCTGGGTTGGTCATGAGATCATAGACTGAGAAAGCAATGGAAAGAAAGGAACAGAGAAGCAGGATGTTTCAGCAAAGAGGGTAGGTCAAGAAAGTGCCATCCATTGGGCTGTGGAGTCATGAAAGGTAATTACATGTAGCAACTAGCCAAGGCCTTCAGAGGGCAAGTCATCTAATACTAAAGGATCTTTTAGATTAGATGGTGGGATGGAACATTAAGGAGAGAAAGTGAGAGAAGGAAAGCAACTCAATTTCTGTCTATAGATCAGGTCAGAGGTCATTTAACTCCAGGTCTGCTTTAGCATGCTCCAAGGGAAAAACAGAGATAATTTTAACAAAGGGATCTTAGAAAGGCCTAGCTGGTCGCACAAGAATCCTAGTGGACATGGCTAACTCTGATCCCTAGTGTTCCCAAATCTTCCAGCTTAAACCCAACAAGAACATCTAAGAACAGATTCATTTAATTCATACATCAGAGAGCAGGCAATAACATCCACTACACTGGTTAAATTAACTAAAATCAACTCTTAGATCACACATATAATAGAAAATATTGAGGGCAAGGAGAGCAGAGACATAGGGTACCTAACAAGGGTAAATCCTATGCCATTTTTCTCATGCGAGCCCAGAAGAAAATGAAACAATATGGAAATGTAATGAGCAGAGTAAGAAAAACATCACCAATAGTAATAGACTAGGATCTTGTGAAATGTGCTTTGATTAATTGATGCAAAACCAGTCATGTACACTAAGTTCAGTGGCTAATACAGTCCATATTTCTCCTCCCAGCCTACTACATAACAACTACTTTTCTACTCCCTCCCAAGACTGTTCTAATAGTCAGAATGAATCCCTTTAACTGCAACAGCAGCAACTGGACAACAACGTCCCAACAACCAACTTTACAATATCGTTCTCGGGAATTCTTATAGGAGAAACCAGAATAATAGAAGCAGATGAACAATTAAATGAGCCTCATTAAGACAATAAGGCGGAAGTGTTCACGCCCATACCACTTAATGGCAATCAGCAGTGCTGCATGTACTCTGTAAACATGTTTGTAGATCTTTTTCATGTCAATTTTGACCTCAGATATGTTCTTTAAGTCCTCACGGCGGTCTGGAATTCTGTGCTGCCATTCTGGAATAAATGTCATGGATAAAAATCTACAGGTCTCTCTATACCTCAATTACTGCTATCCAGACAGTCTTGAAGAAGCCTCTGTTCGTAACATTCGTTTTAAGGGCTCGAGGAGGCATGGAGGGCGCTGTAGGAATGGTGTACATATGGAGAAAACATTCTGCTGATATTAAACACAGATAAGACTGTTGCGTGTGCGTTGGTCTTCAAACTGCGCCTTTCCTTTGAATTGCAGGGTCAAACATTAATAATATCAACAATAGCATTAACCCCCTCTGAATCCTTTCTGCTAATTCACTGGCAAATGCTGAATAGACCTCTCTGTGCTGTCTGCACAATTAAAATAAACCTATTACAAACCCGGCAGGGATGGAGAAATGCTGCGGAGGCGGAGGAATGGTGGTGGAACAGTCGAGAAACAATGAAAGTGGCGGAGAAATGACAGCATAGTGTAAAGCCCAAAGATTATCATTTGGGCGAATTACATAGGAAAACACGAAAAAACAATGAACGGAGCCATGGATGTGGGACCCGGTCATGGTGGAGGGCGATTAGATCTGGGCCATCGATTTCAAATACGGATGAATGGATGCGATTGAATTGGGAAATCACAATCAGAGGGGGGACAGGGGTGGCACACATCGAAACTTCTGATTGCGATTGGGCGGAGTGAGCGATGACCGTCGGATCGGAGGGGGGGATGGACGGTCAGGATGAGATTGGGGAATCGCGATCAGCGGATGCAAAAGAGGGAATGTGAGGCGACTGGTGGGGTGCAATGAATCACCAACCATCTGATTTGGAGGGAGATCGGCGGTGGAGGAGAAATCGGGAGATCACAATTGGGGGATGCGCAGGGTCGCGCGTTTGGACATTGCGATTGCGAATGGGCGGGGAGCACGATTGAGCACTGGCTGTTGGATATGGGGACCAGATCAACGGCTCACACCCAATCGGAGAGGACAAGCGATCGAAGGACTTAACACAAGTGTTGCAATTGCGGTCATTCGTGATTAGCGCGAGCCTTCCGATCTATGGTAGATCAACGGTGTGGAACAATAGCGGCGGACTTGTATATTAAAACAATCGCATCGGAACTTTTGATGTTACAAAGGATTACACCCGCCCGATGGTTCTGATTGTGATTGGCGCTCAAGACTTAGGCGTTCGGTCTTAGGCTAAGGGCGTATGTGGGGAAGTGGTTGGGGCTAGCGGAAAAGGGGCTAGGCCTTATAATAAGGTCAGAAAGTGGTTTTTTAACCCATTTAAATGGAATTTGAAGGCCAAGGAAAGGAAAGATAGAGAGGGAAAGGGGAAAATGGCTAAACAAAGGGTAAGGGTAGAATTTTAAGGGGATTTTGGGAGGATTAAAAGGGTAAAAAGGGATATAGAAGGGGAGACAAGGGGGAATAAAAAAAATATTCTAAATGAGGGTGAAATAAGGGGGAAAAGGAGGCCTTTGGTCATTTCTTTACAAACCGAGAGGCTTTATAATGGAAATCAGTAGAGGGGACTTTATCAAAGGACAGAAGGCACCAAGAGGCTTCAAGGATGATGTGTTTTCAGAGGAAATGCATTCCTTGAAGGCTCAATAACATTTCAGCCCCCTGTTTGCTTGTCAAAAAATTTATGGGGGGCTAACACATGATATGAAAATTGAAATGACAAGTACAAGATCCTAGCTCTAGTAGTCACTATGATCCTCTAAAAATTTGAAACCTATTAAGCTCTTGGGATCCTTTATTTATACAAAATGAGTGAGGGTGAAGCCTCCTTGGAAGGAGGGTTGCTTCCTTCCAAAATCCCTATAAAGGTGGATCTAGTCTCTTGATATTCTCCCATCCATTGAGTGTAGTAACTGCTCCATAGCTAGCCAAGTTGTTTGGTGAGTTAATGTAGGGAACAAGCCTCCTACATTTCCTCTAGTTGGTTTCCAATGAACTTCCACACAATAAATATTCTTTTTCCTACACATTAATCATGTTAAGCCACAGGATATGATAAATATTCCTTAATCTCCCTAATAAACACAATAAAGTCCAAAAAGGTGTTATCAAATTCAAAGAGAGAGGTAAATGTACACTGAAAGTGTTGGAGAATGAAATATGGTAACTTATTAATCAACTTCTTCTTAACCTTAAAAATTGATTGTGAAATTTATTTATCTTCTTGTATTTCTTTATTATATCTTCTTTATCAAACAATTATCAAGAGGAAAAAAAAGGTAAAGACAATGGACACAAAAATTAGGCTCCAAACAAGGGAAAAACCCCTCCAAGGGGAAAAGCCATAAAAATCTCTTCTCTTCTTATAGAATCTGATTTAGATTAGAAAACCAAGACCAAAACCTCAAGAGCCAAACCTCCTCCTAGCACTAAGTTATCCCTCCAAGAGGACCTTCCAATTAGGTCAAAGTCAAAGCAAGTCAACAAGAGACAAATCCTTCTAGAACTACACCAAAATAAATAAAAAGTTCCCCCTCCCCCCCAACTTCAAAATTTCATACCTATAGTATTTTTTCAACTTCAACCCCTGCAAAAACACCACTACTTTGCACATGCATGAGAAAACTAGGGAAACAATTCATATTTTCTTCCTTCTAGCTTCTGCTTCCTTCTTCCTTGCCTTTCTTGATATTCTTCTTGAAATTCACACTTCAGGTTGAGTGCCTTGATTGTAGATCGAATTGGTGAGAAAATGAGGTCCAAAATTCAATTTATACTCATATAGGTGGGTCGATATCCCTCTCTGGGCTGACTTGTCTTTGGAAGGGTTGACTTGTGCTAAGTGGATTATTTTGACTTCTTTGACTCAAATCAAACTTTTTTACAAGGTAAATCTTGCCTATATGGGTCTTATAATCATGAAATTGACTCTCTTGAATCATGGCAACAAGTCATATGACCTAAAAAACCCTATAAGAATGAAGAACATGCTTTTATATAGAATACCATCAACAAAAAGCATGAAACCCATGCTCTAAAATAATCATTTTTCTTTATTATGTTGCTTGTTACATAAGATATACATATTGAAATGAGTACAAAGACAATTATGAAGACCAAAACTAGTTACATTTTCCAACACTCCCTCTTAACTAGGGATGCAGTCATAATTGTATAACCAGTATAACATCATTCTTAAATTGAAGAGTTATCATAAGAAGACTTGGATTGATAAGTCATATGTAAGCATCAACATTATTACCAACAATGTCATTGAGGCATAACTTGAAAATATCAAATTCATTTGAGAGCATTATGCTTGGAGGATTTATGTGAGATATTATACTCCCTCTAAGGCACATACCCCATACGAATGTTCACTAGGCATGCCCTTTTAGGACTATTCTTATCTTGGATTTTCAATCCTCAATCCTCAAATAATATCAATCCTTTTTCACCACTCTTATTTTGGATACCTTTCCTATCCACAAAGAGTGTCGATACCTTTCCTTTCTTGGATTGTATATCCTCAAGGAAACCATATATGCTTATCCAATCCTCCACCATTCTCCCTTCATAGCTTACACTTAGACTTACGGTTGCTAGTCTTATTCAAGTGCATGGCACATGAAGAAGACAATGCACATGTGATCTTTATCATCACTACCTCTCAACCAAAGAAGATATCCCTATTCCCACTTGGAATAGATCCTTATTCCTTTACAGATATAAGTATACTTCATACTTCTCTAAGTCATAGAGGAGATCCTTTCACTTCCTTTAAATTGGGAAGTCATAACCACAAGCCCGATAGATTGTTTCCATAAGAGTATCAACTATTTTTTTTTTATGGAGATAACTACATGGTTCCTTCCTTGGTATATTTGGAGCCTTCCTCTTCCTTCAATATTGTGACAGGGTTCAGACCATTGACCTTTATATATCACTTTCCTTTCGTTATCATCATTGTATTGAGACTTATCAAATTTCAAGCCAATCATAGCTCCTTCTGAAAGTGATCTTTGTTGTACAAACATGAATTTTAGGTTACCTTTTCACACAGCTACCGTTTAGTCTCAAGATGAAAACATCTTGACCATAACATTTCCAAAAACATATGCTCAATCCATATGTTTAAATTTCCTTAATTTTCTGATCTAGGTGGATATCGGTGGCCACCCACCTATTCCATTTAGACCCGCACCATCAATTCTTTCAGTCTTCACTGTCAGCACAACTTACTATTTTTAGTAGGTTTTCAGGACTTGCATTCCTGGAGCCGTTTTCGGGACTTAATGATCTAGGTGGATATCAATGGCCATCCACCGATTCCATTTGAAACCCCACCATCAGTTCTTTCAGTTTGTAAGTTTCAGCACAACTTACTATTTTTAGTAGTTTTTCAAGTCCTGAACTTCTGGAGACATTTTGAGGCCCTAAACGACGTTTTCAGAAAATTGGGAGCAACATGGGTCATAGACCTCATGTTGCTCACTCAAAATTTGTATTCCCTAGACAAATATTTCTAACGAGCTATTGAGCATGTCAAATGGAAATTGTATGCCAAAGTTACGTCCCCGGGAAGTTGAAACCCCAATTTACCCAAACGGGACCCACAGTTTTGGCACTTCATCTCCTATGGTTAGGTTTTTGGCTATAATATTCCCAATTAGTCATGAGCTAATTGGAATATTCATTTTTGTCTTACTACTTTGTTCAAATAATAAAAAGAGCACAGGAAGTCCATAATACTCCTTAATAATGAATAAAACAATGTCAAATATGAAAAGGCTAAATCTTGGCTGTTAGATCTAGCACCCTTAGGTGTGAAAGGAGCTAGAAAATTTTGACTGGGTCAACCTTGACCAAATCTACAATGTGTTATCACTCTATTAATTTCTTAAGTTGTGGGATTTGAATTTTTAGTCTAAGAACACTAGAGGTAACCACAAACCTACTTCAAATCCTAGGATCTAGCCTTCCTAGAATTCAGAGAGGGCTCTCTCTTTAAGATTTATCTTTGTTTTTTATTTGTGTTTTTAGGTTAGTTATGATAGAGCAATTGGCTTTGTTTTTAAAAAATTTGGTGGGAAAAAATCACTTAGAGGTAAACTAGAGAGAAATATACTTGTCCATTGGGCTATGGAGTCTAAATCTAGCTAGTAGCACTAGAAGTCAAGGCCAAAAAAGGTACAAATGTATTCAAGGCAAGATAGATAACCCTCAGAGATTTGGAAAAGTGTTTTTTGATGAAATGATATGATTAGGATAAAGGACTATGAAGAATCCTTTAATCCAAAAAATGGAAGAAGGAGGCAGGGGTCAAACGGGAGTAGGAGCAATTAAGAATTCCTAACACCGAAAATCAGCAGAAAACATTTAAATGGTAACTAGTTAAAAACAGGGAGTATAAGACTAGCCTGTAGTAATATTCCTAGTTACACATTAAGATAGAACAAACATATAATGAATTTCATGAAACTCAAGAAAGAAAACAATGACAAGAAGAAAGTACTTCACTCATCAGCTTATCATAGGGATCCTAAATTATGATGTCAGTTTAGCTTTGTCTAGCCTGCTACTTCGAAATCAACACATAATAGCCTCCAATGTTCAGCAAAAAAGTCTATAATAAAGTCTAGCAATTTTATTCCACACTCAATACTTCAAATGTAGAAGTATTTATACAAAATGTAGTTACAAATATCCTAGGAGACATCTAGGAATATCTTTAGTAAATAGAAAATATCTTTACAAAATAAGAAGGACAACTGCTTAACAAATCAGCAAGCTGCCCTCTTATCCAAAATAAATAGAACTACTTTATCTAACAAGGAGCTTTTGAGTTATTAGTTGTCCTACTTTGCTAGCTCCTAGAAAATATCTTCATTTGAGTTGCCTTAGTTGATACTCTTTAACGCTGCTCTTTAACTCTGATACACTTTTGAATGATATTTCCACTATTTTACTGTTGTAAAAATATATCTTTTGCAATAAAAAATCAGTAGATTGTCCTTTTGTTTCACTGTTTCTTCTTGACTATTTTTCAAGGTAATTTCTTCACTGTTTTACCTCTAATTTTCACATTAAATCTGTAAATTCTTGCCACTGTTTTTCACTGGTAATTTTGACATTCTTTAGCTTTCTAAAATTCTCATCTTCCTCCATGTATTTAGCAAAATTGGGTTTAAACACAAAAATATGTTTGATCTCATGTTGTAGAAAGAACAAAACTTCAAAGTGTCGGAGGAAGACTTTACCTGTGGGAGTGCCTTGTGGCAATGGTTTTCTGACTTGCTCCTTGGCAAATTCCCTAATTTTCTTATCATAATCTTTTTGGGGCATTATTTTTCCATTAAAGACATGAATATCTGGCAAACCCTTCTATCTTAAGTTTGTATTTTTCACCATAAACTTTGTTATGGCAATATTCATTGATTCACACTTCTCTTCCAGGTAGTTCATTAAATTTTTCTTTGTTACTACCTTTTTAATCTGTAAAATGGTCTTCGTTCTATCCATTACCTGTAATTCTTCCAATTCTGCTCTGTTTTTTCTATTCATGAATGTGATGAGTTTTAAAGCCCGAGCTGGCTTATCAGTTAACTCATCCTTGTTCTTCTGAATCTCTGTCTGAGCTGCTAAGAATAAGTCTCTCTGCTCATATATAATCTGAATTGAAGGCCATTGAGTGTGAATGCCTTCAATTATGTTTGTTCATAGATGATTCTTTACAAATGAAATTTTCTCAGTGAATGTTAGCTCTTTTTGTAAGCCCTTGATTTTCTCTCCAAGTCTAATTGCCTTATGTTCATGGGTTTTATCATTTATTTGAGCTAACTTATTTGTGGCTTCAATATTTTCAATCATCTTCTTTAGATTGTTAATTTCATTATTTTTCAAAGACAATTCCTCCATAGCCCTCACAATCTGACTTGCTCCATCTGTTTGGTGAACCTGTGTTGTAGAAGAATCTGTGTTTGAAGTAGTAGTTGAACTCATTAGCACTGCAGTTTCTAGTGGTTCCTTTGGTGCTAGATTTTCTCCTAATGTGGATGCCACTGCTATGGTAATCACTGGTATCACTGAAGGAATGATAGGAGTGCCAGTCTCTTTCATAATTTCCTTCTTTTGTACAAGCTGGTCCATTTGAGATTCCATTTCTTTGATTTGAGCAGTTAGTTTGAGGATGAGTTTCATCATCTCTTCTTTTTCACTTTTCTCTTGAAGGATTTCTTTAGTCTGTGGATGCTCACTTTGAGGAAGCTTAAGTTGTTTCCTTAAAACTGCAATATCATCATTCTTTTTCTTGATCAAAAATTCTGCTGCTTAAACATTTGAGGGATCATATCCCACCTGTAAAATTAAATCTTCTAAGGCTTTAATCCTTAGGTCTTTTGCATACAAAGATCCTTTGTCTAGCTTCATTTGATCCTGCATGTTAAGAATAATATACTGCAACTTGATAACACTCATTTCCTTCGTCATCACTGTTGAATATAACATTTCAGAGCTATGTCTATGGAATTCAATTTAGTCTAGCTCATGAAAATTTTCAGTGTCTACTTCAAACTCTACCTTTTCATAATTTTCCATTGTCTTTGGTGTTGAAGTAGTTGGTTGCAGAAATGACATAATCATTTTGTTTGTATGATAGTCAAAGGTTGTCAGTAGCCTATTTTGATTCCCTGGTTTTTGCTTAAGGAATTGACAATATATCTCTAATTTAATTTCCTCATTCTTTTACTTTATTTGCTTATACTTTTTCTTGATATCTAAGTCTTTTTCCTGAGCTATCTGTGAGGAAGAGGCCTCCATATTTTGTTTCTCAATCATTTGAGTATCATATTTTCCTGTTGTTTTCTCTTTTTCAATCTGTGCAAGAGTTTCATTGATTATAATTGTAGCTTCATCATTATTTACGTCTAGCTCATTTGTATCCTCAACATTAATTACCTTTTCTTTTCCAATTGAGCTGAATTTAAGCCTTTTATTATAAATCAGCTTGAATTTTGTTTTTGTAGTTGTTTCTGCTATGTATGTTCCTTATTCCCTACTTCTTTTGGCTAAAGTATCTGGTTTCTTTACAACTTCTGGGGCCTGTGTTGTAACCACTTTTCTTGCTGACTCTGTATTAGTGACTGTATCTATCAGTGTGTTTTCCACCCATCCTTCTTGATTGGAAAATTTCTCAATTTCTGGCTTGGGCTCATGTATGAAGGGTGTAAGTTTACATTTTACCCTTAAATTTCTCAAGATCCCTTGAGGATTATAGTTCCATGAAAAACTTTGTTGAAATTTGAACTCTACTAGTTTCTTTGAGATCTCTTTTTCTGCTTTTCTGTTATTTATGATAAAAGGACCAATATGATTCTTCAACTTGAATTGAGTCTTTTTCCTTGCAACTAAGAAGTTTATAGAGTCAAAATTTAGAACCTATATTAAATATTCCAATGAAAAAACTCTCATGTTCATGTATTTTGGCAACTTATAAGGTAATAAGTTGGATCCAAAAATTCTTATCTCTGTATTCTTTTCATAAAGAAACCAGTCTCCCATTTTATTCTGTTCTGATAGTTGTAAGATCCTTTTCACTTCTTCATTGACTTTGGGTTTTTCTGCTTTGTACAAAATATTCATTGCTGGATGGAGGAAAAGGTCTGAAAAATCTGTGTAAGTGAATTCACTCTTTTCTTTCCTTAACAAGGAATTCTAGAAGACAATAGGTAAAGGCTTACCCTCCAAGTCCATATTTTGCAATGCAATTGGAAAATTATCAGCTTGGAAGAACAAAAACAAGTGAAAAAAGTAAGAAGAGTATCTGAAAACCCCTTCAGTGGGTAGTTTGGTAAGATGATGATGAATACTATCTGCTATGAAACTGACATAATAAAAAATGAGTGTTGGAGGTTGGCCTGGATATAAGGTGGATAGAAAGCCAAGAATGGATTCATCAGTGAATCCATCTACAAAGTATCCCAATATAAAAGATAGCATTGAAATAATATGCCTAGACCCTTCAGGAAATTTGGCAGTGGAATAAGGAGGGTTCAACTTAGGAATGTCAACATGAGAAGGCAAAAAGTCTTGAAATATCATAAAATTCTTTGGGAAATCTAGGCTTAAGTACAACTGGGTTAAAAATTCAATAGATAGGGGAACTAATTGAGCATCAGACTATAATTGCAGAATTTGATTTATGGATTCTGTGGAGATGGTAAAAAGGATCTCTCTGTTAGCATTAACAATGGCCCTTTGGTCAGGTTCATAATGCTTTTGACACAGTCTAACAAGGTCTTTTCTAGGGTGGGTCAATGGAACTACATATTGGGGAAAATGAGTCTCCCAAATAGGCATTTCATCTTTGTCCAAGTACTTATCATAGCACCAATTATGTATTTCTAAAAGTTTGAATTCTACCACAGGGTCAACAATCTTTTAGTCCATATCAATCAATGGAGGGTTTCTTCAGCAGCTACAGGTGGCTGGAGAGGATTTATTGATATAGTGGATTTAGTAGTGAGGGCTGGAGTAGATTTGACATCTTTAGGTGTTACAGATTTAGGAGTTTTGGATCCTCCAGGCTTGGTTGGTTTAGAACCTCCAGGTTTAGCCGTGATCTATGTTTTAGTCATTTTGGACTAACAACTACAAGCTTAAACTGTCTGCAGGAGTGAATTTTCTTTGTCAGAGGATATAAACTAGAATAAGACAGAAAACAAGGGTTTCCTGAATAGATTTGACTGTAAAAAGGGGTTTTTAGGATATCTGAAGGCTTTAAACTCTCTTCTGTATGTGAAATTGATCTTCAGAGGTCACAAATTGAGGAAATTGGCTAAAAAAGTGCTTCTTTCAGACTCAGAACTTTCTAGAAAAAATTGGCCAGGGTTTGGCCTCTTTTTTGGTGTTTTTGGGCAATTTTTTCAGGTAAAACCCTTAATTGAAAACCTGGTTCAATGATTCTGGGTATAAAATTTGAAATTGCAGGTCTTGATTATTGAGAAATACCTTGAATGCAAGTATTTGGTTTCTTGAAGGGTTCTTAGGAAATCGCGGTTGAATTTGAAGTTTGGCCCGGATTGCTGGTGTAGTCGACTGGCTTTAATGGTCTTCAATGGGGAGTATGTGGTCAATTTTGACTTTCTCTAGATATAAGTCGATAATTCTGATCAAAAGGGTTTTTTCAAAATCGAATAGAGCTCTTTTACAGTTCGAAACACGCAAATAATCATAAGAAATGTTATAAAAAAAGGTTTTAAACTTTGATTTTTATTTATCATACATGCATTAAATGCAGGTCTTATCCTCTGGCGGGAGTGGTTTGGATTTTAAAATGCCAAAACCGGCAACAATTTTCACATTTGGTTTAGGCAGCAAGTTGTTTTAACACAAACGAATGCGATCCAATAGAATACTGACACATCGCGGGGGGCGGAATGGGTAAAACCACCCATTTCATGCTCGACTGGTGTTGGAACGGGCGTTTGATTTTTCTGCGCGATATTGATTTTGCGTCATTAGATCTTGTGATTGGGAGCAAAGGGTGAGGATCTATTTGAAAGCTACGGACAATCAAAGGTGGGATCAGGGTATTGTTAAGCAGAGTTTGTCAAAGGTTTTATATATGTAAAGTCAGGTTTCTTATATGGTAAAAAGGGTTAAATGACGGTGTTTTTATATATAAAAGAGTTTATATATAAGCAAAGGCACATGAGGTGGGATTAGGTTGGTAAGTGTACTACAAAGGTGTGGGGGGTTGAATTTTCACCTTGGGTTAACTTTATATAAGGCGTGGGGCTTTATATAACAGGGATAAATATGAAAAAGGGTAAGGTTTTAAGTTTTGTAATGTTTAACCTTAGCCTTAGTTTTGAAAAAAGGTGACTTTTCTTGCTTAGAGGTGGATATGTGCAGGCGTTTCAAAGCTTTTTTCAACCTTATAAAGTGATAAAAACTTTTTCACTTAGGCTAAAAATGCTATGAGCGGGGTACATGTATTTTTTTACAAAATACATAGGATATGCGTGGAAAGCCACATTTTTTGAATATTGATTTTATTATATAGTTCTTAGACTTGTTTGAAGGGTCTAATAACTATAGGGGCGGGGTATTTAAATAAAGTTAGTTTTAGACAAAAGGGGGTATTATTTGGGTTTTTAATTTAGCATGTGCATATTAACTTTGGTCTAAAAACTTTATAATAGTGGGTTTTAGGAGATATTTTAGATAAAGGGAATTATATAGATAGGATAAGGTATTTTTTTAGGGAATTAATAGCATGAGTCAAAAGTTAATATGACAAGGGGAAATGGAATACACAAAAATACACTAAATGACCAAGTAGATTGAATAAATAAAATCATAGTTTATTATTTCATCATTTCACCAATTTACTTAGGATAGAGTGTTTTTTGAGGGTTTTTGTATTTTTTATGAATGAAGGAAGTTAATTAAATGGGATTTTAAGCTTCATTAAGTAAGAAGGATTATTTACTTATGAATATGACTTAAATGTATGAATGAGGGATAAATAATGGTAAAGGGGATTTTATCATAGGAATTCAACATTTTCCACTATCCAGTCATTGAGCCTTGGGTCCGGTCCCAACAGAAGTCAAATAAATGCTTTGAGCCTCTTTGAATGGAAGTATAGAATACTGAATACCTACAGGGGGAGGGAAATTAGTGATTTTTTCCTGGTGATGAATATTACATGCTTTTTCCCACTTCTTTCTACCTACCCAACATTACTCTAACATTTTTTCTTCCTTACCTTTAAATATTTTATTCTTTTGAAAGCATAAAACTATCTAATTCTACCTTATTTCATCCAAGGGCTCAGATTAAACTGATGAAATCCTCATTATTCTCTACCCATCTACTGATTTGTCAAGATTAAACTGTCTGACAAAAATTTATTCACTATCTAAAACATGGAAATGGAAATCATGACAAGTCAAGATTAAACAGTTTAACTTATCATGGATTATGGCATTTATTGACACTCTGCCATAATCATTTGCAAAAAGTAAAAAGTAGTGGCATTTGGACTTGCACACTTTCATGTTTTATTTTCATCTTTTTTCTTTTTGGGTCTATATATTTTATAAGTCCTTTGATCTTTCTTTTAGGACTTTTTACCTTCTTTTTGATTTTTTTTTTTTTTCAAAATATGTGAAAACAACTTGCAAAAAGCAAGGTATGTACATATTATACAAGACTATCAAAAGTCAATTCAAAATTATGAATCCTATTTTTATAGGACCCTAACAGCGACTTCACATGGGGATGACATTTCCTGGTGAAATGTTAAGAACTCTAAGACTAGTAGCCTTCAATTTTGACCATGATGATCCAGTAACTGTCTTTTGTTTTCTGCAAAAACTCATATTTATGAAATTTTTCTCTTCAAAGCTTAGGGCCTTCTCTCCGGGCTTCAACTTTGGAAATAAATATCCAATCCAATCTAAAATTCAATGGATATTTACAATGATATAAAAAGTAACCGGGACTAACTATTGGTTAACTCAGAAGAATAGTAGTGTTTGAGCATTCTACCGTTAACTTGTCCTCCTTGAATATCTGTTCCATCCAAATCTTTGATGAAGAAAGAATTGTTACCCCTATATCCATAAACTACATAAGGTCCTTTCCATAAAAAGTCAAACTTCCAATGCTTACCTTTATCCTCTCTCCAAAAATGTAAAAGTCATCTTCTTTACTTCTTTTATAATTTTTTTTTTTTTGATTTTATCATGAATGACTTGGGATTTCTCATAGACTTCTTCGCTTGTTTGTTGTAGATGAATAGTTTGATTTATCCTCCTTTGTATATCATTGATTTCCACTTGTGATTCTTGAATGATCTTCATTATTGGAACACCTAAGGATGATGGGAAAACTGCATCCATCCCATAAACAATTTGATAAGGGGAAGTGCCAATTGATTTTTTGGTGGTAAGTGTATCTGCCCATAAGGCATAGACTAAATTTTTATTCCAAGTCTTTTTGTTATCTTCAAGTAATTTTTTGATGATATTTACAAGGCTTTTGTTTGAAGATTTAGTTAGGCCATTACCCTGAGGGTAATAAGCAGTAGAGTGGCCTAGGGTAATATGGTACTTGTGACAGAAGGAAATAATTTTCTTAGATTTAAATGCTGCTGCATTATCAGCAATTATTTTCTGAGGGCATCCAAATCTAGATAAAAGGTTGTTTTCTATGAAAGAGATAATGACCGTATCAATGGCTTATCTGCTAGGAATGGCTTCAATCCACTTAGTAAAGTAATTTGTGGCAGTCAAAATCCACTTATGTTGGCGAGAGGATGGGGGGTGAATTCTCCAATGAAGTCTAAGCCCCATTATTGAAATGAAATCTCAGTTGAAATTGGTTTTAAGGGTAAAGGTAGCAATTTCTTTTTTCCTTCAAAAATTTGACATTTGTGACATAAAGTAACAAATTTATTCACATCAGCAAATAAGGTAGGCCAGTAAAAACTATCTCTAAGGATCTTATCTGCAGTACTTTTCCAATATAAATGCCCTCCACAGTCACCCGCATGAAACTCTTCAATAATTTTTTTAGCTTCTGCTTTCAGTAAACAATTTAGTAAGTTACAAGTACTAGCAAAAGTTGCTATATAGTGTGCTTGAATGTTTTTTTTTCTGGGTATAGAAGAAAACTTGCATTCCAATAAATCATCAGTTAAATCAATTGTTGTATCTCTATATCCAGCTAGTCTAGGATTATAAACAAAATAATATCCATTTATTTGCTTAATGATCAATTACGAATATTTGATGATTAGTATTCTTTTTCCTCCTAAGTTTCTAATGATCTAGAGTCCTAGAATGAGTGCCTCATACTCTTCCATGTTGTTGGTACATTTGAAGTTGAGTCTGAAGGCATGTCCTTCTGAATGATTAGTTTCCATATTTGTAATCCATACTCCTGCTCCTACTCCTGATTTGTTTACAGATCCATCAAAGTCTAAGTGCCAAAGGGACTCATGAAATATGTTGTCATTGTTTGGTTTTGGCTTTTTATCAATCAGTTCAGTTTGGATTTCATCGTTATCAGAGTTACATAAAATAAAGGAGTCAAGGTCAGTTGGTGTAGAATAAATGGGGTAATTTATCGATCTCTTAGCACTACTGACCACGAATTTAATTAAAGTTTCCCTATATAGATTTTTGGGTTGACCAAACACTGATATTGTAGCATAGCTCATGTCCAATTGTAGTGATCCCTGCAACTTTGCTCCCCTTGAGCGAGAAATAAGCATACCATACTTTTGGGATGTCAGATACTACAATGTCCATCACCATACTCTTACTAGGGTACTAAAATAAATTCACACATAAGTATTTAACTTATCCTAAGCACTTAACTTTGCTAGAATCAAATGAGAAAAAATCTTTGTAAGGCCTGGTTATTTCTATATTAAGAGTTTCCATGATAGCTTTGGGCATTAAATTATGGGAAGCTCTTGAATCTAACATATCATTGTGTAAAATATGATCATGGATGGTAAGACTGATATAGAAAGGAGGGACTGATCCATCTAAATGATTTTCGTTCACATCAAGGCCAAAAATCAACTCACGTTGATCATCATTCAAATTAATGGCATGTTCACCATCATTCATATTCAAACTAAATTAGCAATAGGTATTTTTAACTTAACAATTTCAGACTAAATATTGAATGAGGATTGAGATTCACTAATTTGAACTAATTCATCTTTAGTAACTGTAATCTGAGTTTTTTTTTCTTGATTTTCAATAGTTGTATTTTTATCTTCAATTGTCTTGATATTCTCTGTCTGAGTTTCTTGAGTTTTTTTTCTTTTAATTTTCTTTTCAGGGACTGTTTGTGTGGCAGCAGAAATTTTATCAGACCTAGAATTATCAGTAGGTGTTCTGGAACTATCTGTTCTAGGATTTGCTGATTTAGAATCAGTAGAAATTTTTTTAGGATCATAATTTGTTGTTTTTACTTAATCAAAGGCTTTAGGAGCATTAGATTTTTGTGCATCTTTAGAAGATTGAGCTACTTGATCAATAATATCAACAATTTTGGGACTTGTTGATTTTTTCGGACTGGAAGGATTGGAATTTTGTTTATTTTCCCTTGGGAGAATTTGCAAAACTTTTGTTTTTGGGACTTCTACATTTTTCTTATTTTGATTTTGGGAATTGTTTTTAGTAGAAGATTCATTATTTTTCTTTTTTCTAAGGTTATAATGACTGTGAATTTCATCAATAGCAAAGTCATAACCTTGTTTGTAGTCAAAGGATTCACTGGAGTTTAATTTGAGTTGTTGAAGCTCAAATAGTTCCATATCTTCCTCAGTGACGAAAATGGTGTTATTTTCATCTATTCCCATTAGATGATTAATTTCATCCTCATCTTCATCATTATTTTGAGAACTTTCAGCATAGTTATCCTGGAATGGGGGCCTAATGTTTTGGTCTGGAGTAGCTTCTTTAGCTTTTCCAGGTTTATTATTTTTTCTGAAATTGGGATTTTTGATCTGAGTTTGATTATCCCATTGAGGTTTTCTATCTAAATTATCTAATATTTTTACCAACCTTTCTAAATTTTTAGCAAAAAAATCTAATTTAACATTTGAGTTTGAACTTTCTTCTTTAATTGTAACTCTTCTTTCATTTCTAAGTCTGGCCTTCCTAGCTAAAATGTTAATTTCTACACTAAAAACATCTAATTTCATTTGTTCTAAGGTTTGGGCATCTCTTTCTCTTAATTGATAGGCCATATATGTATCAAATCCATTAGGTAATTTGAGAAGAACAGAGTAAGGTGTAGGTTTAAGAGCTGCAAGAATAGAATTATAGACACTGTTGTACCTAGCACAATAGTCTTGGACAGACTCAGTAGGAGATATTTTCAAAGCATCAAACTCAGACAAAATTTGAAGTGGGTTCTTTTTCTTTTCCCATTTATTTAAAAATATTCTATGAAATGCAGCTAAATCAGCTACACTACTAGCAGCTAAATTTTTGAACCATTTTTGAACTTCTCTTGTCAAACTTTGGGCAAATAACCTCATCTGGACATATGACTCATCAATTTCATAAATTTCACAGTAATATATCATTTTAGTTACATGTTGTTGAGCAGTATATTGTGAAAGACCATCAAATAGTGGTACATGTTTTTGGTAATCTTGAGGCATATCATGGAGGTTTTGGGGTAAAACAAGGGGAGCATACCTAGCAGCCATGGCTTGAAGCTTTTCTGAGCTTGAAGGTATAACAATAATGACAGGGGCAGTGCTGGATATGGTAGTTGATGAATTAACAAATTTAGTTGAAGAGCTAGGAAAAGAAGATGGTATGTAAATGGAATTGTTGGGAAATAAAGATGTGGTGCTTATAAAATCTGAATGCAAAGTAGTGGATGTAGTGGATTGATTGGATAAAGGAAATAATATCCTAGGCTGCAAAGGAAACTTAGGAATGAAATGGTCTGTAGATGAACTTGTAGAAGTATCTATAAATGAAGTGACAACATATAAAGATGAATCTGCTATTGGTATTATTGTTGTGTGCAATTGAGAAACTGGAGGTTCTATGTAAGATAACAAATGAGCTAATTCAATAGCTTCATTAATATCTTTAATCAATGTAACATTAATATTTTCAACTATATTTTGATATTCAAATTTATTTGACTTTGTTCCTACTGAAATATTTTTATGTTTTGCATTCAAAAATGAAAGGAAAATAGGATAACAGTATTATTCAAATCAGTTTCAGATTTAGTTTTAAATAATGAATATTCAAACTTCAGATCAAAATCAATACCATTTAAACTCACTAACTCTTTGGGTAAAGAATTGGCTTTTCTTAATGGTACTTCAGTTTCTAAATTGGCAGTTTGTTTTTTCTTTTTTCCAATCTATTCTGGGTTATCTACTATAACTGCAGGCTTAGGATCCGAGTTAGACCTAGTATAGTAGGTTCTCCTAAAATCCAGAATGACTATTTTGAATACCCACAACCTATAAAAAATAATATTAAAGTAAAAAAATAAATGAAATATCTTCCGTTAAGAATAAATTTAAGACTAGAGATTGGTTAGTCTCCCCAGTATGGTTGCCAGTATGTTATCACTCTAGTAATTTCTTAAGTTGTGGGATTTGAATTTTTAGTTTAAGAACACTAGAGGTAACCACAAACCTAATTCAAATCCTAGGATCTAGCCTTCCTAGAATTCAGAGAGGGCTCTCTCTTTAAGATTTATCTTTGTTTTTTATTTATGTTTTTAGGCTAGTTATGATAAAACAATTGGTTTTGTTTTTAAAGATTTCGGTGGGAAAAATCACTTAGAGGTAAACTAGAGAGAAATGTACTTTCCAGATCTCTATTTTTCAGTAGATCTGCAGTCTTAGATCTTAGATCTACAACTTGTACTTGGTGTTTTGCTGAAAACCCCAAGGGGGTTCTATAGAGGAGCTTGTATAGTGCATGGATATGATATAGATCTAAATTTTTATGCACTTATTTGCTCTAGATCTGATGTGTAATCTACAACTGTGCAGAGCCAATAAAATAATTTTTTAAGGCTTTTTCCAGTCTTTATATATGGTTGCGGCACCTCATTTTTAGGGATTTATTTCATTGGAGGCTTCCTCTTATTGTTATGCATCTTATGGGCCATTTCTTACACATGTTTTGTTTCTGTAATAACAAATGAAAGGTCACAATATTTTCCTATTTCTATATAGAATATGATCTGCATTATTTTCCTCTTTCTGCATTGTTTAGCTACATTTCCCATTTGGGAATATTATAGTAGTATCAGAGCATGCTCTTGGCACAACCTGTGCATTCTAATTTCTAAAGCCAATATGTCTTATGAAGAAGGAGAACATCTTACTGAAAGAGAAAAGAGGTATCAAAAGAGAAGGCACATAAATTTTGATTATAAAAATGATAATGAAGACAAGGGTAAATCCCCTTTATCTATAGGTGAAGATGAAGAGAAGGATTTCCCTAAGATCCTTCTTAGACCCATGAAAGACCTTTCTAGAGAGATCAAAGAGATGAGGATGGATAGAATCAAGGAATCCCCTAAAGGATTTCATCATGGAGAAAGCTTTGACATATCTCACCACTTGAAGGATCAGCCAGTGCATTAGCCACAAGTTTCCCAACGCTCTACCATGCCTACATTTTTGGCTGTGGGAAATGAAGGGTTTCGAGAGCATGAAGTGCTTGAAGACTATTTTGAACAATATGAGTCTCAAAATCATAGATTCAAAGATAACTTGAGTTTTGAATATTTTTTTCACATAAAGGACAATAGATAGCAAGACATTGTTGGGTATGTGTTATATTCTTTCCACTAATAGTCATGCTACAAGCGTAGTGCCTCAAAGAAAAAAAAATTGACCCTATTTTTCTCAGGCGCATCTACCTATGGTTTTGTGCATGGGTTTGCACATGGTTTTGGGGCATGATGGTTTTTAGCCCCTGGTATTTTGTAGATCCGGTCAAGGGAACTATGGTTATGTTCTAATCCAGGGTTAACGGATTGGTGTTTATATATGCTTCGGCATGTATATATATGTGTTGTAACACTAAAAGGAATATAATGAAAAATCAAGTTGGTCGTCCCGATTTGGGATCCAGGGGAAAATATTTGTGTTTATCTGTTTTATGTTTTATGCTCTCGCTATTGTTTATTTTATGTTTTTAATATTATTTTGCAAATAATTTCTATATAGGGTTAAAACCTACATTTGGTATCAGAGCTATTTCGGCTTCAAGGGGATGCCTTTGTTGCTGAGAGTTTTTTGCTTGGGCCCGAGGTAGACCCCTGCTCAAAGGGAGATCTGCGGGATCGATTCTTGCAGTGAAAGAAGATGGCGAGTGGTGGAAAGATAGAGATCGAGAAATTTAATGGTAAGAGTTTTGAGTTGTGGAAGCTCAAGATGGAGGATTTGTTGGTGGATAAAGATCAGTGGATCACGGTAGATACGGGTACTAAACCAACGACAATGTCATATGAATACTGGAAGAAGCTGGATTGGAAGGCAAATATCACAATACAATTGTGTGTCTCAGATTTAGTATTGTTGAATGTATCTGGGGAAGCTACGGCGAAGACCTTGTGGGACAAGCTAGGGACTTTGTACCAATCTAAGTCTCTGGTGAATAAATTGTTCCTACTTTAAAAAAGTTTACATAACCCGGAGATGATGGATGTAGACTTGGTGACAGCGTAGCATCCGAACGCCTTCAATACTGTGGTAAGTCAGCTGTCATCTGTTGATATTAAAATCTCAGATGAAGATACGTGCATCAGTTTGTTGTGTTCTCTACCAGACTCGTGGGATAGTCTGGTTATTGCAATAGGTAGCAATACAACTACCTTGAATTTTGATGACATTGTATCAGCCTTGCTATCGGAGGAAATGAGACGGAGAAATATGGAGGGCCAGAATGGAGATGCCTTATCTGTACGAGGAAGGTCCCAAAATAGAAACAAGAATAAGGTTTTGAGTGGGAGATCCAAATCTAGAGGGAGATCTAAATCTCCTCGAAAGTTTGTAAAGTTGTGTTGGAAATTCGGAAAGGAAGGACACTACAAAAACAAATGCAGATATAAAGCTCCTAAGAAAGGAAAGGGATCTGATGATGCTCCTTCTGCAGAGGCAAAAACCACCTCAGATGAAGGTGGGAATGTGTATTTGTCTTCTTATTCGAATACACATGTAGATCATGAGTCATGGTTGATTGACTCAGGTGCATCCTTTCACTTCACTTCCCATAGGGAGTGGTTCTCATGAGTATGAGAAATATGATGGCGTGATGTCTTCTTAGGGGATGGTAGGAAGGCTAAAATTGCGACGTGGAAAAGTAAGTTGTAGATCCGAGTGTAATCTACAACCGTGCGTAGCCACAAAATAATTTTTTAAGGCTTTTTCCACTTTTATATATGGTTGCGTACCCTCATTTTTAGGGGATTTATTTCATTGGAGGCTTCCCCTCTATTTGCTATGAAATCTTATGGTCCATTTCTCACACATATGTTTTGTTTCCGTAATAACAAAATGAAAGGTCACAATATTTTCCTATTTATATAGAATATGATCTCGCATTATAATCCACAGGTAAAGACAGCATTTCCCATTTGAATACACAGAGTATCGAAAGCATGCTCTTGCACAACCTCAGGCATTCTAATTTCTAAAGCCATTATGTCTTATGAAGAAGGAGATCATCTTGATCGAAAGAGAAAAAGAGGTATCAAAAGAGAAGGCACATAAATTTTGATTATAAAAATGATAATGAAGACAAGGGTAAATCCCCTTTATCTATAGGTGAAGATGAAGAGAAGGATTTCCCTAAGATCCTTCTTAGACCCATGAAAGACCTTGCTAGAGAGATCAAAGAGATGAGGATGGATAGAATCAAGGAATCCCCTAAAGGATTTCATCATGGAGAAAGCTTTGACATATCTCACCACTTGAAGGATCAGCCAGTGCATTAGCCACAAGTTTCCCAACGCTCTACCATGCCTACATTTTTGGCTGTGGGAAATGAAGGGTTTCGAGAGTGTGAATCCCTTGACGACTATTTTGAAGAATATGAGTATCAAAATCATAGATTCAAAGATCACTTGAGTTTTTAGGAATTTTTCCAAATGAAGGACAATAGAATAACAAGACATTGTTGGGTATGTGTTATATTCTTTCCACGACTAGTCATGCGCGGGGGCAGTAGTGCCCCAGGAAAAAAAAAATTGGACCCTATTTTTCTGTAAGCAGACCACCATGGTTTTGTGCATGGGTTTGCACATGGTTTTGGGGCATGATGTTTTTCGGCCCCTGGTTTTTTGTAGATCCAATCAAGGGAAATACGATTATGTTCTAATCTAGGGTTAATGGATTGGGGTTTATGTATGCTTTGGAATGTATATATATGTGTTGTAACACTAAAATGAATATAATGAAAAATCAAGCTGGTCGTCTCGATTTGGGATCCAAGGGAAAATATTTGTGTTTATCTGTTTTATGTTTTATGCTCTCGCTATTGTTTATTTTATGTTTTTAATATTATTTTGCAAATAATTTCTATATAGGGTTAAAACCTACATTTGGTATCAGAGCTATTTCGGCTTCAAGGGGATGCCTTTGTTGCTGAGGGGTTTTTTGCTTGGGCCTGAGGTAGACCCTGTTCAGTGGGAGATATGTGGGATCAATTCTTGTGGTGAAATAATATGGCGAGCGACGGGAAGATAGAGATCGAGAAATTTAATGGTAAGAGTTTTGAGTTGTGGAAGCTCAAGATGGAGGATCTGATGGTGGATAAGGATTAGTGGATCATGGTAGATCTGGGTACTAAACCAACGACAATGTCAGATGAAGACTGGAAGAAGCTGGATCAGAAGGCAAAGAGCACAATACGGTTGTGTATCTCATATTCAGTATTGTTGAATGTATCTAGGGAAGCGACAACGAAGACCTTGTGGGACAAGCTAGGGACTTTATACCAATCTAAGTCTCTGGTGAATGAATTGTTCCTACGGAAAAAGCTATATAACCTGAGGATGATGGATAGAGACTTGGTGACAGAGCATCTGAACACCTTCAATACTGTGGTAAGCCATCTATCATCTATTGATATTAAAATCTCATATGAAGATACGTGCATTAGTTTTTTGTGTTCTCTACCAGATTCGTGTGACATTCTGGTTATTACAATAGGTAGCAATACAACTACCTTGAATTTTGATGACATTGTATCAGCCTTGCTGTTGGAGGAAATGAGACAGAGAAATATGGAGGGTCAAAATGGAGATGCCTTATCTCAGACGAGGAATATCATAGAACAGAAAAAAATAAGGTATCAAGTGGGAGATCTGACTCTAGAGGGAGATCTAAATCTCCCAGAAATTTTGTAAAGGTGTGGCCAATGGTGTGGAAAGAAGGCATCAAACTAAAAAGGACTGCGTATCTAAAGCTCCTAGAAAGGAAATGGATCTCGATGATGCCCTTCCGTAAAGGCAAAAAACCACTTCTGATGAAGGTGGGGACGTGTATATGGCTTCTTCTTCAACACATGTAGATCATGAGTCATGGTTGATTGACTCCGGGTGCATCTTTCACTTCACTCCATAGGGAGTGGTTCGCGAGTATGAGAAATATGATGGCTATGATGTCTCTTAGGGATGGTAGGAAGGCCAAAATTGTTGTGACGTGGAAAAGTAAGTGAGGTCTCCGATGTGTAATATAAAGCTGTTGCAGAGCCAATAAAATAATGTTGTAAGGCTTTTCCAGTCTTTATATATGGTTTCAGCACCTCATTTTGAGGAATTTCTCTCATTGGAGGCTTCCTTTTCTTCTTATGCATCTTATGGGCCATTTCTTACACATGTTTTACTGATGTAATAATAGATGAAAGGTCTCCACATTGGCCTCTTGCTATATAAAAGATGATATGTGTTATTTTCCCATCATTCTGCATTTTATTGCTGCTTTTTCCATTTGGGAATATTACAGTGGTATCAGAGCATCATCTTGGCACATCCTGTTCATTGTAAAAGCCAATATGTTTTTTGAAGAAGGAGAGCCTCTTACTGACAGAGAAAAGAGGTATCAAAAGAGAAGACGCAAAAACTTTGATTACACAAATGATAATGAAGACAAGGGTAAATCCCCTTTATCTGGAGGTGAAGATGAAGAGTAGGATTTCCCTAAGATCTTTCTTAGAGCCATGCAAGACCTTGCTAGAGAGATCAAAGAGATGAGAATGGAAATAATCAAGGAATCCCCTAAAGGATTTCATCATGGAGAAAGCTCTGGAATGTCTCATCACTGGAATGATCAACCAATGCATCAACCACAAGTTTCCCAACGCTCTACCATGCCTACATTTTTGGTTGAGGGAAATGAAGGGTTTCAAGAGAATGAATCCCTTGAAGACTATTTTGAAGAATATGAGTCTCAAAATCAGAGATTCAAAGATCACTTGAGTTTTAAATATTTTTTTCAAATAAAGGACAATAGAAGACCAAGGCATTGTTGGGTATGTGTTATATTCTTTCCACGAATAGTCATGCGCGGGGGCAGTAGTGCCCCAGGAAAAAAAAAATTGGACCCTATTTTTCTGTGGGCAGACCCACCCATGGTTTTGTGCATGGGTTTGCACATGGTTTTGGGGCATGATGGTTTTTAGCCCCTGGTATTTTGTAGATCCGGTCAAGGGAACTATGGTTATGTTCTAATCCATGGTTAACGGATTGGTGTTTATATATGCTTCGGCATGTATATATATGTGTTGTAACACTAAAAGGAATATAATGAAAAATCAAGTTGGTCGTCCCGATTTGGGATCCAGGGGAAAATATTTGTGTTTATCTGTTTTATGTTTTATGCTCTCGCTATTGTTTATTTTCTGTTATAAGATTCGTGTGTAGATAATTTCTGTTCAGGGTTAAAACCTACATTTTGTATCGTAGCTATTTCTAGCTTCAAGGGGATGCCTTTGTCATTGAGGGGTTTTTGCTTGGCTCGAGGTAGACTCTGTTTGTGCTGGGAGATATGTGTGGGATCAATTCTTGTGGTGAAATAATATGAAGTAGCGATTTCCGGAAGATAGAGATCGAGAAATTTAATGGTAAGAGTTTTGAGTTGTGGAAGCTCAAGATGGAGGATCCGATGGTGGATAAAGGATTAGTGGATCATGGTAGATCCGGTACTAAACCAACGACAATGTCAGATGAAGACTGGAAGAAGCTGGATCAGAAGGCAAAGAGCACAATACGGTTGTGTATCTCATATTCAGTATTGTTGAATGTATCTAGGGAAGCGACAACGAAGACCTTGTGGGACAAGCTAGGGACTTTATACCAATCTAAGTCTCTGGTGAATGAATTGTTCCTACGGAAAAAGCTATATAACCTGAGGATGATGGATAGAGACTTGGTGACAGAGCATCTGAACACCTTCAATACTGTGGTAAGCCATCTATCATCTATTGATATTAAAATCTCATATGAAGATACGTGCATTAGTTTTTTGTGTTCTCTACCAGATTCGTGTGACATTCTGGTTATTACAATAGGTAGCAATACAACTACCTTGAATTTTGATGACATTGTATCAGCCTTGCTGTTGGAGGAAATGAGACAGAGAAATATGGAGGGTCAAAATGGAGATGCCTTATCTGTACGAGGAATATCATAGAACAGAAATAAAAATAAGGTTTCAAGTGGGAGATCTAATTCTAGAGGGAGATCTAAATCTCCTAGAAATTTTGTAAAGGTGTGCTGGAAATGTGGAAAGGAAGGGCACTAAAAAAAGGACTACAGATCTAAAGCTCCTGAGAAAGGAAATGGATCTGATGATGCTCCTTCTGCAAAGGCAAAAACCACCTCGGATGAAGGTGGGGATGTGTATATGACTTCTTCTTCAAATACACATGTAGATCATGAGTCATGGTTGATTGACTCGGGTGCATCCTTTCAATTCACTCCCCATAGGGAGTGGTTCTGCGAGTATGAGAAATATGATGGCGGTGATGTCTTCTTAGGGGATGGTAGGAAGGCCAAAATTGTTAGACGTGGAAAAGTAAGTTGTAGATCTGATGTGTAATCTACAACTGTGCAGAGCCAATAAAATAATTTTTTAAGGCTTTTTCCAGTCTTTATATATGGTTGCGGCACCTCATTTTTAGGGATTTATTTCATTGGAGGCTTCCTCTTATTGTTATGCATCTTATGGTCCATTTCTTACACATGTTTTGTTTCTGTAATAACAAATGAAAGGTCACAATATTTTCCTATTTCTATATAGAATATGATCTGCATTATTTTCCTCTTTCTGCATTGTATTGCTACATTTCCCATTTGGGAATATTACAGTAGTATCAGAGCATGCTCTTGGCACAACCTGTGCATTCTAATTTCTAAAGCCAATATGTCTTATGAAGAAGGAGAACATCTTACTGAAAGAGAAAAGAGGTATCAAAAGAGAAGGCACATAAATTTTGATTATAAAAATGATAATGAAGACAAGGGTAAATCCCCTTTATCTATAGGTGAATATGAAGAGAAGGATTTCCCTAAGATCCTTCTTAGACCCATGAAAGACCTTGCTAGAGAGATCAAAGAGATGAGGATGGATAGAATCAAGGAATCCCCTAAAGGATTTTATCATGGAGAAAGCTTTGACATATCTCACCACTTGAAGGATCAGCCAATGCATTAGCCACAAGTTTCCCAACGCTCTACCATGCCTACATTTTTGGCTGTGGGAAATGAAGGGTTTCGAGAGTGTGAATCCCTTGACGACTATTTTGAAGAATATGAGTATCAAAATCATAGATTCAAAGATCACTTGAGTTTTTAGGAATTTTTCCAAATGAAGGACAATAGAATAACAAGACATTGTTGGGTATGTGTTATATTCTTTCCACGACTAGTCATGCGCGGGGGCAGTAGTGCCCCAGGAAAAAAAAAATTGGACCCTATTTTTCTGTGGGCAGACCCGCCCATGGTTTTGTGCATGGGTTTGCACATGGTTTTGGGGCATGATGGTTTTTAGCCCCTGGTATTTTGTAGATCCGGTCAAGGGAACTATGGTTATGTTCTAATCCAGGGTTAATGGATTGGTGTTTATATATGCTTCGGCATGTATATATATGTGTTGTAACACTAAAAGGAATATAATGAAAAATCAAGTTGGTCGTCCCGATTTGGGATCCAGGGGAAAATATTTGTGTTTATCTGTTTTATGTTTTATGCTCTCGCTATTGTTTATTTTCTGTTATAAGATTCGTGTGTAGATAATTTCTGTTCAGGGTTAAAACCTACATTTGGTATCAGAGCTATTTCGGCTTCAAGGGGACGCCTTTGTTGTTGAGGGTTTTTTGCTCGGGCCTGTGGTAGACCCTGTGCAGTGGGAGATCTGCGGGATCAATTCTTGCGGTGAAAGAAGATGGCGAGCGGCGGAAAGATAGAGATCGAGAAATTTAATGGTCAGAGTTTTGAGTTGTGGAAGCTCAAGATGGAGGATCTGCTGGTGGATAAAGATCAGTGGATCGCGGTAGATCTAGGTACTAAACCAATGACAATGTCAGATGAAGACTGGAAGAAACTGGATCGGAAGGCTAAGAGCACAATACGGTTGTGTGTCTCAGATTCAGTATTGTTGAATGTATCTGGGGAAGCTACGGTGAAGACCTTGTGGGACAAGCTAGGGACTTTGTATCAATCTAAGTCTCTGGTGAATAAGTTGTTCCTGCGGAAAAAGCTGTATAACCTGAGGATGAAGGATGGAGACTCGGTGACAGAGCATCTGAACGCCTTCAATACTATGGTAAGTCAGCTATCATCTATTGATATTAAAATCTCAGATGAAGATAAGTGCATCAGTTTGTTGTGCTCTCTACCAGACTCGTGGGACAGTCTGGTTATTGCAATAGGTAGCAATATAACTACCTTGAATTTTGATGACATTGTCTCAGCCTTGCTGTCGGAGGAAATGAGACGGAGAAATATGGAGGGTCAGAATGGAGATGCCTTATCTGTACGAGGAAGGTCCCAGAACAGAAACAAGAATAGGGTTTCAAGTGGGAGATCTAAATCTAGAGGGAGATCTAAATCTCCTGGAAAGTTTGTAAGGTGTCTTTGAAATGTGAAAGGAAGGGCATTACAAAAAAAATTTCTCAGATCTAAAGCTCCTGAGAAAGGAAATGGATCTGATGATGCTCCTTCTGCAAAGGCAAAAACCACCTCGGATGAAGGTGGGGATGTGTATATGACTTCTTCTTCAAATACACATGTAGATCATGAGTCATGGTTGATTGACTCGGGTGCATCCTTTCACTTCACTCCCCATAGGGAGTGGTTCTGCGAGTATGAGAAATATGATGGCGGTGATGTCTTCTTAGGGGATGGTAGGAAGGCCAAAATTGTTAGACGTGGAAAA